>VYXH01007498.1:70896-133974 GCA_013397275.1 Burhinus bistriatus | reverse complement strand
CCCCTTTCCCCGCGCCGTGCTGCGCCCGGCGAGCCCCGTTCTGTCCCGGCGGCGGGAGCGAGGCGGGGCGGCGGGAGCGCGGGCCTCTCCTCAGGGCGGCTCCGGGCCGGGCTGCGGGCGACGCCCCGGCGGTGGCGGCGGTGCGGGGTTGCCGAGCACAAAAGGGCCCTTCGGCGGGGAGGGAGGGGAGCGCGGGGAGCCGGGGCTTGAGTCAGTGCGTACAGATGGAGCCAGCGATAATGCGAAGCGCAAAGAAGTCACTTCGGAAAAGTGTGCCGGCCTGCGTTTGCTGGAAGATTCTTTCCCCAGAGCAAACGCCGCAGCTGGTGCGTAGCAGGGCTGTGGGCACGGGGAGCCGAGGGCAGTAACTTGCTCTGCGCACCACAAGACCTCCCCCTCGCGATTCCCTCTCTGCCACGTGTGCCCACGAAGGTAATAAAAATACGAGTTACTTTGCAGTCAGTCCCCTGCCTAAGAAGTTCTGCTTTTGTGCCAGAAACCAAACGCGTAAGTGCATCACCGGTTTTTCTTCCGAACTAGAAGAATGAGTATGGGTTGTACTGCCCTTATCTGGCAAAGATACCATATGATATCTCCACATGTTTTGCCTTCACATATTGCGGTATGATGCAATATTTTGCATCTTCTGGGGCTCTAGTGATGCAGTATCTTCCTTTTACTTCGTATCAGAAGTGCAGAGAGTAAATGGTGCTAATCTTTCCTTTCTGTGCTTAAACTTACTTTGAAAAAAGCCTCTCTGGAAACAAAGTATTTTAATTTTTAGATGAAGTTTCTTTATGTTGCAGTGAGAAAATAAGACCTTTCATCTGAGATCTTGGGAATTGCTTAGCATAAAAGCCACAATGACAAACACAAAAACTTCCAGCAGACTAGGTGGAGCTTTGCAAATAAGTTATTAAACATAGATTTTATTTATTAAATGATACTCTAAAAATATTGAATTTTCCCTGTTTTGGACTTCTTAGTAGTTTCAAGAGGCAATAATGGGACCGAGGGAAGGCATTGCAGGGGAGGATTCCAGACCTGATTTTAGTCAGTATTTAGGTTCTTAGTGTAGAGGTTGGAACTTTACTAGTACAGCAATTAAGTTACGGATTACTTTGAATTATTTATAGCGGTACTTCTGTAATATAACATGCCAATTTGTATTCATCTGTCCTGAAGTTCATTGGCCAATTTTTTTTATTTTTAAACAAATTAGAGCAGTGATTGATGGCAGAAGGATTTGGGGGCAGGGGGAATAAGCTTTGTGGGTCTGTTTAAAGAGGATATTTCATGCGTGAGGAGTAGCATGCAAGAAAGTGTAAAATTAGTTGTGAGAAACATGTATTGATTCTGGTTAAATCAGTATTGCACCTATAAAAATGTTAGACTATATGAAAGGGAAAAAGGGAATTTTTCTGTCCCTTTCAATTGAAACTTCCTTATTGGCATGGATTTAAGAAGGCTATATTTGGGATTATCAGTGAGTAGTATCTCCCTCAAGGAAGCCTTTTCCCAGTGTTATGAATGACTGCTGCAAGCTGTATACTGTCTGCCTTTAGGATACAGTTCAGGTTAAAAAAGAAGTTATTCTTGTCTGCCTTCGTGATCTTCAGGTAAAGGTTATTTCCCTGTAAAATCCTGCAGAAGAAGAACAGCCCCTACCCCAGCAGACAGACCAAAACAGTTGTTCCATCTGGGTGTTGCTGCCTGTCCCACGCATTACTGAAGCTGTTAAGTATTATCGGAACAGTGTTTTTGTAAAGCTAATGTAAGTCTTGTTTGCTACCTGTCTCTTTAAGATGGTCACGTCATAAAATGCAAGCGGAATATTTATTCAATAAAACTAATAGTGTCTGCCTAGAAGAGCACTAGATTTTGATTTAGTCTTTTTTTTTTCCCCTGTAAATGGGAAGCCTGGTGTCTGCTTCTATCTGTTGCACAGTTTTCACCTGGTTATGGGTGCAATCCAGAAAAAGTCTGAAGTTATGGAGTGAATGTTAGAACAAGATTTCGCAATGTAGATAATCACTTTCCAAAAAGTATATGGGGTCTTGGTTCTACCTGTGCACTGTTAGCGAAGCCCTTAAGATAGAGGTAGTGGAAAGACTTCTTGACCAAAAAAGAAATCTCTGCCAAGTGCCTGCGGCTGAAGGGCGGTAACTGTATGACCTGCGTACAAAGGATTGTAGCAGCCAGACTAAGATGAAACAAAGGTAGGGATTAAAGCTTGAGAAACAAACCTGTGAAGCAGGAGAAACTGTTTGGCTTCATGCCCAAAATGTTGGGTTTGAATCTTATTAAATTGTGATCAGTAACAAAATAGGATGGGCACAGCATGGGGAGGAGTGCACACATGGTTAGGTTTGAGTTATGAATAACTATATAGGGCTGTTTGTCACCAGCAAATTGCTTTGGTTTGTTCGAGAAGACAGTGTATCAGTCTGCTGTAACTTGTGTTTTCATAATCTGTAATAACGTATGTGCAGAATTGGGATACTTAGGTAAGAAAATGGGTTAGAGTGCTGAAACTGAGGCGAATGATCTATTTCTTGGTCTCATATATTTAGTTGCTTCAGCAGCTTTCTGTTAGAGTGCTGGTGGGCTGCCTGCGATCTCTTTTAAACTAAGTGTAAATAAAGTCTTTCCTCTGAGAGCTGATTAGGAGAAACTAGTGATGTATCTGATTTAGTTTAGTTTCCTCATATGCTCACATGTTTTATTAATGAGGGAGGCCCACTTCCGTTGTCTAACAAGAATATTTTATATGCCCTAGTGACATTTTAGAGTAGTGAAGACTGCATTGTAATGAACATGCATGCAGAAACTTGAGAATTGTGATCTGAATGTAACTCGTGTAGGCCACTTGCAATAACTGCAATTTAGTTGATCATGTGTGGATTTTTTTGTAAATAAAAAGTGTGGTGGACTAACTTGGTCAAATAGAAGCGTTCGTCTGTGGAAACCACAGGGCAGAGCTTACAAAACTACTTCTGCAGTTTATCGCAGTGTACAAAGGAGATGGGGATGGAAGCAGCTCAAAGCTCAGCCCTTGGTGGTGTAGAGGGCATTCAGTGATTGCATTCTTCTTGTAAGAGCAAGGTGAAGACACAGGTGATCAACAAATTTGGTATTAAAGAAAAAAATCCAACAAACTCCACAAACAAGAATTTCATAGTCATATCTGTTGGCACGAGATGGGTTGTAGTAGATGTAGGTAGCTATTAAGGAAGGTGCTCTCTTCAACTGTGTAACATGTATATACTTGCAAATTAATTAGACCTTGGATTTCTGGCAGCTTTCAAAAAAGACGTCATTGTGAAATTGGGCACCTGTTTTGAAAATCAGATAGTGTCTACTATCTGTTTACTTGTGAATTGTACTGTCAGTAGGAAAAAAGCTGTGATTTCACATTTAATAAATACCCTACTCTAAAACACTCCCAATAACTGTAACAGAAGCTTGTCTATGTTTTTGTGTATCTGAATTAAACAGAAATTTGGCAGGTGAACTGTTTGTCTTCCGGGATCTAGGTCCGTTTTGTTCAGCTAAATATTGGAGCCCGTGGCAGGAAAGGGATGTGTGCATCTGCATTTCTGGCAGCAGGCTTGATATTAGCTCAGGGCTGGGTGAGAGGAGGAGTGTGATTTGTCTGAGTTGCATGCATTCAGGTCTGCCTTTGTCTTGCGGTTGCTTGTTGCCTGTGAGTATCCTACGTAAGCTCTGATGTGTCATTCCGGAGTAGTATAGCTGCCGTATATTGGTTTATAACGAACCATCCCATGGTCTTGTTTGTCATCATTGGCGGGGGGGAGGGTGGTGTTGGCAACTGCAATATATCTGTAAAATTAAAAGGAACATCAATATAAGGAAATAAGGCTAGAGACATGCAGTGTGGCTTCTCAGCGATAGTCTTGTCAGGGGCAGGCTTGTCACTTGATAATCTCATTAGATAAGTCTCCTCCTTACGTACAAGATGATCCTTTGGAGGTTTTGATGTAATAACCTCAGCACCCGAGAACTTTCTCAGTCTGCCTTTGGTACGTGTTTGATATAAATAGCAAAATTTCATGGGTGGCTTATTTATTGTGAGCAAATACTGGCGTATTATAAAGGATCCCTTTATGAGCTGAGGCATAACCATCTTGGTATATCCTGTGCTTAGTTGTTATAAATCAGGCCTTTTTCTCCTTTGGCCAGCAAACTATATTCCTTTAAATTCTGCTTGCAAAAGTTATTATAGCCAGAAACCTCCTTGGCTTTTTTATTTGAATCTGATTGCTAATACAGAAACTGGTGCACTTGGTAAAGTATTGTTTACAAATACAGAGCTGGTCTCAAGTCTAAATGTTACTTTTTTTGCAAAACATTGGAAAGTAAGCTTAACAACTCCTAGCAATCATTTTCAAAGGGTTTACACAGATGAGTTAGCTTTTCTCCAGTCAGAAATTGCTTCAGAATATACTTCAGCAGTAATGGCTTTATTCACTGGCATCTATCCTCCCCTTTCCAATGATTAACATCTAGACAGCGCAGTTAGATTGTCAAGAGAACTTGTGTTTTACTTTGCAGTTGAAAGATGTCTGACACTCGTGCACTTTTCCTCCTTTCCCCACAAAGTGGTCTGAGAACTGGCCGAGTTCCTGAATTTCAACTCATTGCCATTCACAGCCTGCTAATCTGTTGGCTGGGATTGTACGGTCATCTGCGGTGGTGCTTCTGAATCATATGCCCCATGGTGTATACAAGTGCTGTATGTCATAGATGCATTCTTTGAGCAGAGATACTGCTGTAAAAGACAAATCTGTCCTCACTTTTCCCAGATGGGAAACGTCTCAGGCTGTGCGTTGAAGGCTTGAAGGGGAAAGAGAAGCCTTTGTATCAGAGCATGTATCATGGGGCAAACTTTAGGGCCTGGAACCTACCAAAAGTCAGGGGTAAATGCACATCAAGGATCTGAGCAGTCTGAGTCTTGTTCCTGATGCTTTTGTATGTCAGTGTGTCATTGTGTGTATGTGCAGTAAGGAATTCACAGAAGCAGGGAAGAGTATACTTAACACAACACCAAAGTTCTTGTGAAAATGTTTGAAGAGAATGAAAGTTCCTCTTATGTCTTGTCTGTAGGTAATGATAGTCAAATGTTGAGAAGTAACACGTAGATAGGAGGAATGTTTGTGTAAACTCAGTTTCGCTGTTAGGAAGTGAGTGGGAGGGTCTGATAATCTTTCAGTGGGCAGCACCGTGACAGTATTAGCATCCTAAGAAGTTAGTAATCATTACCCTCACAGCCTGAAGTGACTCAGTGTCACTGTCTAGTCTTGCACTGGTTATCCTGACCTAATCTTGTGGAAGGAAACAGTGAGGAAAGAGAGGACTCTTTGTCTGAAGAGTATTACTGTCTGTCTGAACGTGAACAGGGTGAGCAGAGGTTGGTTCTGTAGCTGAACTTGTGGGTTTTTGAAGGCTGTGTTGTCTCTTACAAAAATCTGTGTTTGGAGGAGTCTGGTTGGGGAATTCATTGAACTTCTGGCTAAATAGTAATCTATGTACTTTGGAAAATGACTTTTGTACTCTGAGATTGCAAGTTTGATTTTTAAAAGGGACAAAAAGAGCCCTGGACTGTCGTTATTTTCTCACCAGCATGGGCATGTTCAGATTCTCTTTTAAATGAGACATTTATTGTGATGTGACTAACACAAGGCCTACAGACTTCTATAACAGTGCCTACATCAATTCCAAGTTCTGGCTGGGCTGGACATACCTCTTAGAAATCCACAAGAACTGCTTTTAAGACTGGGTAACTGTACTTGGCAGTAATTGGACGTGTTGTCTTTTTTTTTGGTAGATATTCTCTTTTGCCCTGCAACTGATAATCAGCTGAGCAATGCAATTCTATACAACCTTAACTGAACAGCATGGGAGAAAGTAAAGTGTTTTTGTTTGCCACTGTAGACACTTAGTTTGTCTAAGACAACAAACTTTAATTAAGATCGTGGTTGGTTACAAGTTGACTGTCCGTGGAAAAATAATTTACATCTGTACTTGTTATCCATCTAATTTGATTTTGATCTTCAAAGTTCTTTGTAAATAACCCATAACAAACAACTTACTGTCCTCATCGGGGGGGTTTGGGTTTTTTTCCTTGCATATTCTTCACTTCCGAATGATACAGTTTCACTCTTAAAATAGACGCTAGGGACTCACTCTGTGCTCATTTGTTGTATGAAGAGTTTGTGAACATTTCAACAGTTAAAACCCCCAAACCCAAAATCATATGTTGCCTCGATATGAGTTAAATAGAGCTTTGACTTCAGGAGCTTTAAACCCTTTATTTGGAATTTTTTTTCCCCTAAAAAAGATAATAGTTTTTTAAAAACTTGTTTTGAGTTGGTTTTTTTAAATTCAGGTCAAACATGCATTTGTGTCACAATCTGATTTTTAGACCTCTGAATGCTGTGTTTGTTTATGCTGAAGTGAAAAACATAAGCTAAATGTTATTAATTACAAATGTCTTTGTGTGCGAGTTCTCTAAGAGTTCAGACTTATTCCTTGTATTGTTGGCTAGACAAAGGGCAAGGAACTTTACATGAAGAAAGGAAATGACTTAGTTCTGTACACTGAATATCCATATTAGGTATAAACTAAATATAGGCGTGTAATCCAGGAGTGAAGTCATATCTGTATATTTTCATGAGAAGAGCTAATGAGATCAGCCAGTGCTACTGGATCAGCTTCAGAGTTTTTTGGCTCTGTTAAAGCATTACTATTTTGGCTACAGTTTGATGGTCTGTACTTTGGAGAGCTGCTTTTCTTAAATAAAGGAAATAGCTTTTTACGTGGTTTTGTCTAAAAATAAAATCAAAGCAAGCGTAAGTATATTTCTGTAGTCTTTCAGGGCGATGTACTAGTTGCCCTAGTGAGACATGCTGTACTGGAGCTTAATGAGATAAGGCAAAATGTCCCGAAGGAGGAAGTTCTACTCTGCAACTGAAGAACTTGGATACCATCTCCCGAGGGATGTAGAATACATTCATAGAGGTGCCTTTTAGTAACTGAGTTGCACACTGCTTGTGTTGGAACCAGAAGCAACAGAGAGCAAGCCTTCCTTGAAACCTTTGTGCTCTAACTGCTTTAAAATGAAAATTCCAACCCCAGTTTCAGTCTAAGATAATGTTTTCCCTTGCTAGAGCTTTTTAATACGCTGTTAGTAGGGGGTACATGTTCAAAACTGCAGCTCTCTTTCAGTGAGTTTTGAGAATTTGAGCAACTTTGTTGTTCATTGGCATATTCTTCTGTGGACTTTGCTATTTGCATTCTGATTTGGAGGCAGTTGTGTTTCAGCTGTGTTCCTTATTTTCTCAGAATTGTGAAGCTCCCAGGTGATTGCTTTTGGGCTAGCTTTTTGACGTGAAACTCATTTGGACATTTGACATGGGCTCTCCTGCTCCTGGTAGGGTTTGGTGTAAGCCAGCCTGGTGACTGGAATGACCTGGCTGTTGGTGGAGAAGGAGCAGTGCACAGGGTGAAGTTGGAGCAGCTCTTCTTCATTCCTCTCTGCCAATCTGCCCAACTCATTGCTCATCTTAGCTCTGTAAATTAGGTTATGAAATACCATAAATGGGGTTCTTTGTTTTTCTGTCCTGCAGCAGTGATGCATGTTCAGAGGTTTATTTGAAGAACTCTTAAATGCCAAAGATAAAAGTTTTACTTGGTGCTCTGAGCCCCAGTGACAAGGTTTGCAGTTCTTCCCTATAATTTTTATAGATGCTTCATTATTCGGTGGGAGGGTTCTGGAAATAGGTCTCTTGGGCTGTAGCCAAAGCACACAGTGTACTTTGTTAACAAATTTAATAAGTGTGGGGGGAGAGAATCATTGTCATATACAACACCTATTCCAAGTTTATATGCTACATACCCAGAGGCAAGTTTCAAGCACTATAAAAGAAACCCTTAATACTGTATAGTTAATTGCCTACTTACAGTTTACTACTAGAATATTGCAAGAATGTGTCAAGCTGTTACACAGCAAGTTTTAGTCAGTTTGGCTCTGCTTATCTTACAAAGGTTTGTTATGACTGAATCACTTTGTTAAAGGTATTGCCACTGGACTAAGAGGGACAGAAGAGAAGATATGCCAGGCTTCTGCCATTAATGAATAATTCAATTTTCCTGTGTTAGGCTAGAAGGTGGTCATGTGCGTGGCTGTCCACAATTATACCAAGTTTTTGTGTTCATAGTATTAAGCTAATTTCTTCACTGAAGAAAATGGTGATTAGTATTTAATGCAGGTTTTGATTCTGCCTCTTCATCTGATTCTCCCAAAGGATGAACGTGGGATAATTTCTTTTCTCCGAAGAACTGGAAGGGCTTAATTAATTTCTACTGAATTGTGAAGTTACTTCAACACATCATGAAGATCCCATAGCTTTTTCCAAAAGCTTTACAGTGAGAATTGCGTAGCATGGTATAAGAGTTGCAGGAAAGCGTACAAGACAAGTCTGCTAATTATTTTGTTAGGAATAGCATCACAGGGCTAAAAATAGCATCATCCTAAAATGGTCAGTTGCTGTTACAGTCAAATGTCGAACACAGGGGTAGCTTATCAGAAAGGTAATGACTTAAGAGACTGCTTGAATGGGCTGATAAACATTCTTTCCCCGGTTTAATAGTCAGATCTCAAGTAAATGCAGGGAATTTGGTTCACTTTTTTTAAGCTTTTTGAGTTTACAGGAATTTCAGCTGATGTGGAAGATGGATTGATTACCAGTTAAGCAAAGATGATACAGCTTGGCAAGTGACCATGGTACCTAAGGTTGTTTTTCCCTGGGTGGGGTAGATGTCTATCAGCATATAGAAAATACAGACTGGTCATCTCAGGCTTTTTGTATTTGCAGTTAATTCCAGGTATGAGCACTGGCCTTATGTGTTTTGTTTTCTATTTTTCCTATGTTTTTCTTAAAGGACTAGCTATTTCAGATAGTGATTACCTAAATTGTTCTGTAGAACTAAAATGGAGGTGTGTGTGGTGGTTATGATTTGAGCGTGTTACTAAGCATTTTAAAGTTCCCTTATAAAGGTCAAATAAAGGGGTTATACTAACCAATATAGTCGATATGAAGATAAGACTGTGATATAGGTGCTGTAAACTTAATTTGGTGCTTTCTGAGGTCAGCTGTCTTCAGTTTGGAAATGAATGTACATTTGTTTCCTGGAAGACATTTTCTTATTTTTAGGTGGCACATAATGAGATACGTGCTTACCTTGTCACTTCCTTTATGAAAAAAAGTTACCTTCCAAGTTCAAGAGCAGTTGAAAGGTATTGGGGAAACTTGCGGTGGAGGTTAGTTAATAATGGCATTAAAGAGCAAGAATACATAGAAAAGGCATGATGCAGTGGTAGTGCTCTTTTTGCACTCTCTGTGATGCTGTAGGCTCAGCGACTGGTAGCGCACAACATGATGAACAAAGGGGAATTTGAAGTAATAGCTATATGAGGTGCCAAACTGCTGACCTTTGAGGTGATAAGAATGATGTTGGATGTTTTATTTAGAATCTTCTTAGCATTGTGAAAGAATTGCAGGAGTTAGCTTGCTTGTCAGAGACATTTAATAGTGTGAATACATCTTTTTAATGGTTGCTACAAGCTTATTTTATTCTTAGACTGAATCTTACGTGACTTTTTCACTTATGCTAGCAGTAAGTGAGTAAGATAGGTTTCAAAATACATTAGCCAGCTTTTGTTAAAAAGCTGTTCTGTGGTATGAGCTGGAATACACAGGACCTGTGTCTTGATACTTAAGATAGCAGCAGCCTGAAGCTGTCTTGAGACTTGCCTTTGCTCCTGTCTCTCTTTGAGGTTGACATGGATCTTTAAACGTGCAACAGTTTTTTATCTATTAAGAAGAGGATATCACACAGAAACAAAAGCTTTCACATGTAAGTTGGGGCACTAGCTACCCACTGTCCTAGAGAGGCAAGACAAAAGGTGAACTAACAAGCAGAAGTGTCCCTTTCATCTTGTCATCCCTCAGATTAAATCTGGTTGAACCAGATTTAGTTAGCGTCAGAGCTCAGGGCTTGACTCTAGCTTGCTCCCTGACCTGTTCCTCCCGTAAAAACACAAAACAACTCCCTTCTCAAACTAGAAATCTGAAAGCGTGAGAATGAACTGAACATTGTGTATTGTAGACAACACTTTTTCAGTCCAAATCTCTGGGACTTGCTACCTTGTCACCTGTTTTTCTCTTTTGAATGATGCTTCATTAATATTTGAGACATGGGGACCCTTTAAGGTATGTTTTGGCTTGCAGAGTGAATGCTTACATGTAACATCCCTGAAGCTCATCCATCTACTGCCTGAACAGAAACACAAAGCAATCGGTATAGTGGCACCATTCGGAGGAGGCATTTTATTGGTGTTACATCGAATACGGTTATAGTCCTTTCATGGATGTAATTCTTTACATCTTATCTGAAAACCCAGCCTAATAAACAGCATGGAATTCTGTTTATCCAGCTTGGCAAGATAAAGGTCTGAGTAGACGCTGCAAGGATTTAAAACTGATATTACCAGACCCCGTCCAGTATTCATGTGTGGAACATTAAACCACTCCTTTCTGTTTTCTTTCATCTCGGGAGATTTGAATTGCTGCGTGTTTTTCGCTTGAATCACTTTGTTAGTTTACCTTAAACCATTTCCTCTCAAAACAGTAATCCATATAGGATTATTATTAATTTACTAATTTTTTGAATTAATTTACTGTGCATGAAACATGCAAGAGTTATTGTTAGCTGCTGTTTTGAGGTAATGGGCATGCATTGTGTTGTTTTTCTCATGTAGTTTTCCCAGCAGATTCTTTTGTTGTTAAAACTGAGATATGTTCCAAGATTGCTGAGTTCGAAATTTGAACATACTGATTCCGCCCCCCCCCCGGTCTGTTTATTTGTTGGAACATTAAGCTTCTAAACTTTTTAGATTGCAGATTTCTTATTCAGGGGAGTGGGGTCTTCCTTGGTGGTATAATCAAATAGCTCTAGTAGTTGTCTTTGGCAAAAGGTATTCTGTGAGATACTTCTAAAATGCATTTTTCCCCTCTTCATCCAAACTTTATTTTTTCCCACTTCTGGTATGTCAAATCTGGGAGAGATTCCTTTGATAGTTTTGGATAAATTAGGAAATGATCTTCTAGTGTTCTGCCCTTTTCTTTTGTTTTATTTACGTAGGCAGAGACTGAACTGTATTACGTTTCTCATCAGATGCACCTTGACTTTACTCTAATTTCTGCAGTCATTTGATCTGGTTTGGGAAACTCGTGTGCTCCTTCTAACTGGTTGCTGTTTGAAACAATTTTTCAGGCCTTTGGGACCAAAGATTTCTATAACTGCGTTTTACTCTTGAGTCTTTCAGATCTATATGATGTAATAACGGCTTTGTGTCCTTTTAAGTGTTTCTTTGCTTGTCTATTTTTCTTGTTAGTCTTTCAGTAAACTTTAGCAGTACCTTGGTAAAGGAAATACATGCAGGTTTTTGTGTTAGGAGTCAAGTTAATTTTTATGCAGCTGTAAAGACAAACATTTCACAATTAAAATGGATTTTTTTTTCTTCCCTTAGCTTGTTTAGCTGCTTAAACAGATGTATGGTTATTTATACTCTCTTGAGTTTTTTTTGGGAAAAAAAAATCTCATTTGAATGAAATCACTGCTTCAGGGAAGAGAAAGGGAGGAGGTGGCTTCCGCACTGGCTGGATCAGCTAAGCTCAATCTTCCAGACAGTGGGATAAGCAGACTTTTTTTTTTTTTTCCCCAAGTAGCTGGCACTCTTGCATGGACTGAGCTACTTGGCATTGGGAGTTGCCAGTAGTTTTACTGTGGCTATGATAAATCAGTTTGACTTCTCAGTGAGCGTACCGATTTGGTGTACTGTTTTGTAACTTGTTTCATTCTTATTTGAACTGACTTTCTTCTTAGGTTTCTTTAAAAGGTAGGCCTGTTTGTTTTTCATATAATACTGTAGGGTGAGTGCTATGGTGTTGGTATGCCTGGCTGTTTCTCTGTGTCACGTCTTACAATTAACGAGGTCTGTTTTGCCACCTTTTCAGAAGTTTTTGAATTACAGTCAGTTTGGGGAGGGTAACACAACTTTGTTGAAGGCAACTGGATATCTTTAGTTTTTTCTTACTATGATAAACCCTCTATGGCAGCTGTTGGCTTTTCAGACCGCTTGATGGCTTCTCTAGCATGACAGGAGTTGGCCATGGGTTGTGGTCAATTTAAACACTGTGTTTGGCAGGGTACTTTCCCTGGTGGTAAATTAAAGCCAGGCTCTTCAGAGCTAGTTCTCAATCAGTGTAATGCTTAAGCAAAATACTTACAAGTGAAAAATACCGTGTTTCCTTGCTCTGTGTGGTGTTGCACTTTTTTCTGTCCGGTCCTAATCCATACAAGTGAAAACGTGGCATTGAGTGAAACACAGAGGTATGATGATGTTTTTGAGTATGTGTCCTTCAGTGGATAGTGGTAGCTTGGTTTCTTAGTGATAACTGAAAATTAGCCCTAATTGTAGGAAGATTGGCATTATTTAGTAATAAGGATTTTAGATGGGTTTTAGAAAGAATTTGAAATAAAACCTCAAAGCTTCTTGGTATAGAATGAGTATAATCTTGTTGAATTAACAAATAATCTAGGGTGACATTAGTATAGAGAAGTCAACATTTAATATTTTCTTTACTCTGACAGTGATGAGGATTAGACAATGAAGATATCCTGGAATATTATGGCTGGAATTCAGAGACAAGGCAGTGACAGGTTTCTGGCTTCTAGTAGTGGGCTTAGGCAACAATTGTTATATGATTAACCCCTTGCATGATAGTTGTGTAGAATTTCAGAATATTCTTGCGATATTTAAAGGTTTCCAGTTACTGCCAGCACAGCTCTATTCAAGTGGAGAAAATCAGTCAGAACCGACTCTCACAGAAACATCTACCAAAGTTGTCTCCATCTGAAAAAAATCCTTATGTGATGGAAGAAGAATAAAGTGGTGTATCACCAGCGTGGTGTTGCTCTTGATGACTGGTTGTAACAGATCTGTGCTGTAGCTCTTAGTGCATCAAATACAAGAAGATAGAAAACGGGCCTCTCGGGCAAACAGTTACATAGCAGAATTCCTTGGCTCAAGAGCAGTGAAGCTAAAAGTTTCTTGGCATTCTGACTGCATTCCTTTTCCAGTATGTGCTCAGAATAACTGGGGACTTTTTGGAGCAGAAGCGGGACAAACGTTTGAATGTAGACGTAAAAGTCTACGTTCAGCTGTTCAGCTGCAGCTTTGAAAATGCACTAGGTTTTGTTCAAAGCACTGTATGTTAGTGGGCTAGAATTCTTTTTTCTGATTCAAATAATCCAAAAAGCCTATCTTGCTTAAACAAGAGCAGATGCTATTTGTTGTTTGTTCATTTTGAATGTTACGCTTGTGTTGGGAGAGAAGAAAAGTTTTGGTACAAGTTAGCATTGCAGCATAAATGTATTTGACCTTTTTTGGTCCTCATTTGTCACTTTGGTTTTGGTATTGCTTTTGGCTTAGGAAAATGGACCTTAATGAAAGCCACAGTTCACTGCTATGCCTTAAATTTTAAACAATTTTTTGTTCAGTTCTATGACTTAAAAGTAGCTTTGCTTTGGGTTCCAGATGGGCTAAGATTTCTTTTATTTTCTGTCTTTTTTTTTTTTAGTACAATAAACAAAACTGCCTTCTGAATTTGAGTTTGGTTTATTTCAGTTGCAATTTTTAAATCTTCCACTAGAAATAATAAAGCTCCATGGTGGAATTATATCATACAAAAGAATGTATGGGGTTTAATACAATACCCTAACTTTTTTTTTTCCAAACAGTATTGTTGTTGCAGCTGATAAACATTTTTACATTAGACAGACTTTGGAATTTAACATTTCTCAGTCATTAACATGAATTTTTTTTTTCCTGTGCCCTTGGAACTTTGTTCTGCTGATGGAGGGTCACTGCTTTTCCCTATGACATTGACAGGCAGCAAAACCTGGGCAGCCAAAGACTTGGTTGATGGTATGACTAACTCCTGAGCTCAGGAAAAGCCCTGAAGTTTTGTAATAACAAATCTTCATATTTGGTTCTGTCTGCAGAAAGAGTCTATTTTGTGCATAGGGGAACCATATTGCTTTTTCATCTGATGCTATCACCAAACGTATTTTTTTTTTCCTCAGCTTCTGAGTAACTTCCTACTTTCTGCATCTGGTGATTGATCATAAATCTTTAAAGCTCTTTATCAGACCTCTGCAATGAGTTTTTAAAGTCATGTTTTGCAACTCACAAATTAACAAAGCAACTTGTAAAAACTAGTCTTGTAGATACTTGCCTATTGTCCATTAGGACACTAGTCATGCATTTTCAAATATTGGTTTGAAATTAGGGGAGCTGACTAGTGCTTATTTAACTTAACATTCTCCTCAGGAAATGCCTCAATTACTTTTGTTGATGGTGTGGTACTGAAGCTAAGCCTCTGGAGTTCATTTGGTGCTGAGGATCATCTGTACGCTGGTGGCAGGCAGTTGCATCCCAGTGATTCTTCCTTTGGTGTTACATGCCTTTATTTTTTCCATTCAAAGGTTTCCTTAGTCCATATCGGATGTGGTCTCTGGCAATGTATGTCATATTGCACCAGCTCTGGTCTCTGGTTTTGAGGTCAGAAGTGCTAAATAAAAGATGAAGAGTGAGGAGAGCTAATCTGACTAGGTCACGTACTCCTGTAAGAGCAGCTCGTGTGAGGAAAGCAGGCTGAAGACCTGCTGAGTGTGGCAGCCGGTGGCAGATCCAGAGGGTTGCTTGAGAACAAGCAGTGTGAACAGTTCCTGTGAGGTGCCTCGAGGTACGGCTTTATGCTGATAAATCTGCACATTCACCCTTTTACTTTCTAGTAAAAGTCTGGTAGCTTTTCCATCAGAGGAATGAGGTAAAGCTTAATTGGATGGGGGCATGCATGCCTGTGTTGTTACTGCAGCATAACTCATGTGCTTTGGTCTAAGTAGCGTTGTTGAAGTTGCCATAAAACTTAAAGACTGAGCTCAGTTCTGAATCAAAGAATTGTTGCTGCTTTGAAGTGAGAATTAGCCTGGGCAGTACAAAACATATTTTTCTTAGACAGGATGAAGTGTAGTCTTTTCCTATATCTTTTTTCAAAGGTAGATAAGGTCTTGCATGAGGCCAAAAAAAATAAAAAAAGGTAGATGAGTATAAATCTACATTGGCATAATTTACCTGCAGGAAATGTCTGTTCCAGTGTTACCATGGTAATGTAAGGATAGTGGAAAACTCTGAAATATACACTGCTGTCTGGAGGGATGGCATTGCGGTTAAATATTAACATCCATAAAGGCATACAGCTATTGTAAATAGACTGCGGAGTGAAGTCTTTTTTCATGTAAGTGTCTTGTGAGGCAGGAACACATTCATCCATTCAGTAGCTAGAATCCTTACAGCAGTTACATGCACAATAGAAAATGGTGAATTGAGCTAGTATGAAGCAGAATGCCCAGAGTAACCGAACTGACTCTTTTATCCTTTTTGTAGATGCTCTCAGAATTTAGTCTCCTGAACAGTCACATGCCAGCTTTTAAGACAATCTAGTATCAATCTGCTGCAAGTTTTACTTTACTTTCCAAAGATAAAGGAGGCAATTTGTAATTTATGGCAGAAAGACAACTTTTTTCTTTCAAATGTTCATTAATGACATTAATAAAACTTTGAAGAAAAATGGCTCTATATATTCTCCACAACAAAGTATTCAGAAGGATAGTCAACTCTGACAGGAGGGATATTGGTAGAAATGCAACCATAAGCTTGAGGCAACATAAATCAGTTTATGAATCCTCATGTCCTGGTATTTATCAACAGCTATTAAAGGAGTCTCAGCCTTATCTGCAAAGACACTGTAAGTTTTTAAAAATAAAATAGCTTTCTGAAATTAGGACAGTTTCACTGAAAAGCTTTCTATTTTCCTGATCTTTGAAAATCCTGCTGTTGCTCTTCTTAACTTGCAAAGCCTGCCTTCATTCTCCCCACTGTGGCCCCCACTCAGTGCGTGGCTGGGAACTGGCAGAGAGTTGAAGAAAAAGCAGTTCCTTTGCCCAAGTGTCTAAACCTTTCTCTAGTTAGTTCTGGTCCTAAAGCTTAGTTCTTTTGTGATGATACTTTTTGTTGGCTTTTCTTCTCTTCCCTCTTTCCCAGCCCCTCTCACCCCCTCTTTTTTTAAAACACTGGATCTCCACCAGTCAATGCTCAGGCCTTGTGTTCAACCCTTCCACTCGTGTAGCCCTGCTTCTAAATACCCTGCGCTTAGTGAATGTAATTGTTTTCTGTCATTTCTCTCAGGAGTACAGCCAGCATATCCTACAATCTGTTTTAAAATGGCTTAGGGAACAGATAATAGTAATGATGAAAGAACTAGCCAGGTTTTGAGAATTGTACTGATTAAAATTATTCTTGGAAGTACTTCAAGCAAATAATAAGCAAAATCCTTTGAAACTTGTCTAACGTAAACTGTGTGTCAAGATAATCTGACATATATGGCTTTTTTAACTATTGAACCAGTTTTCTTTTCAGAGGATTGAATTTTGTAACAAGATTCAAGGTTTAATGTGTCTAATTCTAGTCCACTAAAAACTAAAATTTTCCAACTCAGCAATACATACTTTGTTGTCAGAGCAATCATGAGATGCATGCCATCACTGGGTGCCCTGGAGTGGTTTACTGTTGCTATGTAATGGACCTTTGTTGTGGTAGGACAAAGACTTATTGATAAATTGCCTATAAAAAGTGGCTTTGGAATATTACTTTATTGTCAGTGAAGTCTCTATGTACTTACGGTTACGTCTTTCCTTACACCACCTGCAATACGATAAAGATTCGTAGTTCCTGGTTGCAGTTGGCTTGCTGTAGCACTACACAGTGAGAGATATAAGCAAGAAACTGGAAGATGACTACAATTAATTAGCTATGCCTTGTAGAAGAAGGAAAAAGAATAATAAAGAACAAAGAACAATATTGACATTGGAATACTGCCATCAAAAGGTGTGGCTGCTCAGACAAATATGATTAGCTGCCCTTTATTCACTGCTGAGAGCAGTTGGATCACCTTAAGTGTGAAAGATAACTTATTTTGTTGTCTGAAATCTTGTTTTGATACATTTTGTGAGCAGCTGTTAGAGGGCATGACAAGTAAATAGGTTAGCTGACTTCATAAACGTGCAGATTTCACTGTAATAAAATTCTCATTATGTCTGCAGCAAAAAAATCTTTGGAAGGTGCAAGTATTTAAAAAAAAAAAGAAACAAAATGATGCAGAAGTCCATGCATACTTCCCAGTATCTGAATACCCAGTGTTTAGTGTATCTTAATATTCTGAGAATGCTCGTCTCTGTGCATTATATGGAGCTGCCTTCAGGATATCTGGTGCAGGTGCATCAGCAAAGGACTGTTCCTGCAAATGATGCTAGGTTTGACTGTAAGCTTGTTAGGTCTTTGGAAGAGTTAGTGATGTGAAGACTGTACAGGCAACAAAACCCATGAATTGTTACAGAGTCTGTCTTTATTTAAAGATCTTTCAGTAATTGTGAGCATGTGTAGATGGAGTAGTCCTACTTTCTAATTAATGATCTGTTCTGTTCTGCAGGCTGGCAGTGATGGTGAAAGCATAGGAAACTGTCCTTTTTCTCAGAGGCTGTTCATGATTCTTTGGCTGAAGGGAGTGGTGTTTAGCGTCACAACAGTTGACCTGAAGAGGTAAGAAATACTTGGTTTATCTGACAAGCAAGAGTACAGTACGCTTGGTGTAACAAGTGTTTTCTTGGGGCTTCTAAATCTTACATGGCTTATTTTCTGAAATTAAAAAGAAAATCTGTCCTCATAATTACTAAGATGTAAATAGTGCATTCATTGATGGTTATTTATAAGTATCTGTAACCAGTAAGAATTTATCTGATAAATTCTATTGAATTTGTTAAATTATGCACGTCTCCTTTAAAACTAATAGCTGACATGAAGTATCTTAAAACTGAATGCTGAATCTTACTAACTTCACATCGAGACCCTGCAAGTGAAGACTGCTCGATGGGTATTTTATATCAACCAATTTTTGATCAATCTCCGATGATTGTTGGATAACGGTCACAAATAATGTACAACCTACTCCTCTTTTTAAAGATTTCAAGATAATACTGCTTATTATGCAATAAGAATAAAAGTATCTGTCCAATGAGGTACATATGAATGAAATACAAGTGAAATAGGTAGGAATAAAATGTAAAATATTCTGTCTTTGTATAGTGTTAGCCAAATAGGTCATGATGGTGCATGTCACCTAAATTGCAACATCATCTTTGAAATGACTGCCTTAGTGGGTAAGAAGGGTGAGATGTGAATCCAGGAGTCTTAACTTGGTTGGGTGTACTTTAGAAGTGGTAATGCTAAATTCAGCAGAGACCTCATATTTGGTTTTGGTGTGAAGTAATGTTTTCACAGCACTAATGTAATGTAATGTTAGTCACTGAACTCTCTGGAGAGAGGAGAGACTGCCAGTGCTTACAAACCTTATTTTCAGAAAAAAAGCCAATAGAAATACACAGTGTTCTCCAACGAATCAAGTGTAAAAATGTGTAAGAAAGAGAAATCGCCCTGCTAGACTTAACCTCTTCTTGTAATTTTTTTTTTTGAAGGAGGTGACTTGTTTTGATTTTTAAAAATCACTGAAGTTGCTGCTTCAGTGCTGGCAACTAGTGTTTAATATTTCCGTGTGTAGTAAGGCTGAGGCAGACCACTCAAACAGAGAGGGAGAAAGCAACTTCTGTCAACTGGGTGTGCATTTGTAGCAACTCGAAGAGCCAGCACACAGAAAGCAAACGTATTGTATCTTCTGTTTAGCACTGCATGTGGTTTGTGGAAACCTCAGGAGTTGTGCTTGTGTACTGTTTGTAGTTTTGGACTTCTTTTCTGTTTGTGATGGTGTTATTTAACCTATTGCAGTTATTGGGGCGGGGGGGTGGATGAGAAGAAGGTTGGAAGAGACATTTTATACTCGGAAGCATTTTTACTGCTGAACCAGTCTGAGAGATATCATTAAAATGACAAAGATGCCTGATGAATTGGCTTTATTTGTGTCCCTTTGGCAACTTTGCGTTAATTGGATGGGGGAATGGGATGTAAGACTAACTTTTAGAATATAAATTGGTTGCAGATGTTTAAAATTGTCCTTTCTTACACAAGGAAAGCTTTCATTCAGTTTTTTTATATTGGAGAGGGAAAAACACAACATAAGTGCAAAATTAAAAATGCATGGGAATAGGTCAAACTCTACTTTTTTGTTGTACACTGAATGTATTTTCTGGTAAAGGAGGGGGACCGCTGAAGCTAATTCAGATTTGAATAGGTGTTGATAGAAATTTAATTCCTTTTATACTTTATTTAAAGCTTCATAAATACAAATTTCACATTCTGGATTGTCTGATACATAGTTGTAGAGTAGTGTAGCTTGCAGAATGTCACATTCAGCTAACTACTCAAGTGGAAATGTTTTATACCAGATAGTGGTTCTTTTCCCCTGTTAGCATTGCCGGAATGATAGTAGGTGCTAGATGTTGCCTTAATACTTCTAATACTGTCACAAGAAGCTGCTTTTACAACTACATTCTTCAAGCCAAATTCTTTTTGTTCCTGTTGAAGACACAAACTTGTTGAAGAGCTGGGTAGTAATGGTTTTAAGCACCTGAATTTATTATTTTGCTTGCCAAAGAAAGAAAAAAGGTTTACTTGCAAACCATGTTTCTGCCTCATGGCATAATTTCTGCGCAACAGTAAGGCAAGCTCTGTCTGTTTGGGAGGCTTAAAAGGTCATGGTTGGGTACAAAAGTTCACAAAGAACTTGGGACACTGGAAAAACTGAGTCTGATTTGCCTGACTGTGGCGTGTATTTTTTCCCTTCCATAATTGCATTGGACATCATACTGTGCTAACAAAGAACATCTTGCAGTTCTCAATTCTATTCTTAAGACAGAAAAATATGCACATAGGCAAACAAAGTGGGACGTGCTGCCCTTCAAAGAAATTGTGCATTTCTTGCTTCTGTTTAGTCAAACAGAGGCTTTACTCTTTCCCTTTTCAGAAGCAGCATTTCAGCGCTCAGAGATTTGACTTGTTCTGGTGACTAGAGCAGAGTTGCAGTACATAAACCATTTGTTGGGCTTGTAACAACATTCAAGGCCAGCTTGCATTCAGTTAAGTTTTGAAATCCTATTTTAAACATCTTGATTGTGTGGTTTTACAATTATGTTGACAGAGAAAGATTAAATAAAGCGATTAGTAAATATTAAAAACTGCCCAGAGGTAAATGCAACTTCAGCAGTGTGAAATACTGCTTAGGAACTGGAGACAGGGTTTTATCGCTGGCATTTTTTTTTTTTTCACATTACTTTTCAGACACTTATTGCAATACTTGTGTAATTTATAAATCACTGTAGAAGGTATTACATTTGGGGGCTGGCTTTTGTCTGATCTTCAAGAAATTATTTGAATGCTAATTGCTATTCTGGTTTGTAGCAATGCCATGAAATGTTTATACCTTAACTCTGGTGTTAAAGAGCCTGCCCACTTAATTAGCTACTGATAGCCAGATATTTAGTGTGTGGCCCTGCCTCTAAATACCCCGGTAAACTTTGGGGCAGGTACACGTACTAGCTATCATGGAATTGTTTTGAGTGGTTATAGAAGTTTTTGGTTTGTTTTTTTGTTTGTTTGTTTTGTGTTTGTTTTTTTGTTTTGGGGTTTTTTTTTGTTTTGTTTTCTGAAAAAAAGCTTTCCAGTTTTATCTCTGAAGTAAACTTCACTAGAATATTTTTAATTGCCGCTTTGTTTGACTATTAAGGGAAGTTGTACTTTCAGCCTTTTAAGGATATTCCTATGTACTTGTGGTGCTCTAAAGGCTGTGGCTTGTTTGTGGTAAACCAGGGTTTGTTTATGATATACTGGCAAGAGCAGCAAACTGGAAGTCAAACCCTGTGTTATGTTTGGGCTTTGGCTGTGGGATGTTAATCTCTGCTTTCTTTTTCTTGAAAGATACAGGTGGTCTGACTGGAGTGGCAAGAGGGGTTAATAAAATGCTCTGGGATCCTTGAGATGCACTCTTGATTCTCTGGAAAACTTTTTTGGTTAGTTCATTAGACTGGTCTGTTTCTGAAATAAAATCTTTCCTTTGATAGTATTACTGCAAATCCGGTGGTCTTGCCTGTGTTTGTTTTTAAAATAACATTCCTTTTGAGGAATTTTATCTAGCCAACATGCGAAATTGGAAGTGAGCCACAAAGACTTCCTGTAATTGTTGTGGGTTACAAAGCTGTATTTAAATGAAGTGTTAAGCTACTTAAAGCATTAACCGATGACAGACTTTAAAGACTGAGAGTATGAGGACAATGGCAACTATTAGTGAGAAATAACTTCTTGGAAGCTTAAAAATTGAAAATGGTCGAATTCTTGTATTAATAAGAGTTCTGTCACGTGGCTAAAAGGAGGGTGTTTAATGTTCTTAAGTATGAAAATCAGTTTTCTCATTCAGTTCAGTTTTACATATACTGCCAAGTGCTCATATCTGTTGTAAGTATGCTTTGGCACTATGTACTGTTGCTGTTTGCCCTGCTTAAAAGGCTCAGCAGTGGGCAGGACATGAAATTCTGGCAGGGGTTCTTAATTTGAAAAGCAACATTTCTAGAGGCTAAACTTGTAACTTCTGCTTAGTTTACCAAGTCAGAGTGCTATCCCTGAAAACACTGGTTTCTCATGCTACCCTGAATGACCATGTTTGTGTATATTACTAACCTAGTTTCCCTGTCCAGTACAGTCAGGAGGTTTTCTTGAACTGTAGTTCCAGTATCCAGTAAATCCAGTTCCTGGATGCCTGGTGCTGGCTCAGAAACGTGGCCACGTTGCACAAAGTATAAACCCAGTTCAAGGGTTACGGTCCTGTTTGGATTTGTTCAAGCAGTAACAAAGAGGCAACTTTATCTTGGCAAACTTTCTGCTGCATCAGGTGTCGTGTGTTGTTCCTCAGCCAGCACAGTGCTAGCAGAAGGTGGTGGTCATCCTGTAGCGTGTGCCCAGGTCACCTTGACAGAAAGGTAATTGTACAGCTGTGCCTTAGCTGGATGGTGTGTACTGTTGGATGTTGGTACATACGGATGGTCTGAGGAACTAGGAATTGCAGACTGTCCTCTAAAATGTGGAGAGATTCTTAGAGAAGTTCGACTGCATCCTTCTGAGCAGTCATCCTGGACTGTAGTCAGTAGTTTCATCAGAGGGAAGTTTTAAGTGCTGCTACTGAAGAAGTGCCAAGCAGTACCGTAATTTTATTTCTGCTTGCACTGAATCAGTTGCGCTAGCATGGGACTAACTAATACCATGATGATTAAGTGGGGGAAAATTGGCTGCAGGTTTTTAGATGATGCTTTGGATTTTATAGCTTGTAATGAATCCACATCTCATTATTGACTTCAACTTTGCATCTGAATCTGCTGACGAGGCAGATAGGAGAGCATTACATTAAAGAGCAAGTTAGGCATTTTGGGGTGAATGTATATGCGCAGCTGACACATAGGCTTCTAAATAAACGCCTGCAGTGCTGCTCCTTGTCACTACAGCATCGTCACAACTAGAGGAGAGAGAAGCCAATTGCTTATAAAATAGACTGGCCTAACTTGATACGGATTAGTATGAAAGGAGCTGGAGTGAATAGTGAGAGGTATTGCCAAAACTGATTTAAGATTTAGAAATGTCTGAGTACTTTAGCTTGATTCTATTTCTCTTGTGTCTAGTCATACTAATGTGGGGGATTCTCCTCCCTGTGCCCAAGTGTGCTGCTCTTATTTGTAAATAGTTTTTTCACTGGAGAAAGCTTTAAGCATCATGTTTAAACGTGATGTTTAAGCATCTGTCATCTTGTCTAGAACCAGATTCTGTGTGCACATAATAAATGGTTTATACATACTGCTCTATCTCAGACTTGCTTATTTCCAGAGAAGCTCTGTGTAAAAGGGGAGGATTATCACTGATCGCAGATTACGCTATATATAAACTCTGTACTGCAGATCTTGGGAAAGAGAGATAGAGTGTGTGTGTGTGGTTTATATCTCCCTCCTGCTAGTCAACGTTATATTGACTTGAGAAAAACTATAGCTAGAGGTAGGAGGAAGCAGTTGTTTTTAAGTGTTTGAAACTAATTGTTATCAAGTATATATTCAAAATGCTAATCAAGCTGCAAACTCAGTTTTTAAAAAGAAAACTAGCGATATCTTTTTAAAACTGCAAGGACGTGAAAACATCAGGCAGTATTTTTGTGATTGTAGCAATGAAAGCTAGGGTCATGGATGTCCCATGCTTACTTTTGTATTGGTTTGTATTTCACCCTAGAAAACCAGCAGACCTTCAAAATTTGGCTCCAGGCACTCATCCGCCCTTCATAACTTACAATGGTGAAGTCAAAACAGATGTGAACAAGATTGAAGAGTTCCTGGAAGATGTTTTGGCTCCACCCAAGTAAGTGTTAAAATGATAATTTCTCACCTTAGATTTGATGGAGTGTTCTCAAAGGGGTTTTCTGCACCAATTAAGTTGTTCTTCAGCATCAGTAAACTGAAGATTAGACATTGAAAACAGCTTGGAGTTCTTGCTTGTCATACCTTTACTCCCTCCAGCTCCCTTATCTGTATATTAAAAAATATTTTCTTTTAAAGATTATTTTAAAATTGTCCTCTGTAGAGTCCTGTTATCCTTCCTGCAGTTTTCAAACTAAATGACTTTTCCTTTTCATGACTGGGGCAGGCCATTCTGATGATGTGTCCAAATCATGCAAATAAAGATGAGCCTGCTATACAAAGCTTAGTCCTGACTCCATAATAAACTGGGAATCTGTTTTAAGGGGATATGCAGTGTCCTTTTTGAGACTCGTATTTGCAGTCATTCTTCTAGAAGTAAGGTGTTATTTAAGTCTTCAAAAGTTTGGCGTTTTCTTGTTCTCACCAGGAGTATCAGTGAAATTTGTATTTAATGCTAAATTTTTTTTTTTATTCCTTCTAGCTTCCTATAAGCAGATGGACAGTTGATAATTGAACAGAACCAGTGATTGCTAAATGCAACTTGGGAATAATTTTTTAAAAATTAATTAATTCATACTAGGCATAATGATGAGTCCTGGAGATTATTTAGTATTTGGAAATTATGGTGGAAAATCACAGAATTACTTTTAAAAATAATTAAATTACATGGCACAAGTATGAGAAATGTGTTTAAGCTTTCTCTAAACTGTTGCCTTTCTTCTCTCTCAGCTGTTAGGCAATGGCAAAATGCAGACACTGCCTTTAGCAGACTGAACTCCTTTGGTTTTTTAGTGTGGCAAGACTTTACTTTGTGAAAAGATTTGGAGTGCATGATATTCTGGGACAGCTGATATTAATTTAAATGAAAAAAAGGATCTCCAGTGAACAGAGAATGGACAAGAGTATTTAATTTGTTACCTGTTTGATCCCTAAGTATATTCTTGTGTGCGTAACTGTGATCTGCCCCCTTGGCAGCATCGCTGTGCTAGAGTGAGGGAGCTTGCTCCTGTGACCCTGGGCTGTTCCAGACACTCTGCTTGAAACAAATGCCTGGTTCAGAAAGCAGAAATGTGCTTTGGTATTCCTCTGAAAAGTGATTTAAAAAGTGTTGGGTTTAAAAATCTTAATTTAAATGGAAGTGTGTGATACTGCACTGAAGAAGCAAATCCTCCATGTTAATCTGAAAATGAATAACTTGGTAAATGTACATGATGTAGAAATTTTTTTTTTTTTTAAAGGGCTGTTTTGTGCTAGTTGACATATGATGAACATCATTCTGCTAAATGTGCTGTAGATCTACTCCTTTCTGCTTTTTAGGTACCTAAAACTTTCACCAAAGCATCCAGAGTCAAACACTGCTGGAATGGATATATTTGCCAAATTTTCTGCATTTATCAAAAATTCTAGACCAGAAGCTAATGAAGGTAGGTTACTCAGGGGCTGATAGCTGTGCACATGTTGTTTTATTGTCTTGTGTTTTTCAGAGCAGCTTGACTGACAAATTTTGCTGCATGTTGACGGACACTTGAGGGATTCTCCTGAAATAAACCTGTGGTTTAAAGTTAATGATCTGAGACAGACTTCAACACTTCCAAAGAGAACTTCAATTAGACAGTGTTCAGTCAGAATTTTAGTAGGGTATGCATGGATTGTAAATATCCCTGGCATTGAAACTTCTCCGCACAACAGCTACTCAAAACTCTTGAACTAAGTAGAAATTATTTTAACATCCAGAACCAATTCCATGCAGAGTTTGTGTCGTGCCCTAGTGGTTGAGTTTCCATGCATTTGCTGCGAGGCCTTTCTGCACGCTTGATTATTTGATCTTTCTAGGATTGAGGGCTCCCATTTGGAGTTCCAAGTTAAGCTTGGTTTGTGTTGCTTTCTTTAAACTATTAAGACCTTTCTGTGTGGAACGAACATAGTAGATGGAAAGAGGGATCAATAAGAGATAAAGAATGCACAATTAGACCTTTAAATAGTTTAGTACAAATCTTTTGTCCTCAGTGTACTTGAAGGGAAAACGTAAGTCAGGGAATCGGGATGCCATTCTGCTGTATTTCAAATCGAGATATGCAAAATATTTGTAAACAGGGAGAAATACTTTTTGATTTTGTGGGGTGTGCTGCCCTCTGCTGCTGTATACCATAAAGCTTCTTGGTAGTCTGTGTGTTTAGTCATGGCTGTTAGCTGAGCATGTGACATTAAACAGATTATGTTTAAATGAATATAAACCCTAGCATAGCTTAATTTTAATTAGTTTAAGCCAGTTAGTAGTAGTCTTAAGCAACTGACATAAGCCACTTTTTAAACCAAAAATAAACACTTACAGAAAATCTTAGAGTATTTTAAATTAGTGCAAACTCATGTATCAACCAGCCTTTAAATAACCTGCATCTGTGGGATATTTAAAGGGATTCTAGTTTGGTTTCAGTGTTACTAGTGACCACGAAGGCAGCTCCAGCAGTGGTGTTGCCACAAAAATTGTACAAGAGTTAAAAATCCTTCAGTATACGGTCTGTTCTGGGTAGTACAGTGATGTGGATTTTGTTTTTCAGACCTGCTACTAATATCAATATTCTAAATGATAATGTGCTTTGAAATTTATGTGCTATGGTTCGGCTTTGCTTTGTGTTCTTAAAACTGTTCCTTCCTCTGTAGCCTTAGAACGTGGCCTCTTGAAAACCCTCCAGAAACTGGATGAGTATCTGAACTCTCCTCTTCCTGATGAAATAGATGAAAATAGTATGGAGGATATTACAGTTTCTACCCGCAAGTTTTTGGATGGCAATGAGATGACATTAGCAGACTGCAACCTGCTACCCAAACTACACATTGTCAAGGTAAATGCCTCGTATGTTGTTATGTGATAATGAAGGCCAAAGTGCTTACGGTTTATGACATTCTGGAGTCCAACTAATTTCAACTATTTGTAAGCTGCCATGTGAATTTAACAACAGTATTAACAGTTGCATAAGATTTGGGTAATTCACAAGGGCTTTAGGGATAGAGCAGTTGAATTCAGTGAAGGTGTGAACCATTAGACAAGTTGGGCAGCAGATGATAAAATGGCACAAGCCAAAACCTGTTTTACTGCACTGAGCAATGTGGTCACAGGAAGAAGTTGCAACGCTTAAAAGAATGAGGTAGAGGAAGGAGGGTGAACATCACGTGACCAGTTAATGCTTGAAGTGGGTATCTTCTCACATCTGTAGAGAAAACTGCGAGAAAACTGTTCTATTAGCAACCAAGAAAATGACACAATGTGAAATACAAGGATTGTATTTAAAAAAAAAAAAAGGTGGAAGTCTAGAAAGAGGTAGCCTACGATCACTACAGGAGTGAAGATGTGGCTGTATAATCGTGGTTTGATTTCTTTTCGCTTTGTCAGTTTTGTACTGCAGATGGAGCCACAGATTAAGTTTCTGCCTGGGTGCAGAAGTATTCCTTTTGCTGAGAACAGTAATACGGACTAAGCGAGCCAGTATGCTGCCAGGTCCAGGCATATCCCAGAGGGGCAGGTTCTGCTGACTTTAGAAGTGACTCTGAGTGTGCGTGTTGGAAGGATAGCTTAACGAGAGAAGTGACAAGGGATGGAAAAGTGATTTAAGTTGAAGGATGTAAGTTCATAATTAATTCTTTTGTTCTAGGTGGTGGCCAAAAAATACCGCAACTTTGAGATTCCCAAGGAAATGACAGGGATTTGGAGATACCTGACGAATGCTTATAGCAGGGATGAATTCACCAATACCTGTCCTGGAGACAAAGAAATTGAAATAGCTTACAGCGATGTAGCCAAGAGACTCACTAAGTAAACAGCACTTGCAAAAGAGATGACTTCTTGCATATTCCATAACAATGCTTCTAACAGACTGCTCTTTTCATATAAGATAGCAATTTTTTTTGCATGAACTTGCAGTTATTCAAAGTTATGGTGGATAGACCAGGTACAGTAATTACCTAAAGTTTGCAGATTTAATTATAGGCTTGTTTTTCCTTACCTCCTTTTACAGCAAGTTTGAATATCATTAATGCAGTTATGTTAATATTGCACTGGGGTAACTCTTGGATTCTTCAGTATGAAGGGTTATCTTGCCCCTACTACTTTTCTTTGCAAACATTTGGTCCCTGTCTACGAATTGGTTTGGGATACTGTCTTGCTATATGGTACAAGGAATATTTATGTATTTTGGAATTTATTGCTTTTCCAGAAGATCTACACACAATTGTCATATCTGTGACACGTTGAACTGTACCTGCTCGTCTATCATATTTACATATAGAAGGGAACTTATTATCCAAAAGAGCCATTTGCAGAATATTTGGCAATGTTTTTAAAAATAATTTCTCTTGGATTTGAAATGACAGTAATGGTAGAGAATGGACTCAAATGTGAAACTTGGATTTGAATGACCTCAGACATCAGGGAAGTTTGAATCCAGGCTTGAGCGCTATAGCAGGAAGCTCACAGTTCAGAGTTAGTATTTAGTTGTGTCTTGAAGAGTTTGATGAGATTAAAAAAACACTTTTTTTTAAATTTGCAACCTACATTTGTCCTGAATTTGAGTTGCAGCAAATGAATAATTGTCAGGATGCCCTTTAACATCATGAAACCAGAAGAATCGGATGCTTGCCATCTGTTCACCTTAAAAAATTGCAAGTGGCTTTCTATTTGGTAGTTAAGAACCTTTATTTTGTATCGGTCTTTCTGGTGGTATTTACTTACAAAATCTGTGCTGTCATAAACAAAGTACATGTAAACATTAGTGTCCTAGTTGATAACTAGCTACTGTATACGGTGAATAGCAGTGCAATGATTAGTGATGCAAGACTGAACGCGGATAGCTGTTAAAGTGGGAGTCTTTCTGGGAACTTCTTAAAGCTATTTCTTTCCTGAAGAAAGCTAAAGTGACCTTTAAAGATAACATTTGCCTTAAATTATAGTATGCATTTTTTCCTGAAAGGAAATCTATTAATTGCTCTTGTAAAGAAATGGTGCGTGAAATCCAGTCCTTTACATTGAATTTATCCTAATTGCTTGTCTGTGCACCTGGACTGCAATTTTGCATAATCATAATCATTGCACTACTATACATAATCTTTTTACAGCAACACTGAGGAATAGCACTACAATTTTTTTAGAAGCAATTTTCAAATATTTCTAAACCAGGGAATAGTTTTCTTGTTTAAAATTAATGATTTTGATGCATGATATAAACTGATAGGTTATTTTTAAAAGACCATCATAAACAACTCCAAAGAATGCTAGACTTATATACCTATTTTTTTGTAAAGATACTTTTATATTTAACTGATTTTAGAAGCTGGAAAGTGCTATTCCTGGTAGGTTGTTCTTGGAATATTTAACAGTCTGTAATAACATGGAAATGCTCACATAAACACTTTTATACACTAATTTTTTTGGTAAGCACTGGCTTTATGAAAACCAGCCTGACTTTTCTAAGCATCCTGCTTTTGCTACTTTATATACCCGTGAAGTTAGTTTGACATAGAAGAGGTAGAGTACAAGACCCATATTTGTATACGTGGCTTGTGGTGCCTTGTCTTGCCTTCCTAGAGCTAGAATTCCGATACAAAGGCAGTTAGCAATCCTGTTACATGTCTTTCAAAGACAACCGTAGATACACTTAGACCCTATTACCATTTTTTACAGGGATGTTTAGGCACAGAAAGAAAATTTTGCAGAGCGACCTGGTTAGGAAAAACGTAATTGTAGCCTTTTAATAATTACTGTATTCTAATATCACGTTCTCATCCTGAATAAAGTTTCTCAGCCATAATAATCCTCTGTAGGGTTCAGTCTTTGCTACAACATGACATCTAGAAAAAGGGATGACTTCCTTTTTTTGTTAGGTAACATTTTTAATAACAGGGTAAGAAAAAAACCCCAACACTCATTGGTTTGGTGCTCTTTGCCATTGTATAGTTAGTTAGCCTTTAAAAACAAAAATACAAGAAGCAATGTGATTGTGGGCATAGCTTTGTTAAGTTTTTTAACTCTACTTTAAAACCTAGATCAGGATGGCCCTTGGAAGTTGTCTGAGGTTGTAGTAATCGGGCCTCGCTCCTTTTAAAAGCAAATTAGCCATTGCGTTGCACACTTCAGTACACCGGGCAATTATGTGCATATGAGCATGAAAACACTTTCATGCAGTTTTCAGTGTGCGCGCTGCCTGCATATCAATGCACACAAACACTTAACTTGTTAAAATACCAGGCTTGTTGTCTTTTATAGATAATATATTCGCTCTACTTTTTAGGCAATCTTTGAAAATTGTAATACGTTATATTCAGCATTAAGTATTATAATGATTGTGTCTGAAAGCTTGTAAACAAAGTTAAAGCTCTTGCTGTAACTAATGTATTTCTTATCTCAGTACAATGGAGTATTGAGCGTCGGAGCCTTTGCCTTGTAGGTGTAATTCAAATGAGGACCAGGTTAGTGATTTCTAAGGCGGTTACCATGTGATAGCTGTTAACTGTCCTGCGTGAAAGGAGCTGGTATCTTTTAGGCTTCCTATTGCACAGCTTTGTTGTGTTGTGGCAGAAGCTGGCCAGCCTCGCTGGCTTCAGCCGAGGCCGGGAATCTAATGGAGAGCGAGCAGTTTTCACCTCCTTAGGTGATCCCTTCAGAACAGCAGAGTACGGCTAGGGTGGTGTGTAAAAGGCTTAGCGTCTGGTGTGGGTAGAGCACTTTCATCTGGCCCCAATCACCAGCGCTACATTAATTAAAAAAGCCCTTTCATAACTATGTAAATTCTTGACTTCTGTCAACTTGTTTACAATCTGATCTTTAAATGCATTTTTAATTTCATCAAACAGCAATTAATCTACCCCCGTTTAAATTTAAAATGATGCTTCTAGCCCCTTCTACAATTTAAAAACAGCAGTTACCCTTTCAAGTAGGCATTCCAGTTTGCAAGTTGGTTGCATGTATTAGCATGCTGAATAACTTACTTTATTCTCAAGCTGAAATATGCTTAAATTCCCATTATAACAGGTGACTTGTGTATTTCCTGAACATAAAGGGAAAATCCATCATCTTCACCCTGTTTTTGTGTGGGAGAACAGATCATACTATATGCATGATTTTTTTTTTTTCTTAACAAAGCTTTCTTTCTTGAAGTGATTCCTTATGTGTGAGAGCTGCCTGTTGAACAAGAGGCATGTGAATCCTGAAACAATTTCATGCACTCCAAAGCTTTCCTGTCCATCTACTGTTCACTGCTGGTCTGTGTAAATGTCCCACACGGACAGTCACAGCCATGTAGCTTGTACGTTTGCATTTTCCCATAAAATTGGTGTTTTTCCGTAACGGGCATGTCTAAACTGATTGAGAGTTGCGTGCAGTTCCATGATAAGAAGAGAGATGTAATCAAGTTTTTATGCTAAAGTAGCAAATTAGCATTTCGTATCAAAGGAACACAGACATGAATAAATTGAAGATGCTTGAGCCAAACCCACTGATGCCTATCTCAATGTAGAACAAAAAGTGGCTAAGTACAGTCAACTTTTTTTTACTCTTTGCCACTCAGAGTACTATCTGAACACATCCAATTAATATTTTCAGAAGAAGGCTTTATCCCAAGTGAAAAATATTTAATCTGCCTCAGAACCTGTGCCACCAACTATTACATTTTGTTTCTGGAGGGGATGGGGGAGATGGGAGAATAGTGGAGCAGAATAGGATATCGAGACTCCCAAGACAGGACATCAAGAATTGGAGCATTGTTTGCAGAAATACTTGAAGAGTTGATACAATTTATTGTAGTTTGCTTATGTCTTTCATTCTCTGGAACATCTTTTACAGATATACCAGTATACTGCTGGCAGCTATTGTTAAAAATAAAATTATATTTTCACTACCAAGCAGATCTTTCTCTTATTTCTGAAGAGTACAGTTCTCGCATGTGTAAGCTATGACTTGAATGTGGTGTGCTAAACTACTGAACAAATCTTTGTAGTAATTATATCCTCAGTTTTTGGCCTTCTGGGTTTTTTTTTTTTTCAGTGGTGGTGTGATTTAAGGCAGAATACCTGTTGTTTCTAACATAACTAGCTGTTAGGCCCCTTAACAAAGTTAAGAACTTTCTTAAAATTAGGAACAAGTTGAGAAATAACCTCCTACAGAAATTATGAAAAATAGTTTTTTGGGTTTTTTTTCTCTTCAGATTTTGAATGAAAACTCTTAAGAATATAAATTTTGGTAGCTTGTTTTTCTGTGGAATACTAGGTTTTCACAGTTAAACTCAAAATTGATTAAAAAGACATCAAAAAAATTCTCATGTTTGGTTCAACTTGTTTCCACCCAGATAATCCGGTAAATAGCCATTTCAAGAGTTGAGACTGAATTGATCCAGTCTACAGAATTCATGGATTTTGGACTCGGTGCTTTTATTCTGAGTTTCAGCCGTGTTTCCTTACTGTCTTTTGCTTTCAAATATGTCTCAGCTAGCCATGGTAGACACAGTACACCCTTTCTTTTAATATGAGTACGTTAACTAGGTACTAGGTCTTCAGAGCAAAGACCACCAGTCACTAGTGGAAGTTTTCTTCAAAACTTCCTATGCATTATCACGTCAATCTCTTGTCTGTCTTGTGAGCGTTTGAGGTGCATCTGGGGTCTGATTTTTGTTTTTGAAAGGAAATTTGTGGAATCCAGAAGACATTCCTGGAGCCTGTAATCTGGGATGCCATCATCCGACTTTGAGCATGTGCAGGGAAGTAACAGACGTGCTTGTAGTAGTAGCAAATGCAGCAATTAAACCCTTGGTGTAGGATTACATACTTGTATCGCTGTATTGTTTTACTGACTGCGAGGTTTGTGATCAGTTTTGCAATAAGATTTGCAGTCACCTTGTTTGAGTTTGGTCACATACTTCCATGAAATGCGACAGGGTGGACCAGAAGGTAATGTAACACCCTCTTCATGTGAAGAGCACACTGAAAGGGAATAGTGTTCAGAATTAAGATGGTGCTCGTCCTGCATGGCAAAGGCAATAATCTTAGGATATTTTGTATAATTATGATTTGCTTCAAGAGCTGTTTTTAACTAGTTAATAACCTTTGTATTTTTTGCTAGATTTTGTTTTCTAGACAGCTCAGGTGGCTACCGAGTCTGATGTGGAAGGTTTCTCCTGGATGTCCTAGCAAGGCAGAGCTGGACTTTGGCTTCAGTGGAAGCTGTGGAACCCACTCCCAAACAGTTCTGTGTAGCTGCTGACTGTGAGCAATGGAAAGAATTTAAGAGCTTGAGGGGAGCTAGTTGAGGCTGAATGTTTCATACTTGTTTCTGACCACTGTGTTCTCCCTGTTCTCAGGGACAGCTCTGATCCAGTTAATTTTGAATTTGGCTTGAATCCAGGCTTCATAGCTCTGGCTTACCTCTCCAAAAATGCTGCCATCTTCCCAAGGAAAACTAGTCTAGAGATCTGTAATATGAACTCCAGTGGTTTAGGATCTGGACTACCAAAACTGTGATAAGTAGCAATTGTGAAAGTGGCCGATACCTGTTCACCTCAGTTGTAAGGACAGAGCGGTGCAGTCTGAGAATTGCAGTGACTACTGTGAAGTGTGTCACCCTTCTCCTCGGTCCTGTCCGCCCCTCCACATCAACATGCTTTAGCTAGACCCCAGTTATACTTAATTGATTATTTTCTTTCCCTTTGTACTCTGCCCTATTCTAAGTGAGCTTAACGATATACTGAAAATTGCTGTCGGTCTCTGCTACGAAGCCAGGGGAGATCTAGTGATCTTGAGCACTGGCTCACCTTGAGATGTGTTTTTAATGACGCCAGCCTTGAAGTATTGGCACCTTGTTTGGAAATACTGTTTTAGATACTTACCAACTTATTTTTGTGACATTTCACTAAGAAGTTCTTAGAAATAAACTAGCGTTTTGTTAGCCCTATGTGAAAAATGGAACACTGCTACTGCACACATTTCAGAAGATTGGTCTGATTTGTCTTGGTTCATTCCTTTAGCAATTCACATGCTTTATAAAAGCTCCAGTGTTCTTACTATAAAGAGGCTAAAACATACTATTTGCCAAAAGCTTCAGTAATATTAATTGTGCTGTGGAAATTCCAGAAACAATTTTCTAATTACTTCCTCAACTCAGTTTTCCTATAAACAACAAAATACAGTAGCTAAAAGGCTGAGGAGACCCTGCAAGTATCTCTCTTGAGTACTTGCTGGTGTAGGAATAAACCAATTTGTCAGAGGGTAGTCGAGATTTTTATGGAAGGAAAAAGAAACCTGGACAAACCTTTGTATTCAGTGGGATGGAAAAGGAACTCGTTTGACGTGGTTGCCTGGGGGCTTTTGGACACTCATTACAATGAAAGCTAAGTATGAGCTGAATGTCTAAACATTTTTGCTGTCTCTGAAAATCTCCGGGAGAAAGGGTGCATGTAGTGATTCATTAATCAAGATTATGTTTAACTGTAGTGGTTCTCATACTCCTCTCAGTGGATCACAGGTGGTCCAGGAGGCCAAGGAGAGCCTTTGATGGGCTTATATGAAGCAGGAGATAGCGTTAACAGAGGGTGAATGGTCCATGAGAAGTTGACCGACCTTTTAATCACAAACATTTAGGAACTGCGGCTCGAGGGCTTTACTTTCTTCATTGAATTCATTCTGCAAAAGCAAGATTCACCTTGAACTGGTGAATAGTTCACACCCAAATGCTTGGGTTTGCTGTGGTCTCCTGAAGTCAGTAGGCATAGTGGTAAGACTTAAAGCAGTTTAATGAAAAAAATGCAGCAACACTGGGAATAACAAAGCTCTTTAGTCTGGGTTAGTATTTTTCTAAGACTGCCAAAAGTGTGTGGTGGCTGAGCAACTTGGGGTCGTGATCGCAGTGTTCAAAAGTAACCAGAGATTGGGGGAGGTAAATTAATCAAGTGTCATGAGATAATTTCTGAAAGTATTAACTTCAGGTGACTTAAAGAGCCTAGCTTTTAACTGTGTGAGAAATGAAAAGTTCTGGGGGTAGGCAGCCCTTCTCCCTGCAGATCCTACTGCACTTGGTCTTGCTAAATTCCTGATGAGCTCTCAAAGCTGATGCTGGATGGGTTCCAGAGCTGGAAAAAGAGAACTCATGATTCTTGACTCAAGAGAAGAACTGTGTTCTTACCACTGGACAGAGAGATGAAAACAGTTGCTAAACAAAGATCAAACGTGAACTTTATAAATAAACAAACAAAATTGATGGTAAGGGACGTCTCAACTCCTTTGCCTTCGGCAAAGGGCTTGGCAGGACCCAGGAGAATGACTTTGTCAGTTTGCACATGGAATTCTTATTTTAAAGAGTGATTAAAGTGATACTGCTCCTCTTAATGAGTTTGAAGGTTATGCTTGTTAAAATGGCCTTCTCTGTCCATGCGTTGGTCGAATGCAGGGTAGAGGAGAAAGCATTTACGGTGCTGAGCTCTAGATGTAGAACATGGCAAAATTTTAGATTAGGTGTGATTTTAAAAGCTGGATGCAAGAAGCTACTAGTAAGAGTAAAACACTCAAAGGCAGCAGGTTTGACAGCGTGCCGAAGAGGGAGCTTAGTCAACTGCGAGAGGCGCCTGCAAGGCCGAGCTCGGCAGTGGAGGGATTTCTCTGATCTGATGTATGTCTCAAGCCTCCGGTTCCAGTCCTTCCCATGAGGCAGATGGGACTGTGGGTCGCAGAAACAGGTTTGCTCAGTGTCTTATAAAAAGTTGGTGGCTGGAGTGGGAGCAGAACCTAGGAGCAGATAGCCTTTTTTTTTTTTTTAACCTTTTTCTCCTTCTCCTGTCAAGTTTGAAGAGTGGCATAAACTGGGAACAGGAAGCTTACTGGTCAGACTCTTGCCTGGCACGTAGACCTAACAGTCTTGACTTCCCCCTTCCTGTTCCCAGCATTAAGCATCTTCCATCCTTGACAGCTTCTGCTCCTGTTTCTCCTTGGGTTCAATACCTACAGCCTGCTGCAGCCTTTGCTGTGTGATGCTTTACCCTGGATGCGGGGCACAGCTGCAGCTGGCTCCTGGTGTTCATCCAGAGCCACCCGCTCCAGCCTCCTGGCGCGGCAGCCAGCTGCAGTCAACCCAGTGCCCGGTAGCTGCGAACACGGTCTTCTCCCAGAGGTCCAGCTGCTCTGGACATGTCGTGCTGTGTGCGCACAGCTTTCCAAGGAGAGCTTAAACTCCTGGTTGCTCCTGCAGTTGTTGTGGAATGCCAGGCAAAAGATGAAGACCCTGGGCTGCATCCCCAGCTGCGTGGCCAGCAGGGTGAGGGAGGTGATTCTGCCCCTCTACTCCGCTCTCGTGAGACCCCACCTGGAATACTGCCTCCAGCTCTGGAGCCCCCAATAGAAGAAGGACACAGACCTGTTGGAGTGGGTCTCTGGACCATGGCCTCATGGAGGCCATGGAGATGATCAGAGGATTAGAGCCCCTCTGCTGTGAGGACAGGCTGAGAGAGTTGGGGTTGTTCAGCCTGGAGAAGAGAAGGCTCCGGGGAGACCTTAGAGCCCCTTCCAGTATCTGAAAGGGGCCTACAAGAAAGCTGGAGAGGGACTTTTTACAAGGGCATGTAGTGATAGGACGAGGGCTGATGGCTTCAGACTGGAAGAGGGGAGATTTAGATGAGATCTCAGGAAGAAATTCTCTACTACAAGGGTGGTGAGACCCTGGCCCAGGTTGGTCAGAGAGGCTGTGGCTGCCCCATCCCTGGAGGTGTTCAAGGCCAGGTTGGACGGGGCTTGGAGCAACCTGGTCTGGTGGGAGGTGTCCCTGCCCATGGCAGGGGGGTTGGAACGAGATGATCTTTAAGGTCCTTTCCAACCTAAACCATTCTGTGATGCTATGAATTTACTGCCTGAGGCTTGGACTTAACGCCTTTAAACCTAAAGCGGTAGAGCTGGGCCCTGTGAACAGCAACAAGTCGAGCTATTATTCTGTAGCTGCCCGTGATCTTCAGATGTTGTTTCTGGGGTGATGTTCTTGTTGGGAAGAGCCTAACGAGGAAGAAGGGTGGTCTAGACAATAGTTCCCTGGACTTGACTCTAGGGGCCGTGAGTTCATTTCTTGTCTGTGTTAGGCAAGCTGTTTCCATTTGTAGTGTCTGTTTTGCTTTCTTAAAAGGGGAATAATTTCCTTCAAAAGAATTCAGTAGTGTTTTCCATCTGTAGCTCCCAAAGAGGAAACTTAAAGAAGAAAGTATTGTGGATGCTCGTCTCCCTTTGAGATCTAAGTGAAGACCCTTCGGAGGGCAGGGCTCAGCTGATGTACTTGCAGCAGAGCTGGCCTAAGCACACGCATAGCTCCGGCTAAGTCACGGCACTGCTGCCATCGGGAGGCTCATGGGGTGAAGAGGGGACCTGGAGTTACCGCAGTGGAGAGGGGTGCTTGAGGACAAGGGCATGTGCCCTAAGGGAATTGGCTTTTATTAGCTCTGCTGGTCACAATGACTTCTGTTTTATCTGCTTTGCCGGTTCACTGGGAATGAAGTTACATCAGCGTAACAAAGCTGCGTTCGCACCGATCCTGTGGCTTTGTAGCTGGATTTTTTTCATTTGATCTGGATGGGTTGATCTGTATCTCTGGGCTCCTGCTGTGGATACGTTTGAAACAAACCTGGACGATGAAGCTTGTGTTTTTCTTCTCGTCATTCAGGGCACTTGGACAACTTAAACTGCTGTTTGCATGTTGGGTGGCATTGCCGGTGACAAACAGGCACGTGAAGCCAGGATGCACCATGCAAGGACATAGGGTAGGAAAATGCTGAGAGTTTTTACGGCTCCTGCTTGTGTATGTGGGTTTAAGGTGTAGGCAGGCATATGCTGCTTCAGCTACTTCTTAGTTTTAATTTCCTCAGGCAATATTTCTTATAGGGACTGGGAGTTCCTGTAGTTTGTGTTCTTTATTTTTATTTTTTTTAAGGCAGTGGTTGGCTCTTTGTCTTGCTGCGCCCACTCTCTTTAAGAATCAGATACCCAACAGCACACGCGCATTTACTGCAGGCATTGTGCAAGGGGTTGGCAGACTTGAAGTGTTCAGTGTGAGATTTCTTCAAGGGGGTCTCACTAACTGCAGAGCGTTTTGTGGACTTTGAGCCAGAATCAGCCATGCAGTAAAACGTGCCACGGGAAGGAGTGTGAAACAATGCTGCTCTCACCGCTGGGTGAATTCTTCTGTGCTAGATTCCTTGCGGAGAGAAATTTTGCACACTTGCAGGCAACATGCAGGATGGAGACTGTCCCTGGGTCCCAGCTACCTGCCCTCCAGGCGTAGTGCGTGCCAGACCAGTTCAGTTAGTCCAAGATCCTTCTGTACTAGCGGGCAGTGAAGAATGCACATGAGCCAACTTTCTCACAGTGTGACCAGCCCTTCTCGGGCTCGCTCTGTCCTTCCCCTCCAGAGGAGACTTTCCTTACAGGTGGTTGCTCGTTACAGCAGAACTCGCTCAGCTTTCCCGTGAAAACTTCCTGCTGTAGACTGGGTTTTGTAGTGGCTGCTGCATTGGTCTTGAGACGGTTGGCATTGCACGGCATCTTTGGGAGTGAAGGATTTGGGGAAGTCCGGGGTGAGGAGAAAGGGACTGCTGTGTTATGTGCTGTAGGCGATGAGAGACTTGCTGGGAGCAACTTAACGGTGGCTCCTCAGGGCAGAATCCTGCCTGGGAGCCTCGAGAGCTGAGACGCAGGTGCTTGTCTGTGGGTCCAAATGGTTAAGCCTGCGCTTAAGAAGGGAGAGGCTCCTGAAAGTGTTGGATGGTTGTAAGAGAAGGATCCCTGAGTATCATAACTCGACTCAATGTATTGGAAGTCTTTGAAGTCTTCTCCTGACATCCATCCCGTACCAGCATCTTTCATCCTTCGCCAGCGCTTCCCCAGCTGAAGCTATTAAAGGGAAACTACAGAAGCCGTAAATCCTGGCTGTTAACATCTCCAGTGGTAAGATTTCACAATGAGCCCGAGTTGCTGCAAAAGATAAGAGAAGGCCTTGAAACCAAGGCAAGTTGTGACTGGTTCCCCAGAATAGCTGAGCTTCACAGCTTCGTTGGGGGTCCCTCCAGGTTACTGGCTTTTGGGCGCAGTAGCCGGCTCTGCTGCTGACTCTCCGGGTGCCCTTGGGTGAGTCACCCAGTGCGTGTCTACACCGGGCAGCGCAGCCTGGAGGAGAGATCCCTGGCTCTGACCTGACCCGAAGGGGTGAAGCTGTATTTGGGGTGCTGTACATAGGTTAAACAACCCGGCTGCAGTGCTGGCCTGCTGTGGTTATGCTGCTTCCAAGGACTGATCTTTATCACGTCCGCGGGGAGCTGAGTTTATAAATGCACCCGTTCCAGTGGAGCGCGGGCACATGTCAGGGCCCCCCCTTTGCATGCAGAGGGTGGAGCACCTCTCCCAGAGTTTATGGAAGGGCCAGGAAGGAATCCAGGAGTCCCAGTTCCCCAGGATCCCTGCTTTGGCCACACCGTCTGGTTGGAACAGGCAACGAAAGGCGAGGTCTCTTTGTGTCTTTGCATTGAGATAGTAGCCGGAAGGCGCCCGGCTTTATCAGGAGTGTTGGTTCAACAGAGGAGAAAAACGCAGCCTGAATTGCCAGAAAGCAAATAGGAGCGATTCCTGGGAATGTTTCCTTGAGTGAATGGGAACGTTGTTAGTGGGCAAACTGGAATCGATGTTACACTCATAATTTTATTTACACCTTTGCTGTGATCCTGATCTCTGACCAGCCTGGAGTGCATATCCGTACAGAGTTCACTGCAGTAGAAACACTTGGCTCTGCAGAACGCGTCGGTACATCAAATTGTCTGCCAGGCGCCTTCCTGAATGATTCTTTTCATGGGAGACTTTTTTTTTTTTCCTCATGTCTTCTTCACAGCGCTAGTCTAGCAAGTCTCCTTTTTCTAGCAGCAGGCCAGGAAGAAGGGATGGGTCTGCAGGGCAAAAAGTCCAGTTACCCACGAGAAGGCTGGTGGCATCGTGGCAGAACGGTCAGAAGGGCTTTGCCCTCTCCACGTCAGAGGCTGTTTTCCCATTGGTATCGCTTGTTCCCGCAGTTCCCACCCATGGTGGCAGTGGGAGAGAGAAAACCTGCCTCTCGGTATGCTGAACGTTGTGCTCAGGCCGCAGCTGCTCCTAAGCCCTCTGAAGCAAGGTTGTCACTGTCTCAGTGAAACAATTTTGGGTAGTTGTGAGGGAAACCTGTGGCAGCATCAGTGCTGGAACACAGGGCTCAGCGAGTGCCCGAGGGCTCGGGCTGGGCTGCGAGGGAAAGCAGTGGCGTGGGGTGGAGGGACAAGGAGCAGCTCATGTCACATCTGGCCAACGTCCTCATACAAATGTCTCAGACCTGTAAACCGGTCGCTCAGTCCTGCCAGTTTCGTTGGCTTTGCTCTGCTCCCTCTCCTCCTCCAGGCATTAAAACGAGTCTCTGAATAATCCTCCTTTTCATTTTCCTGCTCTGAACTCCTCCCCACCATCACCAGCTTACAACTGCCCTTCCGTGGGGAAATCGCCCACTGCTCCGGCCACGCACCGTTCCTCGGGGCCACGCTTTCCCGTTCCCAGCACATGCTGTGCCGTGGGGAAGCTGGTGGCTGCTAGTGCGTGTGGAGGGCAAAGCAGATCCGCTTGGACGCCGGCGAGCTCTTGGATTTGGCGCTAACGCCCAGACAAACCCGAGGCTTTGAGGAGGCAAATGCTGCGTCTAGGAATTCAGATCAGCAGCTGTTAGTGAAAACCTCAGGAAGGCAAGAGGCTTCGGAGCTGCTGTTGCCCTCCGGGGATGACTTTGCTCTTTGTCAGGGCGTACGCGTTGCTTGCTCAGACCGTCTTGGAAAAGGAAGCCTCAATACCAGCTACACCGATGAGTTCTATTTTTCCTTTTTTAGGCTGAAACCCAAATCCTCAGTGTTTGCTGCCCTACTGATTAACTGGAGATAGGATAAGCCCTTCCGGGCACTGCATTAGCGCAGAGGTGCGAACGGTCCTCCCCTGTCCTTGCCTGTTGTCAGCAGATGATGTGGATCTTGGGGAATCGGGACTCCCGGGTCTGCTCCTGGCCCTGGAGCACTGCTTTATCTTCTGTGTGCAAAACGGGTCCTCGGGGCCCCGGACGGCCCCGTTAGACCAACAGCTTAATGAATTGCTGCGAACCTTCCATTTCTGCAGCATCCGTGTCTCTTACAACCTCTTAATTTCTGGCACAAGGGAAGGCAGCAGTAGGGGAGATGCACAGGAGGAGGCCTGGGATGAATCGGGAAGATGGAGAGGAGAAACAAGCCCAGGAGCTCCTGCCTCCTGAGCGGGCAGCTCCCCTACGGAGCCGTCCTTGCTGGGACGTGAGGCAGACGGTCCCGGATCCCAGAGGTGCCTGCTGCTTTGGTAGCCCTGGGTTGGGTTTGATGGGGAAAGGGCCCTATTTGCAGGGTTTGGAAATCTTTTCCTGGTGCTCCTGGTCCCGTTGGAGGAGTGCAGGGCTGTTATGATCCAGCTGGCCTGTGGAGGTCAGCCTCGGCTCAGGGAATCTCCCCGGCAGCTCCAGGGAGCAGCAGGGTGGCCCAACTCCTGCACTGCTGCACCCCCCCCACCCCGCAAGTGGGGGCCCATCTCTGAGGCTGCACCTTTCCCCCCACCCAGGGTTTGGTGGCTCTCGCCGCCCTGCGGTGACATCCCGCTGCTCCTTCTTAGTGGTCCAGAGGGGGAATACAGAGACACTGCGTAAAGTTTGATTTCTGGAGAGATAGAGAGTGAAGGAAATGAAACTGCCATAATGCTCGATTCCGAGCCCGTTTTAACCATGCGGGTGCATTTGGGCTTGACTTAGACAAACGTTTGTCCCCATGGCCACATCTCCAATGTGCTGACCTGTGTCTCGCATTTCTGAGCACGCAGGTCAGAGATGACCACATAGGGACAACGGGACACTTCTTGGTATTTTTCTCTGCTTTTTGGTGTTTTTCAGATCCCACTTCATCCAACAAGTGAAGAACACTGGAAATCGATGGGTATTTGTTTGCTGTTGTAGGAGTCCCCGTTCTCAGAATGCCACAAACCACTAAGACAGCTCTGCAGCCTGGACAAAGCCCAGCTCTAGATGTGGGATAGTTTTTGAAGGACCCTGGGGAGCTGAAGGCCGCGTGATGCCTCTCTCCAAAGCCTACCAAGCAGGCCAGTGGGACAAGCGCCTCTTATTATGGCATTTTAAGACCGTCTCTTTCCCACAAGGCATTTCCTTGGCCCATCCCTAATGGATCCCCACTGAGGATCCCGAAGCATGGTTGGATACTTGGGTGGTTCCTCTTGCTGCGTGCTGCCTGCACAGTGCCCAGTGCTAATTAGCAGAGCTAAGTTTAGGCTCCTGCAATGACCTCTGCGGCTGGGCTCCTGTCCTGCCCATGGGACGTGGATTTTATGCCGCTTTAGTCACTAATGACAATGATTGTGGCCATTATGGGCAATTGGGTTGCCGGAGCTCTGAAGCAAAGAAGGTCCCCATTGCAGGTGTGCAGTGAGGAGAAGAAAAGTACCTCTCGCTCCTTGATCTCTCCCATAGCACTTGTCAACCCCCTCTAGGAAGACAGTAACAGTGAGAGCTGAAGGTTTTGTGTCCCTGTTTTTCTAGCAATAGATGGGGCAGGTATTAAACCCAGCTTTCTGGAGCTGGTGCCTGGTGCGGCACCACAAGCCCTTGCTGCCTCTTCCACCTGACAAGGGCCACGTGGGAGCCTCTTTGATGCAGAATTTTTTTTATTTTTTTTTTAATGCTGAATTAGCCCTGTCTCTGGCAACACAGAATTATCCGATGTGGTAAGTTTGGAAAAAAAACCCAAGGATGAGGAGTCTATCAGGCCTTTCTTAGAATCTGCAGAGCTGTTCAACGCTGGATGTTGACGATGACCTCTAGGGTCATATCATGGGGGATAAGAGCTCGGATTCGGATAGTGTTGAAGGGCTTTGCCTTGCTAGCCCACGTGGCAGTGGTTGCTGCCGATGCCCTTTGCTCCAGCCCCGGTGATGATTTGGGATACCAAGTTTTCCTCTTGGGTGTGTAGGAAATTCCCGTGGTTAAGGTCCAGGAGTTTCCCCAGAGCTGGGCAGTTTGCCTGTTATCAAAGCAATAATTCTTCCCATTTCCCACCTAATCAAGCAAGGAGAGCTTAAACGATGTGGACACTGCTGGTAACCACAGCAGATGCTCGCAGACTCGTCGCTGCTCTCCGGCTGGGTAACTGTCCTCACTTTGTGCTCCCCGGGCTCCATCACAGCCAGTAATATGTGGAGAAGTTGGATTCACGTTTTAGACGAGCTCATATTCTTCGCTATTAGCAGGTTTCTATAGATGCCACAGAAAGCACGTTATTAAGGCAGATGAAAGGCCAAGGAACGAGTTTGCTGTGCTTGTGCATGCCCATGGGGTAAGCTTTCTGCCCCTCCCCCATATTTTTTGGTTTGGGTTTTTTTTTGGGTCTCCATCCTGCATCAAAGTTGCTTCGAGAAGCGAGCGAGCTCCCCAGAAAGGCCCTGTGATGGTGGTAATGGAGCAAAACCACAAAGTGTTTCACTGCTGGTGAAGTACCAGACCGATCACTGGGCTGAGCCAAGCTGACAGGTTGATCTTTTGCTTCCTGCAGCCTGGTGTTCTACCAAAAAAAAAAAGGCAGCCCCCCCCCCCCCTTCCTGGAGACTCCTCCACCTGCCCCGCTCGCTTGCTGACTTGCACATTCCTCCTTCCACATGTTATAAAGATTAATCGCTCCAGTTGGAGCTTGGTGCGACTGGGCAAGGCGAGACATTCCTCTGTTGACATTGCCTCTTTTGAATAAGGCAGGCCAGAGGTTTTGGGCTCGCTCTGGCCAGGCGATGTGTGGGCAAGCTCCTCGTGGAGTTTGGCTGCCCCTTGTCTCAGGCACGAAGGGAAATGAGCCACCCCCCCGGCATGCACGCAGTCCCTGGCAGGAGGGATTCCTCTTCACAAGATGCACGGCTGCCCGTTGCTGTTGCAGATCCCATGGTTTTGCTCTGGAGACCAAAAGGGCAGCCAGCTCCTGAGCTGGGTGGCAGTGGTCTGGGCTGGTTTGGAGCTCATAGAATAGGTTGGGTTGGAAAGGACCTTCAAAGGTCATCTAGTCCAGCCCCAGATAAACGTGACTCTTTGCTTCCTGCCTCAGGAATGGGAAAGTGTTGCTGTGCCGTGGGGTAGGAGTAGCTGCATTTGGGCAGCGGATAAAGCAACATCTCTGTAGGACAGTGGGGAGCCTTGGTGGAACCATAGTCAAGGGTCTTGGGTTTGCTGCTGCCCCAACGGCCTGTCCTCCATGCTGGTTTCTGCTGGCTTTGCAAGTGCTGGAGGCAGCTCTGCCTTTGCCCATGCTTAGCGTCGCTGCCGGAGCTCTCAAGCACCTTAGATCTTGGAGAGCTTTTGGCTGAATGCACGTACCCTCTCTCCAGACTCAAATCAATCTTACAGCCACATCAGGTCTTCCTTCAGACCCATCCATTAGGATCTCCAGCCTGAAAGAGAGGAACGCGGTTCCTGCCTTGCCCAGCTCAAACCGAGCATGGGAAGAGACGGGAGAGGCTGTGCCAGAGCTTCGGGAGAGAGGCGGCTTTCCCCGGGGTTTTCTCTGGGTGTTTCTGCACCACCTCGTGCTGTCCTCTCCTGTGCACATCTGCCCCGAGCTGGGAAGTCAGGGCTGGAGGCTGCAAGGTCAAACCTCAGAGGTAAGTGGCTATTTCTGGAATTCCATAGAAGAGAGGAGAGATGGGGAGCCTGGCACGGGATGCACGAAGGGAAAAGGGTGCATTGTCTAGAGAAACAAGGACCGGGAAGAGGCACAAATCTCCCCATGCAGATGGGAGCGGTGGAGGGGAGCTGCTGTCAGGGGCAAAGGAAACAAAAGGCACAGATTTAGGTTAGATTTCAGGCAAAAATCTCCCGTCTTCTCGGCAGGCTGGGGAACCGCCACCACAGGGGGTGAAGGACGTGTTAAAGCACTCCAGACAGATGTTTGTCTATGTAAACACCAGCGTGCCTTGGGCGAGGGAACAGGTTCGGCGGCTCCTTGGGCTCCAGTCCTGTTTTGCCATGATTTGTATGCACATACTCGCCTGTGAGCGCGTTTGCTCGCCTCTGCGCTTGTCCCACCGTAAACACGTGGTTTTGGATCTGGAACAAAAGTTCAAGTACATACTGCTTTTGTTGCGTTTTGTCATCTATTTCTAGTCTCATTGAGTGCTGCAAAACAGCTTCTGGGTATGAGAAGGATTATACAAATGAAGCTGGTTTAGGACTGTAATTTCAGAGATTTTTTCCTTACCATTAGTATTTTCTTTTCTTTCCTTTTTCCTTTACTAAAAAAAAAACCCCTTCTTTTGTGCACTTTGGACCAAGCTTGCCATATTTCTTTGAGTCTCCAGTGACTCCTTCATACTACAGACTTTCTGGAGTCCTCCTTGTTAGACCAAGAACTGCATGATTCATGGTGTGCTGGAGATTTAATACTGCACGTAAAACATTCCCGGTTCAAATTTGTTTTCTTTCTTTCCCCCTCTCCCCTCTTTTTTTTCTTTCTTGGCTTCTCACTTACATCCTGGAATTTTTTCACGAGATATAAAATAAATACATTCCCAAATATGTCCAGTAGGAAATGATCCACTTGGATTTTTCAGCTGCTGTTTTCAGGCCTTAAAACAATTTGGTGCTGTTCAGCTTTCCCCAGGGATGGCTGTGTGTTGGGAAGACCATCTCCCGTCTCTCGTGGCCCTCTGAAGACGCACATCACTCCGTGAACAGCTCAGCCTCTGCGTGCAGCCGAGCTCCTGCGTTTGGAGGCGCACGTTCCTTACTGAAGACCCTCGGAGCTGCTTTTCCAATGGCGTGATGTAGATTTTTAGTGCCAAAAGGGATCTTTTTGGTTATTCAACCTGGCTGAATCCCATCCTTTAAGGTCACCAGCCCTGTGGTGGCATGTCCCATCCTGGCATTAATCAGCAGGTGGTTCACGTCCGATGTCACCTGTGGCTAAACAGCCATTCCAAAAGCAGTGGCTGGGGTTAGCTTCTTCTGAGGACGAAGTCCTCTGATGGGCTGTTAGGTTAATGAAAGGAAAAGGGGTAACAGTTTTAAACTGGAAGACGGGAGATTTAGATGAGATGTTAGGAAGAAATTCTTTACTGTGAAGGTGGTGAGACCCTGGCCCATGTTGCCCAGAGAAGCTGTGGCTGCCCCATCCCTGGAGGTGTTCAAGGCCAGGTTGGATGGGGCTTTGAGCAACCTGGTCTAGTGGGTGGTGTCCCTGCCCATGGCAGGGGGGTGGAACTGGATAGTCTCTAAGGTCCCTTCCAACCTAAACCATTCTATGGTTCTAAGTGATGACCTGAACCTGGGAAGAATTAGTAGAACCCTTTATTTACAGGTTTCCTTATGCTTGCCTGTAGCAAGGTCTATCTGTCCTGCCCAGGCTCTTCTTCATCTGCATTTTTAAAATATATGGTAATGAAATCAAGTCCCTCTTAGCCGTGACCTGAGAATCAATTTTCAGAGGAGCCCAAGGCTGGGTTTCCCAGGATGTGGTCCTGGCAATGGGCACTTAGAGGTGTTCTGGGCCCTTCCCAAAGCACTTGAGGAGTTTGATTTCCAAAGGGACCTCAGCACCCCAGCAGTTTCCATCAGCCTTGCTGTCCAAGGAGCCCGTCCCCAGCATGCTTGAAGCAAGGTGGTCCTGCTCACTTCGTGGCCCGAGGACGTGCTGCCTGAAGCAGCGCTTGCAGCAGTGATGGAGTTGTATCACCTACAGCTAGGGTGGGTTAGCTTGGGTGTAGCAACACGTGAAGACACCTCGACTTCTTGCAGGCCAGGAGCACCTCCTGGTTCTGTGCCGTGCCCTGGGGATGCATTAGCCTGCTGGCTGCTAATGATTTTCTGCTGTTTCCTGGTAGGTGCTTGCCTCCCTCCCGTTGGCTTCTCAATGGAGCACTAGTTTGCATCGAAGCTTCACCTCAGGATGCAAATCCCATGATTCTTCTCGTTAACGTGGCAATTTGGGCCCATGGTGGAGCTGTTATGTCTGTGCTTGAGTGACTTGAGCAGCTCCTCTGTGTGTGTGAAGATACTCATACAGCCAGGCAGCGTTCCTGCTTCCGTGCCTTGTGTAAACACCTCGGGGGTCTAATGCAATTCCTGGCTGCCATCACTCCTCTGCTCCGCTCGAGGAACTGCCTGGAAAGGCGGTGATAATCATACGGGTTTTGCTTGACTGATGTGTGCTGGGACAGGCTCAGCTTGGAAACAAGGACTGGCCGAGCCAGCCTGCAGCAGGATCGCGGGAGATGCTGCCATCAGCCCCGCAGCAGGCACCATCCCAGGAGACTCAGCCAGCTGGCACCCAAAACTGTCTCCACAGAGCAGGATGAATTTTGGGAGCTCTGCTCTTGGCTCTCCTTCTCCAGGTGACCCCAAATGAGACCTTTGCAGCACCTCAGCCTTGGAGAAGCGGGTTTGCCATCCCTCTCTGAAGGACTTTCAGCCACGCTGTGCAACCCCCTGATACCCCCGTGCTGGGAGGCCCCAGCTCCTGGTCCCACACCAGGCTATGGACACCCAGGGAAGGGAGGTCCTGCCCAGCAGTGCCATCCAAACCTGCAAAAACTGGGGAAAGGAAGGGAAGGTGGTAAGTGGGGATGTGGTTTGGACCAGCTCAGTGATGGACCAGAGGCTGTAGGTTCGGTCTCACGGCTTTTTCTTTTAGTTTTCTGTAGGGTCTCAGCTTCTTGTTGGCCAAAGAAAACGTGATCTCGGGGCTGTGACCACCCTTAGTACAGTCAAGAGGTCTTTTCCAAGAGCGGTTCTTCTGCAGGTGCATCAGCTCCATCCCCACCAGCCTCGCTGCCTCCTCCCGCGCCGGCGGTACCTGGGGGCTGCGAACCCCACCGGCCGCCGGCGCAATCAGCCAGCCATCGCGCCGTGGAGCCTGTGGATCCCGCGGTTCCCAGGCTGGGTCGGCGGAGGAACCCAGCGCCGCTTTCATTCACCAGCCTGTAAACACAGTGGTTCAGATGTTGCTTCAAGTGTGGTTCAACCATCGCCGCTGTGGGGGCTGCAGCTTCCCGGCCGGGGTGGGGCAGGCAGCTGGGGGCTGTAATTGCTTCAGCCACCCGACTTTAATCCACCTCTGTTCGTGAGTCAGTGCCCCGAGGGGCTTAAGTTAAGAGCTTGGGCTCACTATATATAGTCAGTGGGGCTGCAAGGAGGCAATTCAGGAACCTGCCCCTCCCCGTTGGCTCCCCGGGTACCAAAGGTGGGGAGAAATACCCCGAGATGGGGAGTTAAGCAAACCTGTTTTACTTAATGCTGGGCCCAGACAAGGAGCCCATCTGTGGTCAGTTGTTGCAGTTTATCCGTGGCTGAGGCAACTTCTCAAACCACTTGAATTTGCTCTTGAGACGGCGTCTGGCGGCGTTGTCTCGTGGCGCAGAGCTCGCGGGCAGATGGGCCCTGGGAGCCAGGGTTTGTCCTCCCACCCCGGAGGTTCACGCTCTGCTTCTAATTCAGGGGGCTGCCTGGGTCTCCCCGGGGCCTGCAGCCACGCGGGCTGTTCCCATGGTCCCACGGCAGTGCTGGTGCGGGCGACCAGGTGTCCCCATCACCCCATGGCATCTCCCCTGGCATCGCAGCTGCTCTTCATTGACTTTTGTTTCCACTTGCAGAGGGCAAATACTGAGCTCATCTGCCAGCCGCGTCTCCTGCAGAGCCATCGCTGCACCAGACGCAGCTGCACCCTAGGGCTGAAGCTCCTGAGCACCAGCAGAGAGGACCCAAACCTCCACCCCACCAAGGTGATGGAGAAGATGGTTCTGCATCGGGGCTTCCTTTGTGCCTGGCGTTGCTGGGTTGGTTAGCACGCTTGGCTGGTCGCAGTGATGTAGCAACTCCCCAGCACACATGTTAGTGGTTTTGAGGGCTAAATTGGACCTTGAGAATTAGCAGCCTTGTAAGTCAATAACAACATGTCCTAATGAATGCAAGATGTCCCTAGGAAATGAAGGCTCCTTTGCTCGACTGGGATCCTGTGACTGGGAGCGGACCAGTAAACAAGAAGGAATGCTTCAACTGGAGATGAGCAGGAGATACAAAGTCGACATCTAGATATTTCAAACACACCCCAAATGTGGGTGGTGGCGGGGGGGAGCGCGAGCCATTTGCAGTTGTGAAACACGGCGGTGTCTGCCGCCTGGCCGTCCCCGGCATCTCCCGTGGGCGGGGTGGGCTCTGAAACCCGGCTGTTAAATGCCGGACTGTCCCTCCTGCCCGTCGCCGTCACCGCGTGGGGTGGGATGACTCCCGCAGCCGACCCGCTGAGCACCAGCAGCCCCCTGCAAGGGCTGTGTTTCCCTCTGCCCCTCTCCACAGCCTGCCTTCAGAAACACCCACAGGCTCCGTACGCATCCTCCGTGCATGCCCGTGGGCGGCCGGGCAGCCCTGGATGCATCCCAACCATTGCGGGGCCATACGGGAAGGCTGCGAGCAGCAGCTGTTGCAAAGGGGTTTGGGGATGGAGTGACTGGGATCTGGGTTTGCTGGGGGGTGGTGGAAGGGGCTGGTTTGCAGGTGCTGCGATTTCCCCTCGGCTGCCCCGATGGCGGAGGAAAGGAGCTGTGGGTGAGCTCTGCTGGGGGGACAACCTGCAGGTAAGGTTTGGGAGCTGGTCCAGTGCCATCTCCCCTGCTCTGCTGCTGCGAGGGGCTAGAGCAGGTCATCAGGGCAGAGCATGAGAAGCAACGGGTCTAGCTCAGCCCTCCCACCATTGCGGACAAGAAGCTGCCAGCCACTGCTGGCAGCCCAGTCACTCCCAGTGTCCCCATGAGCTTGCCTGGCCACGCTCTGACCCTTCCTACCCTCAGCTCCGATGCTGGTTTCACCATCTCACTGCTCCACGGGGAAAAGCTCCCCCTCCACGGGTTTGCAGACTCACTGCCAGAGCTTCTCGAGCCTTAGCACCGCTCTCAATTAGGAATTTCATCCTCCCACCGCCTCAACGTAATGTTTGATCGTTCCCCTAATTGCACATGACACGTACACGGGGCTCTGCTGTGTCAAGAAGCAGCAGGAATGTCTGTCCACGGCTCTGGGCCTTGAAGCGTTCGTCACCGTGCTGCCTGCCACCGACACCCCCGCTATAATGCATCCCAAACGTGTCCTGTGCAAGGGCCAGCGCGCGACCAGGTCCTTGTGGAGCGATGATTGCTCGCAGGCACGCCAGCTAGCTCGGATTAAAGCCTTGCTTGCAAGCGCGGGTGATGCTCAGCAGCAACCCCATGCTTTGAAGGAACGGGAGTCTGCATCCCCTCCCCCCGGGGCAGTGGGATTTTGGGGTGTGGGTGGCACCGAGCTGCTCAGCATCGCTAGGAGCACTGGAGTTTGTGCTCTGCACGTGCGGCCAAGGCGAGCAGGTTGCGATGGCCCGGGCTGTGCTGCCTCTCCGTGCATCCTCCCAGGTCAACTGCACCATCCTGCCCGTCCAGTCGGTGAAACGGCGACGTGGGGCTCCGCCGGTAAAACCGCTCCAGGAGAAAATCTAGGAAAAGGCCAGCCTGGTTTCACCACCATCTCCTCCTCCTCCTCGCTCTGAAGTCACCGTAGTTTCAGGTAAGTTTAACGGATGATTTGTATTCACCACCCATTAAAGGCAGCGCTCGCCACTCTGTCCTGCAGGCTGGCTGCCTCGCCATGACAGCACACCGCAGGGAATTGCTCGTTGACCCCAACCTTTCCTCTGCCAAATTATCCCGGTTAGCTTGCAGGCAGCCTCCTGAGCGGAGCACGGAGCAGGTTGCATGGAGGGGCTTGTCCTCCTCCGCTCCTGCCCACTCTCATGCTGGGAGCAGGGTGCTGGGGCCAGGTCGGCTTCTGGCCCGTATCAGCTCGTGGCAGCCCTGAAGCCGGTCGGGAAGAAAAAGGCTCCAATCTCCTAACACCCCTCCAGCACTTGCTTTGGCATGTGGCAAACACCGACTGGGTCGGGTGCTGACCCACAGCACCCGGTGCAGAGCGATCCCTGGTCTGGCTCATGGAGCATCACCAGTGATGTGTCCTCACATCAGCAGATGACTTTCTCCTACGGCCGTTGGCATGAGCACCTTGTGGTAGGTGTGCCGACCGGCCAGCTGGAGCAAGTGGCTGGACCTCGGTGTTCCCTCTGGGAGTTGGGACCTCTTGGGTCTTTTCCCTCAAACCAGCTGTTTTCCCAAAACCTGCAGGAGTCTGACACCTTCAAGACCTCATCCAGCTCCACCAAACCTGGAAACGAGCTGGAATTGTCCCATCACTCTGTGTTTCCCATCCAGAGGCCCCAAGATACATGTGGGGATGAAACCTGGGAGACCCAAGAGCCGGTGGCGAGTCAGGGTGCTGCCACCACGCAGCCTGAGAGCACGCATGCCCGTGGCGGGAGCAGGGAAGGGAACATGGGAATGGCAGCCGTGCCCAAGCCCCGCGCATGGAAATGAACTGCTTTGTGCGCAAAAAAAAAAAAGTCATCATTTTTGCAGAGGTGCTGGGTGTGTGCGCGTGTGGGTGTTCAGACTCTGCAGGAGCAACCTTGGATGCCTGGAAAAATCTTCTTTGTGCATTTAATTAGTGGTAAATCCGATTTACATGCCAGATGCCTCTTGGTCTGAATCTGCTCGTTGATTAGCAATTGCAGCCAATTTATATTGTGTACTTTGTTTGCCTTAGACCACAACGGCACTACCTGAACGTAACAGATCTTTCTGCCTTTGCATTTCAAAGCTGGGCTGGTACCGGGGTGTTATTGCACAATCCCCCCCTGCTGCCCCGGGACGGGGCCGTGTGCCCGGGGAGGTTTGGCCCACGTTCCCCTACTGCCGGGCCCGGCTCTCGTCTCCCACTTTCCCTGCGAGCAGGGGACGGTGCAGCCGCTCGGTGACTCCGATCATCTCCCTGATCCGATGGGTGGTGGGTCCGGCCAAGGAAAACCATCCCGCAGGGCTGAGCCGGGCTGCACAGTGGACGGCAGTGGATGGGGGGACGGCTGGGGACCACGCTGCTCCCCGGCCGCTGGCAGATGGCTCTGCCCGAGCCAGACGTGATGCTGCACCACGGTGCTCAAACTGCGCTGGCTTTGCTGTGAAACAGCAGCGCTGGGAGCGGGTAGGGGCTTCTCCGCGTACAAGAAGTCTGGCTGAATTTCGGTGCGTGCAGAGGGGGATGCCAAAGCGCCTCGGCAGCTCTGGCGTTGTGTTTTCGCAGAGGGGAATGGGGATGCTCCACGGCCGGGGGGGGGTGTGGGCACTGCCGAAGCGGTGGCGCTGGGCTCGGCACATCCATCCTGCCTTCCCCCCGTGCCTTTCCTTGATGGTGCTGCGTTCTCGGCCGCCGGCTGGGCTGTGACCCCAGTGGCTTCTGCCCGTCTCGCCTGCCCAGTGTAATGGCCCTGCAGAGGCTGGCAGGGGAGCGCTGCCTGGACGTGTGTGTTATTTCCTGTGGTCAACGCAAACCATTCCCCTAAACCAGCAGCGTGTGGGTTTGGTTCAAGTTCCTTTTTTCCTCCTCCAGTGCTTGGGCTCGTAAGCCGGGTCTCCTGCCCAGGCTGCGGGGGGGGGAGCGCGGGACAAGATGGGCTGCGCTTCCCTCTTGTCCTGGCAAAGCCCAGCGGGGTGGTGGGGAGAGCCGGGTCCAGCCTGGCCGCTCTCCACCTGCCCCATCCTCATCTGGGTGGCGGGATGGATCCCTGCATCGGGAGATGGGGATGGGCAAAGCACAGCTGGTGCAGAGCGGGGTGCAAGCATGCACCCCCAGGTGCCAGCCCCTGGGGTTTGGGGACCAAAAGGGAACCGCTGCTGCCTGCAGCTCCTTGTCCTGCTCTCTGACGCAGCCAGAGGGGCTCTGCAACTGCTTCTCCATCCCTTGGAGATGGAGTGAGGAGGGGGCTGATGGTTAGCAAAGGAGAAAAGGAGCTCCGCTTTGATGCTCCGATTTCCTCCCGCTGCTGAAAAGCTGAAGTCAGAATCAATTCTGTATTTCTACCCTCTTTTAGAGGAAACAGAGGCTTTTTGGGAATGTTCCCAGAGCTGTGCAGTGAGTGGATGTGGTGTGTTGGGCTGCCTGAGCCTGGTGGCTATTGGGTCAAACGGGACCTGGAACAGCTCAGCCTTGGCACTGGTCCTATGAGGACCTGGGCGACAGCCTGTGCTCCAGCCCACTTGCCATCTAAACAAACAAGGAGGAAAGAGGGGAGCATTTAACCCAGTTTTGCAGAGACAGAGCAAGATGAAAGCGGTTGCCTGAGGTCATTCCATAAATCTGGGGCAGAGCTCGGATCTGAGCGTGCACCACCTTCCCCATCCTCACCCCAGCACGGCCCATCTGGGGCAGGTTTGTGTCTGCTCATCCTTTCCCTTTGTCTTCTCCATCGCTCCGAAACGCTCTCGGGCACTTTCATCTGCGCCGTGCCGGCTCTCGACGCTCGGGGCCAGCATCTCCTCCACTCCTGGGAGCCGGGCCGGCGGGCATGAGCCCTGTGCGTCCCAGGAAGGTCCCACCAGCATTTTCCAGCCACGGGAGGGGTCAGCCCTCACCTGACCCAAATCCTGCGATGCTCTTTTGGAGTGGGTGGGAAAGCTGCATCCTTGTCACCTCAATTAAAGAGGTGCCCACGGTGGGTGGGATGCAGCCGCGGTCCTTTTGCTGAGCTGCAGAGCAACGGGGCTTTCTCTGCCCCCCATGCCCAAGTGCTTTAGGCCCCTCTTGGGCAAATATGGGTGAGTCAGGCGCCTCGTTTGGCTCCTGTTAATTGCCCCTGCTAGGCTGGAGTGGCACAAGGTGTGCCCCTCTCTGCCCCGTGTCCTTGTCCCTTGTGGCTAGGGGATGGGTGGGCACCGACAGGGAGACGTCAGGCTCCCTGCAGCACCCCAAGGGCAGTGATGCTCAGGGTGAGCTCCATGTCCCCAGTTTCAGCCCAGTGTCCAGCCTCCCATCGCTGTCCTAATTCTCTCTAGATGTTGATATTCCCGCCAGCCTGGAGCTGCTCTCTGCCTCGTGCCACGAAGCTGGCGCTACCTTGCTGGGAAGAACGCAGAGTGGGCTCGTGCACGTGGCAAACCCTTGCCCAATCTCACCAAAGCTCTGTTCGACAGCGATGCTCCACCGGCTCCCTCGGTGCCAAAGCCATGGGAACTGGCCACATCCCGCCTGCCTGACGCAGCCAGGTCCCAGCTGGCCTCTGCGAGGCAAAAATCCATCCCTGGTGGGAGGGAAGGCTGGGGCAGGGGAGGGAAACCAGCCTTCCTCCCCTGGGAGCCATAAACCCTGTGGAGATGAGTAATCCCCTCCCTCGCCAGCTGTCCCGGGTCTCTGCATGCCGGGAAATGGCTTCTCTGTGCGGCTGGTGGCCCTGGAGTCAAGGGGACCAGCAAAGCCATCATGGTCCAGAGAGGGTCCCTGCTCCCCATTCTGCATCCCTGCTGGCTTCGCTCATGCTCCCATGGGAGATTTGGATGCTCCTTCTCCTCCTGGGAGGTTGTTTGGACCTCCGTGAAACACATCCGTCCCTCAGCAATGTCCCGGCTGACAGACGCAGATATCCAGGTCCTGTCAGAGTTTCTGCCCACGTGTTCAAGCGAGGCCGAGGCTGCCGGCTGGGTTTGCAGGGGATAAAAAAGACAAAAATGTCGGAGCCAGCCCCACCATCCTGGCATGGATTCGTCCTTCCTGGCCAGCCGAGCTTCTGCACAGCGTCTTTCTGGGCACCTTCAGCATTTTCCTGCAGTGGCAAATAGCACGGAGCAGCTGGAATTTTCCTCCTCCTGCTTGGTCCAGACCTGAGGCCGGTTCCTGGTACAGGGACGGCGCTGGCTCAGCTTTAGCCCCCACCAAAGGAACAGCACCGCGACCTTTTTTTTTCCCTGTTTGTTCCCCCCCCCTTTTTCTTTTTTTTCAACAGCTGTTTGTTTCCCTTGTGGTTTTGGCAACTCGAGCGTTATTGTACCAAGCTCGCCGAAGCCTGGCCGACCCGGGAGGGAGAGGCAGAGCCGAGCGAGCTGGTATCTCACGGGCATCAGATGGTGGGTTTTTTGGGGCAGGGGCTGAGCCGGTGTCTTGGTCCATCCCCTGCACGCCGTGGACGCATGGTCCCCCAGCACGGCTTGTCGCCAAATACATCCTGACATGTAACACGGAAAACAAACACAGGTCTCAAGGAGAGACCTCGAATTGAGTGAAAAGACACTGATTTCAGGCTGACGGCAGCAGGGTGGGAACGGGAGCGAGTTTTGACTCTTGCAAAGTTCTTTGTGCTAAACGTGAGGTTAAAAAGGACCTTCCTGGAGCTGGGCTGTGGCACAGCAAAAAGCTGGTTTAGTGGCAGACCTGGCAGAGTAGGGTCAACGGTTGGACTAGATGATCTTAAAGGTCTTTTCCAACCTAAACGATTCTATGAATCTATGAAAAACCGGCAGCCGAAGGAGAGGGCTGCGCGCTGCTGCCTGTGCACACCCAGGGAGGGAGAGCCTCGGCCAAGCCCTGCGGGAGCTGGTTGCAGAGCCGGAGCTGGCTGTAGAGCCGGAGCTGGCTGCTGCCTTCGGTGAGGAGCCGAGGAGCGCATCCGTCCCCTGCCTGCCCCTGCCCCTGTCCTGCCTGCGCTGCGGGAACCGGGCAGCCATGCACCTGAATCGCAGGGTTGTGGTGCAGAAGAAAACCAGAGACCCCGCATGTTTGCAGCTCCCATGGTCCCCTTTAAGTGAAAGGCTTGGCTGCCATATTTAATTTGTTTTTTTTTAAAAAAAAATATTATTTTTTTTGTGTTTATTTTACTTTGCAGACAAGCTTCAGCCGTCGGGGTTGCTGGCATTTGTAGGCTGCTCCGGTGGAAATTAAACTGGACTTCCAGTGCTCGGCTTCTCCTCGCTGATATGCCGGCTCCGGGCAGCAGAGGTTCCCCTCGATGCCTCACCTGGGGCTTTGGGCTGCGTTTCCTTCCAGCCGCTCATTTTTCATCTCCAGAGCTGAACCTCTTAATACTTTTGTTGGCAAATGCAAAAAAAAAAAAAATAAAATTAATCCTCTCCTGTAAAAACAGCTGATTCAGATCCGTAGTATCTTGATGTGGCAGAAAGAAATTAGTGCTTGCATGTGGGCTGAGAAAGGCTGTTTGTCCAGGAGAACGGGGGCGGGGAACAGCTTCCTTGATTCCTTTCTTTTTTTTATTTAAATGATTGAAATCTCTCTGCTCGCTACGCTACGGGCAGGAGTTGTTTCCTTTAGCAGCGAGACGGTGCTGGGGAAACGTGCTGGAACAACCACACCGGCAGTGCCTGCTTCCCCAAAGCATCGTCTGCGCTGCCCCCCTCCCCCGCTCCATCCCTGGGCACCCTTGGGTGGGCTGGGGACCCCCCAGCCCCTTCGGTCCGAGAGGAGCCAACACCAACAGCCCTGGTGGTTTTGGAAGAGCCCCAGCAATGTCTGAGCGGTGGATGGAGAGGAAATAACTAGGAAATANATATAATATAATATAATATAATCCAAGCCTCGCTCTCCCCCAAGGACGCTGATGCTGGCAGAATGGGAGGAGGTTCCTGGCCAGGCTGGCACCTTGCTGGGCACAATCCCACCGGGCCACTTGTCACAGCCAGAGGGTGGGGGACAGGCACCTTGAACATGAGCATCTCGCTGAGAGCGAAGCTCTGCCCCATGGAGAAAGGGGTCGGATGGTTCCTGCGGGAGTTAATCCTGGTCCAAAAGTTGGACCTGGTTTGCTGTAGCTCCGTGGGCGGGTTGGTCCCATGGCCACCTTCTGCCATGGGGCTTGGTGGGGACAGGACAGGACGGAGCTCTGCCCACGGAGGACCACCAGCACTGGCGGATGCCTCCCCATCCCTGGGCTTGGGAGAGGTTCAAGCCTGGCATCCCATAAATTGTTATTATTACCCTTTTTTTTTTTTTTTTCAACCAAGAATAAAAATTCCTTTGCAATTGTGAAGCGAGAGCCTCGCAGGGCGTCTGCAAATGTGCTTTAAACTGACGCCGGCTGCCGGCAGCGACAAGAGGCCATTTCATGGGCAGGCAAACCACGTCGCCCAGTGAAGCGCGGAGTCTCCGTCCCCTCCGTCCTGCTTGTCCTCAGGTTTTTCAGCAGCACAGGCAGCGGGAAGCTGGGGTTGAACTTGATTTCCAGCCCTTTGCTTTGGGCCCAATTCCTGTTTTTCTCTAAGCCCGTCCTGAGCATCTCCCCGTGCTGCCGAAGTGGAGATTTGGTCCCCAGCCGGGAACGTTGGTCCCTTCCGGAACAGCCCTGAGCTCTGCATTAGACCGGCAGCTTTCCCACTCGGAGGGTGAGGTTGGGGAGCAAAGAGTTAAAATTTATTCCATCCACCTGTGTATTTTCACAAGCCTTCAGATAGCAATCAAGAATGCAGGAAACGGTGTATTTAAGGGGTCTGAATTTGCCAAAACTGTGCCACAAGTCAAACTTTTAAAGCAAAGTTTATTTGTAAAGTTACAGAAGGCCGAAGTATCTCCTGTGAAGGGGTAAGTCTCTTTAAAGCTATCCTTTTTTTTTGGTTTTTTTTCCACCTCTGCCTTTTAAAATGATTGGGCTGGGGAAGAGGGAGAGGATTCATGAAGAGGGGCTTGGTTTTAATCTAATAAGCGTGGTTTTTTTTTCCCCCCGTAGGCAAGTGCTAGAGCTCATCAAGGCACAGATCAACCCTGCGCCAGGTTATAGAGGGGCCTTTGACGGTTGCCTTGAATAATTTCAGCTTGTCTGGAGCCATTCGAGGGACCCGACGGGGCTCAGCGCTGCCCCAGCCGCGGCCCCCCCAGCTCCGGGGGGCTCAACGCCGCCCAAATCAGCATCCGCCGCCGCTGGCCGGTGGGACGCTGCCATGGTGCACGGCCAGTACACGGGCGAGGTCTTTGGCGATTAACCCTGCCCACCCCTGCGTGCTAATTAACGGGGATCCTCGGATCCATAAAGGCTCCGCTCGAGTGTTTTACAACCTCTTTACGTGGGGCGTTGAAGTGACAGCCGCAGAGGCGGTAACTGGACTCCGAGCGCAAGGGTAACGCATTAAAAGTTCATTATATATAAAAAAATTAATCATGTTTTTATTTCTCGTGGTAGGTAGGAGCTGCCTTTTAGTTGGCTGTTGCTGCTCGTGGGCTCTCGGGGGGCAGCGAGGGGGCTGTCGGCATCCACAGCTTAAACCGAGGAGCAGCCACAGCTCCTTTGGACGATGCCCTTGGCTCCCGCTCGCTGCCCGGGGAATGGGATGGAGAGGAGGCAGCCGAGGTCGGCGGCACCTCCTGCCTACGTGAGCTGCGGCAGGCAGGCACGCCAGAGCCCGGCTCTCCCCCACCTCCTGCAGCCTCGGCAGCCAGGGCCAGGGTGCTGGGATGGGCAGGGGCCACCAGCCACCCAGCCGGGGGAGCCCGGGGACACCCCAAGGCGGGGTGAAGGTGAAGCCTTAACTCCGTGATGCTTCCCACCCCTGGGATACACTGCAGCCCGGCAGCTGCCTGCAGGCAGAGCAGGCTTGTCCCTGCCTGCAGAAGAGCAGGCGAAGCCCCGTGGCCAGGCGTGGAGTCCATGTCACCAGCCCCCCGGCCCCGGGGTCACTGCCACTCGGCCGGATCCCGCCATCGTGCAGCGACATCGACTCGGGGAGCAGCTACAAAACCATCCGGCAGTGGCAGCTTTTCGGAGGGCGTGGGGTCAGTGCGGCAGGGCTGGAGCGATGGCATCCTCGGGGTTTGGCACCCATCGCCACCGCCGCGGCGTGTGCAGGGCTCCCTTGGGTTTATTCAAATCCCTCGGCTGCCTCTAATCCCTCTGGAAGGAATCGCTGATAAATACGGGCTGGGAGCGCTGCAGGTGATCCCTCGGCGCGGGGCAGCGGGGCCAGGCACCCACGGTGGCACCCTGCCACCGCAGACTGGGTGGCCCTTTCTTGGGTGGTGACTAATGACTCTTGTAATTGAGATGAGGTTTTAATCTACACCAGCAGGTGAGCTGACATAAGGGAGGAGTGGGGGGGGGTGAAGAAGCAGAGATGGGGGTGAACACGGCGTGTCTGGGTGAAACGGGCGCTGCTCAGCCAGCCTGACCGGTTGAACCAGCCCGTGCCGGGGTGCTGCATTTCGGCACAAGCCACCCAGGGCTGGGCTCGCACCTCCTCCCCGCTGCCGCGTGCCGTAATGTGGCACTGAGATGCCAAGGTGCATGAAAAGGGTTGGTTTGGAGTGTTTTCTTTTCTTTTTTTAATAAGTTCCTTGCAGAGAAAGCACAAAGTTGCCTGAAATGCCAGTTCGGTCGGGGTTTGCGTGGGGACGGCAAGCCCCGGCGCTCGGCGAGGTCTGGAGGGCGACGCTGGGGTTGTGACGTGGCCTGGCTTGGCCGCCGCACGGCTGGAAAAAAGCACTTTGCAGAGAACAATGTGGGCGGCCGGGCCCGGGGGACACGCGGCACAATGGGGCTGTGCTCGGCAGGGACGAGCCCTGGCTCCGGAGGGAACACACGGGCATCCCAGCCCAGCACCGGAGCAGAAGTCCAGCATCATGGGGCTCCTCCTCAGGCACCACTGGTATCAGCCGGTAGTGGAGGTGGGTGCGATGGGAAGGGGCATTTTCCCCCGTGTCTCGCCGAGTCCGGCCCTTTAAACCTCACCTTCAAAAATGCAAAGGCCAGAAACATACTTTACAGTCACTAAACGAATTAAAATAAAATAAAAGGCTGATGCCACGTAAAGGGGCGTTTAGGAAAGCCACCAGCTGGTGCATCCAGGAGCAGTGATGTAACACAGCGATAAATCTCTTTAGACAAAGACGATGATCTCCACAAAGCCAGGGATGACTTAGAGGGCTGGAAATGCCTTTCTGCTCCCCGACGATGGTGCTCAGGGAGGTACGTGAGTGCTGCGTGACCCTGCTTTTTCTCAATGAAAAAAAAAATAAATAAAAGAAAATCCCCCTTTAAGAAAATTCCCGCAGCATTTTCCACACATTTCTTTTCCCCCCACGTGGATTATCTCCTCTGGTTCCAAAGCCACAAGAAAATACCATCGTATTTTGAAAACGAAACCTCAAGGTAAATAAAGGCAAGGGTTTGCCATCTGCATTCAGCGCTCGCCACTTCTATCGCCCGGGCGGGGGGAAAAAAACGCCAGCGCAGTTTTCTGCCGATACAAGATAGAAAGGTGGAGAACATTTTTTAAATGTTCTGAAAACATTCCATCATCTATAGGAATCAAAGCCCCATTGAAAGCTACAGAACCCCTCACATTCGAGGTTTTTAATGAAAACCAAATTTTTTTCATGCCCTGTGTTTTTCTTTGCGAGGATTTCCAGGGGAATACAACTGAAGCAGGGGGCGGACTCGGGGAACTTGGCTGGAGTTTCTCCTGGCCCAATAGCGCTTTCTCTGTGGGTTTGTTTTTTTTTTATTTTATTTTTAATGGTTTAAAGATAATATGGCCCTCGTATTTTTGGACTTGTCAAAGTGCTCTCTCTTGCCCTGGATCAGTGTGGGGTTATTTTACACTGGAAAATGATGGAGTCGGGGAGGAGGGGTGGTGGGGGTCTCAGTTGCTCGCCGGGAGAGGAGGGCTCCCAAGGTTGGGCTGCCAGGCTGCGGGGCAGGAAAGCAAAGACCAAATTTTGGGCTTAATATTTAATGACGTCGAGCTGGGCGAATCCTGCGAGGGTGAGAGGGGCTGGGTGCCCCAGGCCGGCCAGCACCAGCCTTCCGTACCTGGGGAAAACATCCCACGTGTTGCAAACCGGCCAGCCCTGGGAGCAGAAACCTCTGCGCACCCTCCCTGGGAAGCAGTGGGGTTTTATGTCGGCCCCCCCGCCCCAAAAAAAAAATTCTGGGTAGAAAACCAGTTGCTTTGTGTCAGCTGAAAGGCTATTGTTAAGAAACATCTTCTTTTTGGTTTGGGTGATTTTTTCTTTTTTCCCATTTGTTTTCAGTCTAACTCCAGGTGGAAGCCGCTCATCGTCGGGATGAGGATGCTGGTGCAGGTGGGGGCATCGCAATGGCCCCTTCTCCCGGCTCTCTCCCTCGGCCACCAGCGCCCCGACAACCCTCCAGTGCCTCTCTGTGCCCAGCGAGGTCCCCGGCGGGGGTGCGGGGAAGGCGAGCGGGTGAAGCACGGCCACCCACCCAGGCGGGGACAGCGGTGGCTTGGCTGGGGGCTGCGGGTGCTGGACCACACAGCTCCGAGACGGCGTGAGGGAGGGGTGCGGGGAGCCCTAAAAGCACCCGGTGGGCAGGTAGGGGCGGCCGGGGACCCCCAGGTTTCGCAGGAACATTTAATCCCCTCGTTAACGTCCCCCATTAGAACAATTCATTCTTTCATTCTGGCTTAAACACCCAACTTTACTTTACAGCTCATTTCATTTATGACTGAGAAATGAAATTACTGTATCGATTTCATGGCAGACAGCGAAAAAACCTGGGTGTTCCCGGCCGTAATAAACCCACCGCCTGCAAAGCCAAACAGCAAAACCTGCCAAGGGAGGGGGACCGGGCTGCAGCCACCCCGGGGACAGCACCAGGGATGACACCTCCAGGTCCCCTCTCTGCAGCCAAACCCAGGGTTTTTTTCCTCCCTATCTTAAAAAATTAGCTGTGTATGTTTGCAGGGAGCTGGGGGGGCTTTGCAAGTCGCTAGAATGGAAAGGAAGTACGCTGCCCGGTAGCACCGGTGTGAAATATCCCTCCTGGAGCTGAGCCAGAGCCCAGGCCGGGGCTGGAAAAGGGGTTCACCGAATCACCGGAGGAGGATCACCGGGGCTCTGCGGTGATGGAGAGCCCAACCTTGTCCTTGGCCCGGTTGGCCAGAGTGCGCATCACAGTGGGGGCAGAGCCAGGATTTGGGTAATCCAGCTCAAAAAGGTGGTTTCTTGTCCCTCCCGTGGCGGGGCTGTGGGCACCCCGCTGCTTTCACCGCTCCCTGCTGCTGTCCCGGTGTTGGTTTGGTTGCCCACCCAAGAGACCAGCGGGATTTCCAGCCCCGTGCACTGCCCACCAGCATCCCGGGGGCACAGTACATCCCTGTGGGCATCCGACTGGCTGGAGGTGCCCGAGCGGGGCTGGCAGGAGGTGGCGGGTGCTGCCGGGCGCGCGTCCCCCCGCCACGCGGACATGCCCCGTCACGCGTGCGTGCTCTGCCCACGCAGGCAGGTGCACACCCCGGGGTGCTCACCTGGGGGGGTGCGCCGAAACGGCACCGTGCGCACGCGCACACACACACACACACAGAGTCCCGCCGGGATGCAGCCTCGTCTCCCCTGCCCGCCTCTGCTGGCCTAATTAAAGCCCGCTATCGCCCCATCTAACGCGATTCCAAGGTTAATGAGTCCTCGCTCTCCATCCTCCCCTGCCCAGACCCTTTGAAGTCGAGCCGCTTTCATTGCCCGGTGTCTGATGGCGCTGGGAGGTGCTCGGTGGAGCGAGCCGGGATCCCAGCACCGTGTCGCTAACATCATTTTTAGCCTCTGTGGGTTAAGCCAAGAATAAAGACTCACAGGGCATGAGCTTATTTTAATTTAGGTTCTTCTGATCTCCTGGCCCAGCCCAACCTCTCTACACAAGAAAACACCTTCCCCGCATCTCAGCCCGCTGCTGGCAGGGAATTAACAGTTACACAGGCGACTTGGTTTGCATGGCTTCAATAAAAAACAGTACATGGTATTAAATTACAGCCCTCGTGCAGAATGGCACGTTAAGGTGCTTCGGGGGAATTTCGAGATGCGGCTGCTGGTCTTGGCGCAGCTGCCACCCGAGTGGTGCAGCCGGCACCGGTGTGCGGGTCTGGGTGCCATGGGGATGCGCGTCCTGGTGACGTGGCCCTGCTTGGTGACACCCCTGCGGGGCAGGAAGGATTCCAGGAGGTTGATGGGGATCCAGGGAACTGGGTTTAATCTGGCACCGTGAAAGGCTCCTGAGCTGTGCAAAAGTATTTGGGTGCTTAATTCCCACTGGCTTTTTTCCCTGTTTTAGCCCCAAGTGCAGCCTTGATCCCAAACCGGCTTTAGAGAGAGATTTCCAAGGTGGGTACCTGGGATGATGTCGTAGAAGTGCCCCAGACCCACTAAAAATGAACCCAAACTGTTCCGACAGGACAATTCCCCATCCCGGAGAGCCACGGTGCATCCCAGGGGGATATTAGCCTTTGGAGCCCTGGCTCCCCCGGCAGCCCTGGCCTCGGATGCCCCCTCCGGTGTCCCGATGTGCCACAGGGACAGCTCTGACATACAGCCATGGCTCAGCCGTATTCCCTGCATGTGGGCCAGGCTGCTCCGGCCGGGAACAAGCAGGCGCTGGGGAAAACAGGCATCCTGGCACGAGCCGAGCAGTGAGGATTTGTTGTTGGAGCCCTATTTATGGGAAAACACAT
>VYXH01007498.1:39348-59693 GCA_013397275.1 Burhinus bistriatus | reverse complement strand
GCTGCCCCTCCATCCCATCTCCTTCACCTCAGGGCTGCCCCTCCAACCCATCTCCTTCACCTCAGAGCTGCCCCTCCATCCCGTCTCCTTCACCTCAGGGCTGCCCCTCCATCCCATCTCCTTCACCTCAGAGCTGCCCCTTCATCTCAGTCTTTGTCTCAGGGCTGCCCCTCCACGTCACAGATCTGCGCAGGTCAGAGCCACACAGCCCCATGACCACCATCCCAGCCGGGGGCATCGTTCCTCCTGTCCTGTGTCTGAGAAGATCCCTGCTGAAAGCGCCCCAGCAAGGTCCAAATAGAACATCACCATTAACACCATCCATAACCACCTAACTCGGCAGCAAGGCAACCCTCTGTCATGCCCAGCCAGCCATCAAAACGGCAACCCGGAGCAAGCAACGTGCAAAGCAAATGCCAGTGAAATAGGAGCGGGTGAAGTTGTACCCTCGGGCCCTGCGCTCCCTTGGAAATCACAGACGACAACGGGCTTTAAAAATCGCATCTCACTGTCCCCTTCCCCGGCACAGGCAGAGCCCGGCGCATCGCACACACGCGTCTGCGTGGAAGCCCTGCCTCGGAGGATTTACTACGGTTTGCCTCGCTTACTCGCCGGCCAGCCCCCATTTGCTTTTTTGGACCCTGGCAATCTGAGCTTGAGTATTTCAGTTGTCCAGTTGCCAATCAAAATATTTGAAGGAAATGTTTATTTTCTTCTCGAAATCACACCAGCTGCTGCACTAACTGAATAAGCCCATTTAGCTGTAAGAATTTAACCATTGTAAGAGTGAACTGAGTCCCCCAACTACTCCAAAATCTGACCCAATCTATCAGCGGAAATGTCAATGTTTTGGATGGGAGTTTGGGGAAGTGTGGAATGTGTATTAAATAAAAGCCATGTAAAGGTCAAAGCCCTGATTAGTAATGCCACTGTCTCCTCGTTAGGGCTGTGCTACCCAGGGGACCGCGGAGGCCAGGACACACCCCATTATTTAATTGTGCAGCTGCAATTTGCACCTTTTGAGGACCCCCAAGTCCCCCAGCACGTGGAGCCGGATAGAAACTGGCTTTCAAAGCTGCTTAGCCCCTTTCCAGATAAAACAACCGCACTCAAGTGACACAGCAGCTTTCTTTTCACTTCGGAGACAATATGGGTCTTTTCTGGGGTGGATCAAGGAGATAAACGCAAAGAGCTGCCTCTGATGGGAGCTGAACCTCGGCTGGTTCGCGGCGGAGCCGGCCCGGGCAGCGAGGGCTGGTGGTGAGCACAGAGGTGGGGAGGCTGGTTTGGGAGGCTGCCGACCACAGTGGTTTCTCTGGGTGTGTTCAGCCACCTCCCTTAAGACCACGTTAGGTTTGGGAGCTGCCTTGGATGGACTGAAACTGGTCCCTATGCCTGGGTCAGGACTGGTGGGTCTGCTCAGAGCTCCCTGGAAGCCTTCGTGGAGCCAAGGCAATGGACCCTACAAGAGGTTTTAGGGACTAACAGCACAGACATGCATCCATCCCAGCGCAGTGGTGGGGGCTTCCACTGCCTCCTAAGCCAGGAAAAGATCTGTTCTGCCTGGAGAGAAGAAAGGGCAGCAAAAGCAATGTCAGGACCTCTTCAGTGCTGCAGGGCTCAGTGCACAGCAGTAGGAGGAGATTATCTATCATCTAGGGCTGTGCAGTGACGTATGGAACCTGAGCAATTCTGCAGCACCCAAGATATCACTCTCTAGTCCCCATTTCAGAGATGTGAGGAACTTGCAGTGGCTCATTGAGTACAGTCAGTAACAAACCTAAACACACACAACACACACAAATACTCATAGTGTGTGGTACACACAGAGAGAATATAGGAAATTTAAAGGGAACTTGATAGTGTGGCACTCTCCAAGTGTATAGAATATATAAATATCTTCAGCCGGGCCATATTATTTATATGCATATAGGTGCCTTGCAAAATTGTCATGAAAAATATAGCCCAGGGGAAAAAAAAAAAAACACCTTTCCTGTCTTATGCCACGATGATTGACGACAATGTAAACACTAATGATACTTTATGCCTATGTATATAATACACATGCATGTGTGAGACAGAGCCAGGACAGAAATTCTCTCTCTGTATATACCTTTGGCTATTTTTTCTCTACTAGTTTCTGTGATGCTTGAACCTCCATGTTGTCTTTCAGCATTTTTCTGACCTCTCTTCCTCTCTGCTTCCTTCCCCTGATCATAACGGCTCCATCTGGGAGCACGGAGAGGCAGGTTGCCAAAGACGGAGAGAATCTGCTCTGTACGGGAAGGTGCACGAGATGCATTTGATCTCTGAAGACCCAGCTCATCTCTAGAGAAGGTGCTGCTCTCCTCCCCACCCACGCATGCAGGCATGCTCTCACGCCTCTGTCACACATGTGAACAAGTTCATTCGTTTCCAAGTCAGAGACAACTAAAAAAGAAAACGGCCCCTTCCTCCCACCCCACGAAAAATAGAGCAAAATTTATTTTGGGGGAGGAGGGGAGGTGTTGAAAAAAAATGAGGGTGTGAACAGCATCCGTTGTTACACGCCCATGGAGCAATTGTTCTCTATCTGATATAACCAGCTCACGAACTGGGTGCAAGTACTTCCTCTGCAGAGCTTGAAAAAAAAAAAACCAAAAAAACCCACCCAACCAACCCCAAACCAAAACACAACAACACACATGTCGCTTATCACAGCATCGCCAGGCACCACCTCAAGATTGCCGAGCACCTTTGCTGCTCAGTTTTCTAATTCTCTTTCCATAGCGCGTGCTGCTGTGCAGACACACACTCAGCTCCCAAACCTACCCCGATGAGCATCGCAAACCTTAACTCCGCTCTCCTGGGTCCTCTCCCAGCACTTTCAATTGGACCCCAACTATGCTGGGCAACAGCCTGTCTATACAGGCGGGCAAGGGCAGTGAGGCAGGGAAATTCCCAAGTATTTCCAGCTCAGTGAATCACGCACCGCATCTCAACCTCCTCTACAAACTCTTCAAGGTCCATTGGGATGCTCCCAGCCATTTGTTGGACTCTTCTGGGCAGAACCCTGCTTCTAACACCCAGTCTGGATTTATTCAGGGCCAGTTCAGCCCCGTTTCCTGTGCCAGCACTGTCCTTCATAGCTTACATTAGCTCCTCTCCCTCCCTGATGTTTACCCCCTGGATATATTTATACAGAGCAATCAGCTCTGCTCCCAGCCTGCCTTTTGCTAGACTAAACAAGCCAGGCTCTCCCAGCTTCCTCTCCAGCGACAGCCTTTCTCATCCCCTCGCCATCCCTCTGCCCGCATCTCCCTGCCCGGCACGCACCGCATCGGGTTCAATCCTCTCCGCTCCATCCCGCAAAGCTAATGAATAAACTAACGGTGCTAATTGGAGCGGGTGGGTGGGCTGAACGGGAAGCGCTCCCTTGATTGCAGGCACTCCCTCTGGCCTGCCTGCGCTTTTGCTCTTTACCTGTATTCAAAGGGTATTAAACAAAATTAACAAGCCCTGACTACATAAAAGGAAGTTGCTGAATTTACAACCCAGCCTGCAGCTAGACCACCTTGCCTGCCGAGCAGGTTTGGGCCAGGCCAAGTCTGCCATGGGAAACCCACTGCGGAGCGGCGGGCTGACAGGGGAGGCTGATGGGCTGATAGGAGATAGGGCTCCAGCCCCGCTCTGCCGCTTCTGGGCTGCACCGCAGCCATGCAGCCCGGCAATGCAGGCAGTGCCCTCCTGCAGCGGGACCCCGGGTTGGAGGCTCCCCATCGGCAGTCTGAATCTGGCAATGCGGATCCCAGCACATTCAAAAATCCCCCCTGTCAAAGGCAGGACGGCATCCCCGGAGCCTGAGGCAAATTCAGCCGGGCTCGTTGCAAGCTGGTCTGTTATTTCGCTCCTCTGCTGTTTCTTAGGAACTGCAGCACTTCGGCACCCTGGGCTGTGGCTGGGAGATGGAGGCAGCTGCACGTCGGTGGCAAAAGCAGCGGTTGCGGGTGCTTGGACTCTCTCTTAGGGGATGCTCCCGTCCAGCACTGGCCTGTGGTTCATCTTTGACTGTTACGTGCCAAATTCATTTAAGGGACATCCACTGGGCAGCGGGCAAATGTAATTGAGAGGAGCAGAAAAGCAGTTTAAAGATAGGCACAGAAGCCTGCGGAGCCTGAAAGCAGGCAGGAAACCCATCTTAAGCGTGTTCCTTCCTTTGAGGCTGAAGCTGAATCCCACAATATGTTTTCTTCCCACTAATGCTTGCCTAGCTTCCTTTGGAAACAATTTAGCCTCTGCCCATGGTAGAATGTTTTTATCCATTAAGAAACGGATATTTTAAAGAAACCATAAGTCAATCTGGACAGGGATTAGGAAGCAGCAATTCAGTTTATTTGCTGGGCCCATAATTCAGGACTTAACCTCAGAGCAGCCACGTTGCATTTCGGAAACAATAGGGCACTCGCTGCTTATGCCAAGAGGCTTCTTAAAAGTAATGTAATACTTTAAAAATGTATATTTAAAAAGAAAAAGAGAGAGATATTTTACTTTAAATGCATATGGTGAGGCACTCCGCTGATGACTGGCCCATGTTAAAAACGTTGCACTGGCTTTAAGTAATGGATTGGAAATCAAGCTGGTTAAAGCTGAGCAGTTTCCAGATCAGGAGGATCTGAAAGCTCTTCACCAGCGAAGACAATGGCTCCCAAACCGTTCAGCAGACACCAAGGCAGGGAGAGGCAGGATGGAGTCTGCAAAAGGATCCAGCGTTTACTGTTCTCCCTGTGAAGTCAAGGGAATTGGGTTTCGCTGGAGCAATATGAAGAGTGTGCAAGGAGATGTTAAGTGCATTAATCAGAACAGCTTGCTCTGTTACTGAGTAGATCAAATTGAAAATCACTTTGCAATTGTCCTCGTGTACGCAAGGCCCCTACATGTTGGTGGACAATGCACACAATTGCTTTTGAGTGGTTGAAGATGTTTCCACCACAAAGCTAGAACACAGGAGCCGGCTGCGTGGGCGGTCCTCCTCTGTTGCAACGGGAATAAAACGGTTCAGCATGAACCACTGCTGAAACACGGGCAAGGGCAAAGTGTCGCGTGGAGAATTGCGGGCTGCTAGGACCATCCCGGTTCTCCCTGGGAGGACATGTGTCTGTCACCATCCCACTTCCCCAGAGCAAGGGGGCCCCAAGAAGTAGCCGAAGGCAGACAGAAACAAGTTCCTTTAACATCTTGCTTCATTTTGAGAGCTACTTGATTTTATTTTTTTTTTTTTTTAAGAAGACAAAACTTGAAATGAAGCAAGCACGCAAGGCTCTGGCTTCGCGTGCCCCATAATAAGGAACCATTTCAAGCCATCCTAATGACAGCTTGCTGTCTCGCTGTGGAGACGGGAGAGCCAGGATTTCAAAACCTCAGATTTTCCAGACCTCACTGGAGAAGTATTGGGCCAAATCCTCAACGGGGGCAAACGGCTCTGCTCTGCTAAAGCCAGGGAAGCAGCACCAGCTGATGCTAGACGAGGGTCTGCCTGTCCTACCTGCCTGGCTACTGGGCCAGATTCTCATCACAGATACACTGGGCTGAACTCAGAATTACCCTATTTTCCCCTCAAAGCAGGGGAAATGGGAATGAAATCTGATTTGTGGAGGGAGGCAAACATCTGTCCCATTTGCAGACAGGCGTGGGAAGGGATTGATTCTCTGCCCCTCTGCATGGGGTAAAGTAAGACTGAAGCCACTGAAATACACTGACACTGGGCAGTGGGAAACCAGCGCGAGAGCAGGATCTGACCCACTCGGCCACGGTGCTGAGCACGCTTCTCCTCCCATGTTTCCTGGCATGCCCTTCAGAAACGATTGGTTTTCTCTTACCGGGAGGTTTTTGGTTTGAGACCATTTAACCTCAGGATGATCATTTTACATGGGGGCTATTTATAACCTCCAGGGGCTGCTTTACTGAAAGTCTTCTGCAAATGGCTGAGGGCCAGATTCTTCTCCCATTTACACCAGCGTCCTTGCCATGATCTCCACTGTGGCCACAGCCTTCGCTCCCAGGGAAGAAAGATTGGACTGGGCCAGAGCAAACACATCTCCAAAGGAGCCCAGTTCCTCCCAAAGATCAACGCTGTCTCCTACATGTCTATCTGCTTCAAAGCCCAAACCCCACGTGTTGTGTTCAGGGATTTGAGGTGCCTGAATCCCCCCCTCGGTAGCTGAAGCTGTTTCTGAGCATCTCACCTCCCCAGCCTGGTTTTGCCAGAAGCGGATTAGGAAGCGTTCATGCAAACTGCTTGGTCAGCAGAACCGGGAGGCCAACCACCTCCGGCACACAAGCGGAGGGCTGCTGGGCGTAGGTGCTCGCAGAAGGAAAACCTGCTTCTCCACCCTCGCTGGCCGCTTTTAATCCCTACACAGGGATGCAAAGATGCTAAAAACATTAAGGTTGGGAAGCACCCAGGTAAAGGATAGCGGGGCCGGATGAACTCCAGCCTGCCCTTTTCGTCCCTCCTAACCGGTATCTTGTTATGCTTTTTGCTAATCGGCTTCTCGTGTGTGTTACCGAAGAACGTGCCAAGTCGTGAGAATTACAGGCCTGTTAACTCCTGTGTTATTCTTGGCACGGGCCAGGCTCCACTTGCTTGGGTAAAAATTATGATCTTTGTGAATAAGCTGTGTGTGTGAGAGAAAGAGGGATTTTTTATTATTATGATTGGTTATAGTCAGCGTTGTGTCAAAAGGACAGGGCTGAGATTAAAATTACTGAGCTGATTCTGCTCCCAGTTACGCTGGTAAGAACCCACAGTAATTTTAAGACAGTTCCTCCAACTTGGGAACAAGGGAGCCAAGAGCAGAGCGTGCACGAACTGCCTTTTGCAGCATTCCTGGTACTCTGGATTCACTCCGCAGGAATGATTTTAGATGGCTAATTTTGTGTGTCTCCACTCCTGCTGTCACTTGACATTTGGGAATTTGGCACGGACAGTAGCTTGTGGCCAGTTTCATTTTTTTCTTGTTGAATTTGTGTCATCACCTGATTCTTTGCTCCAAACAACGCTCTTTGGGTTTCTGGCACTACAGGGGACTGGGCTAATTTAAAATACGCATCTTTTTTTCTTCCCTCAAGAATCTTTTTCTTTATTATGCAGCCAATGGGATGAGCCTATAAAACTCTCTCTCTCCCTCTTGCTTTTTTTAACAAAAATCAAATGATAATCCAACACAAAATGCCCGGGTTCTTCTCATACACCGTGCTAATATCAATGAAAATTCCAAGCATAAAGATTTGCATTTCAATGAGAAATAAATTAAATTTTCACTGTAATTTTGGGTTGGGAGGAGCGGGGAAGCTTTTGCAGTTCAGGTAATGTTTTCAAACGTGTTTTTGCGCCCGAGACACCCTCTTTGCCAATGACACTGAGGTTTTCAAACATCTACATCATTTCTGAAAATGCAGTGTAAAGGCTTTTGAAACTTTTCACTCTGAAACCTTCCATTCACCAAAACTCAAGACAAAACCAGCTTAAATACTATCCTTCAAATCCCTTTAGTATTGCTGCTCATTTTCAAAGGCAAACACCACCAACATGAAAAATGCATGGAAAAGGAGCACGTTTCACGTGCGGACACGAGAACGGTCTGTCTTAATACATCGTGGTGGCGTCTGGCTGTGCTGAGAAGTGCAGCCAGCCGGGAGCAGCGAGGCAGCTGGGTATTTTCAAATGCAATGCTTCGTCGGGGGCTGAAATTCAGAGGCATGGGAATTAGCAGCCCGACCTCTCTCGGGTAACTCTGGTGGCAATTCCTACCTCTTTCCTGGCAAGAAGCTGCGATGCAGCTTCACGGGGAACGCCCGAGGGCTCAGCTATGCTGATGGGAAACATGGGAAGAGCAAAGCCTCTGTGCGTGTGTGTGTGCGCACGCGTGCGCCCATGCAGGTGTGCATACGCGTGGGGAATTATGCTGGAGTCGGGTGATGGATCACCAGACTTGGCATAAACACAATGCAACAAGATAAGAAACCATTTGGATTAGCATGTAAAGTATAATACACCCTTTCGAGTTGATGCTTAACCGTCTACGCGGGTGCCTTCATGTCAAAGAAGCTACTGGATTCTAAGTACGTTGCTCTGATCTCCCTCGTGTTCCTGCTGAAACTGCTCAGTTTTTCCTATATCTAATGGTGCACGGAGAGAAATCGCCTGGGCTTACGATTCAGCAAGCCGTCTGCTGATTTAACGGGTGCAAAAAGGCTTCCAGGGTCAAGAAACCCAACCAAACCCCTCCCTGGCTTGTCCCTGAAGCAGGGCTCCTTACCCAGGGGAGAGCTGGACTCCAGCCCTAAAATACCATCCGGAGGGAGGCTTGCTCCGCCGGGACAGCTCCGCTCCCTGCCCGGCCGTGTCGGGAGCACGAAGGTTCAGGGTGCGACGCCAGGCTGGGGCACCCAGCCAGTTACCTTGTATTGGAGTCTGAGCCTGGGACCCAAAGTGGCTTGGGGTGCTGAGGGATCCGCGGGGGTTGGGTGTTGTTGGGGTGACTCTCATGGACTGGCGCAGCCGTTCCAGCTCCCCGTAGCGGTCGGTGAAGGGTTTGGCTTGGTCTTCTAGCTTTTGTCTGTGCCCTGGAACATGATAAGAGAGTCTGATATCTAATCAGTTACCCTTTGGCTAGCGCACCCTGGTTAAACACAAAGCCAGTGCAGTCTCCATCTTTGTGATTTGCTATTATTCGCATGGGGGTAACGCGTGGCGGCCCTGGCAGAGATCAGCTCCCCAGGGGCTTTGCACAGCACACGCATGCGGGAAGACCTCGCAGTACAGACAGACAAAGCCTGCTGGAGAAGGGATGCAGACCGACCCACGCAGGAGGCCCCAGATCATCTGGCAAGTCAGTGTCAGATCAAGGAGCAGGATGCGGGCGCCGGGGTCAGGGTGCCCTTTGCTGTGCCCGAGCGACCAGCCTACAGCAGCCCTCACTTGCTCCGAACAAGGAGGGGAGACACGTGCAAGGGAGGAGGAACCCCATCTCCTGGCATGGGGGCGATTGGGGAACCAGCAAAGGAAACATTGATTTTAAAGCATTTGCTACAGCGTTTGCTCAGTGCACAAAGAAAAAACTCTCATCTTACTCCAGCCCCCTCCCCAGCTCTGCCCACCCAACGGCGCCAGTGCCAAGCAGGGCTGGAGAAGGCGCAGGAGGAGGGATGGGAGCAGCCTGCCCTGGTACCACACCTTGGCCATCTCACTTTGCTTCTTTCTGTTCCTCTTTTCCTACCCGTAAAATGGGGAGACTATTCACCTACCTCCCCTAGGCAGGGCAGCAACTAATGAGCATATGTAAAGCACTCACAGCTCCTTAGGTAGCAGCTGCTGGAACAGGGCAATAATTATTAAATTTATGCTAATTGTCCCGAGGCAAGAGGCGCATGAAATACACTTGATACATAACTTTCGCATTTTACTATATTAATCATCGCCGAACGGCTTCACTCTCTCTGGGCTGGATTCCAGTCTCAGTTACACCCGCACAAAGCTGGAGGGACTCCAGAGAAGCCGGAGCCGCTTCAGTTTTACATCAGTGCCGGGTTCAGACCTTGGATTCTCCTTGTTCTTTACGTGCTGCAGCCAGACGGCCGTGCAACACCTCCAGCTCACTGCACCTGCCATGAAAGGACCTTCCCAAGGTGGCAAACACCTTATCCCGGCGTAATCGAGAGCAGAGCTCGGGGCACTGGAGGTGTGCAGGCATGCCAGGGAGGTAGGAGAGGAGCTGGGAAGAAACCCTTCTGCAGCTCTTCTGAGAGCTGAGCCTTATCAGATCCAGCCCTCCGGCACAACATCCACCAAGTCAAGCTCAGTTCTCGGTGGCTTTTAAGAAGAAAAGCGACGCATTTGAAAGGCACAAAACACAGCCACCTCTTGCTTGCGTCCACCCCTTCCCTCCCCCCTTCACATCTGCGTAGCGTGAGCTCGGTGTCAATTTATAGCAAAGTCACAGAAAGTCCCCAGACTTCCCCCCTCTTTAAATCTGATGTCTGATATCTTCTGATCTCATGTTTGCTTGGCTCCTTGAGCTCAGGCTGCCCTTGCCAGGCTCCCTGCGGAGACGCGACACGGCTCGGATGGGAGAGGACAGCATCGACTCTGGAGGAGATCTCACGCTCCCAGCTGAGCTCCCTGACATGGCGTCACTCCACGGGTATCGCAACAGCAAATTGTCCCCAGCCACAGTTTTTGAGGGGTTTTGACCTTCCCCTGGGAGCTCCACATCCAGGTGAGCCCCACCATCCCCCCCAAACTGTATAACCCCCAGGCCCCCCAGGTTTCCAGGTGTGTAAAAGTCCAAACCGAACGAAAAACATGCTGACGCCAGAGAGCAAAACTTGGTCAGGATGAAGTCCCACCAGAAAGCAAAACTCAGCGGTATTTTGAAAACGTGTTTTCCCTGCTGTGTGAAGTAAACCAAGGAAACCTCAAATCAACACCTTAAACTATCTCTGCTAATCTCCGTGCGTCCCTAGACCTCGGGCATCTCTGCGTTATCTGAGGGCCTTTGGAGATGTGAGCAGCATCTGTCACATGGTATTTGTGTTTTCCCCAAGGGGGAAAGTGTGCGCAGTGAGGTGTCTTGTTTTGGTCCACATTTTATTATTTCAGTATGCATTTGAGCACAGAAGAAGAAAAATAGGTTTACGTTTTACTTTTAACGAGTTTTCTCAGACAGAGCTTAGCAGAGAAGCCAAGAGGACTGCAAAGACCAAGTCTCACAGAAATTTAATTTCCATTAAATTCTCTGCCTCTTATCTCAGCTGAAACCCTATCCTGCGGTACTATCTGTCATGTGACAGAGAAAAACCTGAAAAATAAATCAAGTGATCTCTACGCTGATAATGTTTTTAAAGATTATTCAGCCGTACGACTTAACCGAAGGCTTCATGTGGCTGCATCATGCTGCACTCTGGTTGCTCCGGTCCCCGTGCTGCCTGAACGCAAACGCAGCCCCGCTGGGTTTTTAAGCCTCGAGTAGCTAGCGGTGCTGTGCTCACACCCTCTAAAAGGGGCTGGTTTGTGGGGAGATCCAGCAATTACCAGCAAAAACCCCAAAAACCTAAAACTATCCCGATAAAAAGTAAGTAGAAAACTTGATACAAATATAAGTCAAGGCAAACACAGGGGCACATTTAGGAGTGAAAACCCAGATCAGGCCCCTTCCCGGCTCTCCTAGACCCTCTTTGGTTCATATTCCACCCCATCTCCACGGGTGGGACCTGGCAGTGCTAAACCGTATGAAACAAGACCACGAATGAGTTAAAAACCACCAGTTTGGACTGCCAACCCTCTTTGGTACAGGCTGTCTCCCCAGGACTTCCTGCCACTTGTCACTAAGAGCTAGGGACGTCAGACTTTGTCACGCAAGAGAGAATCGCTATTAATGGGTTTCTTTCATCAGAACAACCTGAGCTTTTTAATTTCTGCAGCGGTTGGCTTCATTAAAAGCCCTTCCCTGTCTACCCACAGCTGTCACGGAGAGGAAACCAATGCCGTCAAGTGAACAATAGCTCGTACCTTAGAGAAGAGGAAGGTGGTTTCTAGCTTAACCCAAGGACTGACTCAAAGCCTCCTGAAGCCAGTGGGCGGATTTTCAATCGACTTCAAACCGCTCCAGACCTCATCCCAAGAAATCTGTCTGAGAAGTCTTAATCATCCCGACCTGTGAATTTTTGGGGCATGAAACCTGCTGTTGGGTTGGAGATTTTGCACTGCGTTTCCAGCTGTGCTAGCACTGGCTTGCAGGTCAATATTTATGGGAACAACAGTCCTTAGTACTATAAAATGATGGCAGCTACTGACCTTAGGCACTTCTTGTCAACAGCGCAAGGGTTTTAACGCTGGATTGGGTTTCAGAATCAGTTAACTCCGATACTGAATATGACATGATGTAAACATTGACAGATCACCTACGATCCTGATGTAATAACAAGATCTGTATCAGCATATCAAACAAACGATCCCATTGAACACTTCCCAGCTGGAAGAGCCGATGTGAATTTGACACTTTAGGCCAGTAATAAGAAGCATACTGGAAGTTTTGGGTGTTTCCTTGGAATGCAGACAGCGAAACAGTGTGCGCCGCACTGCAGCTCAGGCCCTCAAAGCTATGATTTAAAGACATGCTTTCCGCATTAAAACATTTCAAAGACCAAACAGATCCTGCTCTTCCTTCTAGGAGTGTGCAACCTGACGTGGCTTCTGAAGCTGGGACCTGGATGGGGTTTCCAGGCAATGGGGGGGGACTGTCCATGGTGTTCACCAAAAGCAGCTTATTTCCCCAGATTACAGAGATGCAGAATATAAAGTTAATCAAAGGCAGAAAGGGCTCCAGGAACTTCATGGCCTGAGTGACACCAACATCTCAAAACTGGCAGATTTGATTTGAAAAAACACCCTCTGGAGTGCCTGGGAGTCCCGGTCCCCTGACTTATCTGTGTTTAGATGTAGAGGGGGTTACAGTCGGGAGAGACAAGGAGCTCCACAGCCTGCTCTCTGCCCTCGGTGAGTTCAGATTTGGGTGTCACGTTCATCCCTGTCCCCCGCTGTAGCTTTGTGCTACCAAAGGACGAGGGAGCAGATGGTGGGAAGTGGCTTGGCCCTCCCCAGACGTCTTGCTGCGAAACGCTGGCGGCAAGCTGGAGCGAAGGAAACGCGGAGCGTTTCAGCTCGGGTGGGGGGGATGTTCATTAACACACACATTTGCAGATCATTTCCTTAGCTCCACTGAGGAGGAGACAAGAACCAGGAGACAGTAGTGTGGGCTAGGGCAGCAGCTCGAGCTGAGCCATCAGCAGCTGCAAAGGACCCCACTCGTCCACCTTCAAAGCAAGGCTCTGAGCATCCCACCGGCAAGCTCCCACCATCCTCCACCCAAGGCTCTGCTCAAATATGAACAGCCAAACTCCACGGCTTAGCTGAGAAGGAGCTCACCAGGAGCAGCCCGTGCAGCCATGCCGCACACAACCCAGTGGCTTAGTCTCTACACGTCCGTGAGAATGGACCACAAGAAAGCAATCAGCAGTGGATAAAACTCCATCTCAATGCACAAAACACCTTCCAAATCCCTCTTGTAGCCCTCAAAATAGGTACTTCAGAGAGACACGCCAATCCTCTACAGAGGGTTGAATTTTTTCCCAGTCTGAGTCTCGGCTAGACTATCAAGTCCCAGCATGTGCTCCAGAAACAAGCCACATGTGAAACGCCTGTGTTATGGGAACAGCAGGCCTGTCCCTTACAGCAGATGCTGGGGTGGTTTCATCTTTGCACACCTATAACGCAAGACGTGAACAGCCCTCAGGTTTTCCCTGGAAACCCACCTCCGGCTCAAGACTCGCCATGGGAAATTCCTGGCCAAGAAGAATTTGGTGGAGCCCCACAGCCAGAGAAAGAGGGAGGGGTGGACAGCGTGGAGACGGAAACTGGGATGCCAGGCAGCTGGAAGGGGCTCAAACATGACATCTCCATGGAGGATGATGAAGATCTCCACCAAGCTCTGGTGAGCGGCAGCAGGTGGCAAGTGCCAACACTACTTCAGCCCGCTTCTAAAAGTCAAAGCCCAGAAGTTCACAGGAGGGAGCAGGAGGAAAATGTTAGGAGGAACTGTCTCTTCTGCTGCCGAACAAAGTCAGGCACAGATAACTCATTATTCACATGTTTGAAGTTGGCCTGCTTACGCCATTTGGAAAGAGAATCAGTCACGGCGAGGCTTTGCTTTGGTTTCCTCTGGCTTTCGTGAGACACTACCGCTACTGTCTTTCTCCAGCTTGGAGAGAAAGGGGAGTGTGTCGCAATGTGCCTCGGCTCGCATGTCCTGGCAGAGGATTTACACCGACTTGAACAACGAAAAGAAAATAATATTTAAGGGGGTGGGGGAGAGAATTAAAAAAAAAAAAAAAAAAAAGGTCGCTAATTCATAAAGCTTTTTTAGCTGGTGGTGGTCTGAGATGAATTGGCTGCCTCTAAAAGGATGAAAATAAATATCCCTCTTTTTGAAGGAAATAGGCTGGCTCCCAGCCAGCTGGCAGGAAGCACAGAGATATGTTGCATTTACAGTAGGTTTTTTACTGTCTGAAGCTCCAGCAGCAGGAGAGATGTTCGTTTGAGGCAGCCTGGTATTGATTAGCTGGCTTTGCAAGCTCCTAATCTCCTCTCGCTTATGGGTTAGTCCCTTGACTTTGCCCCTGCCTCTCTCCCTGCCCACCCTTCCATGGGAGGCCTTGCAAGCAGGGCAGCTTGGTGGCCTTTTATTACATGGGGAGACCCCAAAACTAAGCCCTCTGGAAGGAAAATAAAGCAGGGCATTAATTCAGATATTTAAACAGAAATCTAGGGTAGCATTTTCAAAACCTCCTGGGATGCGAGAGCCGTGGCCCATGTTCAAATCAAAAAGAACATCACACCCAAATTTCCATGCAACTTCAGCACAAAACCCTGAAGGACCCATGCTCCCCATTCCCAGGGTTTCAGCGGGGAGACTGAGTCTTTCTGGATTTGTGAAACTATGCAAAGCACTTTACAGCCCAGGTAAAGCTGGGGGCATTCTCAGCAGCAGATTGGCTAAATTCATCAGGTTTTAGCATTTAGCCCACTTGCGCTTTGCTGAAAATCCCGGCAAGTGCTTTCCTGCATCTTTTCATCCTTAAAGACCTCTGAAAATCCAACTCTGAGACTGCAGAGTGAATTAGGTGGTTTTTCAAAGTTTTGATTTGCAGCTCTGAAAATTTTACCCCCTGTGTCACAAACCAGCAGATCGGTGCACATCTGCGGGAAATACAGCAGCTTTCATAACAGGGTGCAAAAACCACCAGCCTTGCTGACTTCTCTGCAGTTGCTCCCGTTTCCAGGAAGGCAAAATTCATTTATGGGCTGTGATCCATTTCTCACGGAATCAGGCAAAACCCCCGATTCAAAGATTTCAAAGCTGGGTGCTTGGGAGGAAGCAGACAGATCTCGAGTACCTCCAGCTGGTGTTGCCTCAGTCATGGCTGAGATCAGATTTTCAACTGCCTATACTGTCACTACGTAGATCAGTGGAGTGATGCCAATTACAGCGAGTTAATGCCTGCTATCTAACGACTTGAAATGGGACATGTGTGGTACCAGTACAGCTGGTTTTTCCCAGTTAATAACCTGCTCCATTAGGCCAAGCACATCAAATTCCTTTGGGTGACACTGGTTAAGGATACTCTGCCCAGGATGGGGAGGACCATCTGCTGGGTTCAGACCTGTGCAAGGAATGTGCTGCGGTACAGCTAATGGATATGAGATGTATTCGACGCCGCGGGGCCACGCGGCAGCTCACTGGACATAGCAGCCTTTTGCCAGCTGGTCCTGTGCTCTCGGTAACACAGCGCAACCCAGATGAGACCCAAACTTTCCCAAGGTTTGAGGATGCTGAGCACTGGGTTTCCCCTTTGCCCCAGGACAGAGCTGGAGCCGAGCCCTGACATTTGAATGTTAATATCCCCGGATCCCAGGACTGAGCTCCAAGCTCCATCTCCAGAGACTGGCTGGTATGTCAGATAATTACAGCTCCTGCCGAGCTTTGCCAGCGCATACAACGCAACGCTATAAGCAAGAGCCCCAGAGCAATGCTACCTGCATGGCACCCTTAATCCTCTCTGCAACGCTGCTCCTCCAAAGCCAAAAAAGCAGAGCTGTGCCCAGGCTAACCGCAGGCAGAGGGGCTGTGCTTGGCTCCGTGGCTGCGGGCAGCATGGGGATGGGATGTGCTCAGCCGGGAACCTCCGTGCAGGGAAGCACAATGGCACAAGGCTCGGCTGCTCAGCACCTTCCCGCTGTCCTCACCCTCGGTGCAAGGGCTCGGAGGCTGGGATGGGCACCGGGGACGCTCTCTGCTCGCTGGGTCCCTCTTCTTCCCTCCCCCTCTCTCCCCCTCTCCCACTACAGTGCGTAGATTCACTGGAAAGAGCGAGATAAAATAATGCAAAATCATGTCTAAGCATCTTCCGCTGCAGGATATGATTTATCTCTGGTTGACTGCAGAACAGGTGACTGGTCTCCGGCAGCGGAAGAGAAGGGTCTTAGGAACTAAATTTCATCTCACTCTGAGTCAAATCCTCTTCCTCCCTCTGCCACATCATTAAAGTGATTGGTTGCGCTGATAAGCCCTTTCGAGAGGGAGAAACGAGATGTGTCCTGCCCTGACATCTGATGTGATCTTGTGGTTTTGTTTGATAGTTCTGGTCCTTCAGCTGTTGTCTTCCCTGAAATGAAACTTGCCTTTTAGCATTGACTTTTTTTTTTTCCCTTCTTTTCCAATCCGTGACCCTTCGCACTGTCCTCCCGAGCCTGCAAATCCTGCCCGAGGGAAGCGGGGCCGTGTTGCATTAATAACCCTGCAACATGCAGTCCCAGCTACAGCATGATAATTCCTCACCAACAACAGCCTCCACATACGTGCAACGCTCCCCCATCACCCGCAGCCCTCCAGGTTATTAGGTTCACGTTAAAAATGGGTAAACTGATGCACGGGGCAAAACACTGCCCCTTTGTGAAGGAGCGAAGCTCACCAACATCCTTGCCGCAACACTCCCAAATACTCCTTTTGAGTGCCGGCATGTCCCGTCACCTGCATCCCGTGCCAGCCCGCTTGTCCCTTTGCACAGCTCCCTTTGGGCCACGCTGCTGGACCCCGCAGGAATTTCTTTTGCTATTTACTTGTACAGCACCTGGCACAACTCACCCCCGCGCCCGGCATCGAAACACCGCCGACATCCTTCTGGAAGAAGCCTTCAGTGAAACTTAATTCTCCAAACATCCCCCATTCACTGGAGGATCCTTTTGCTCCAGTTTAATCTTTTCCAAAGACACTATCAATGCCCACTTCCCTGATTCTGATTTATTTTCAAAGCCAGAGCAGGAATGCCTCTTCCACCCCAGCTGAGAATCGTGCCCTGGGGTTTTCCCCGAAGCTCTCAAAAGCAGGAGGTGTTGTAACCAATTTCAACAAAGATTTCTTTGTACAATGCGAGCAAAAATAATTTCACCGTTCTGATTCCCAGTACTGCGTCGCTTAGAAAATATTGGTCATTTTTAAGTGAAATGATTTTGAAGTTATTATGCGCCAGGTGACTATAAAAGAAGTGGAATTTACTATATGTGGCAAATAAAACAATCAGAGGAGTGAATTTACTGGAGCCTATATAATTTTGGGTGCTCTATTAGTACTTATTTTGAGGCTGGGATCACAGCCCAGGCGCTGCAAACCCATGGCTTTGAGCGCAGTTGGGCAACCTTTGTCCCCGCTCTGCTCTCCACCCGGAATGCTCTGCAAGCCCCTGGCACCGGGTGTCCCCTGGGGTGTCCCCGTGCCCTGCCGAGGGGCGAGTGGGTCCTGCGTGGGGCTGGGGGGTCTTGTACAGCCCAACCCACAGAAACCCAGTGCTGGGCTGCTTTTCTCCCCGAGGGATTTTTATCCACCCCGCCCCAAAGCTGAGCCCCGACTCCCCCTCGCCTCGTCTTTGCAGGATTGGAGCCTGAAGGGGTTAACTGGATAGCAGTGCCTATAAGAAATTAGAGGAGGAGGTAGTTTAACATAATTACTTGCCATGCATGTATCAACAGCGGTCCCGAACTGCCTCTGCAAGAAAACAATGCCCTGGACGGTCTCGGCAGATACCAAAGGGTGCAAATTTCCCCGCTGGGATCAAAACACATTAGCGATGGGAATACAAACAGAGAAACCCTCCTTTGCAGCAAGTACCGATTTGCAAGGGTTCCTGCATGAACTCGGGAGCCCCGAGCCTCGCGCCGGCGTCTCCTCATCCCTCCCCACCCCGGGGCCGGCGGCTGCCCCACCGCCCCTGCGCCTCCTCCATGCTCCCAGAGATGCGCGTTCAGCCTCGTCCTTTGCCTCCCACCCGGCCGCTCGCTGCAAAGGCTCCAGTTAACGGGGCGTTCGGGAGGTTTTTAAGGGATCTGGTGGATGGAGGGTGAGAGCGGGAGGTACATCATGTCCTGCTCGAGATGCCTGGTGGGGTGTGCAGCGATGGCACCAATGCCGTGCCATCCTCCCAGCCCCTCGCCCTGGCCAGCATTTGCTTTTCCTTTGTCTCCATCCAAAGAGCAAACAGGACAGGGAAGGATGAGATGGAGCCAAACGGTTGGGGTGGCCGGGGCTCTTGACCACCATCCATGCAAGTGCCCCATCCCCGGCACCAACATCCCTGACGGCAGCTGGAGGGACAGCAGAGAAAGCACCAATAAAACTAAAATATTAAAATACCTTGCATTCCCACGGAGGATTTCCCATGCCTGCCTTGTTTCAGGACACCCCAAAAAACCTACACCCCAATCCAACGCCCTTTCGCGCTTCCGGGTAGGACCCTCTGCAGGGCTTGGATCAGCGCAATGAGAAGCGGAGAACCACGAGCTCTGCACAGGCTCCGATCAGCCAAACCGGAGGCTGGAGCACAGCCGGGATTAGCCTGATGTCCCCAGGCAGCATCATCCCCCCAGCACCCAAGGGCCACTGCGAGGAAGCACCACAGCAGGTCCCCCACCAGTGAGAGCAATGCCGAAGTTCCTGGGCGGTTGTACGGAGCCCACGGAGTTTCTTTAAACATCCACCTCCAACGGCTGCAGCGCGTCCAGAGCAGAGAGTTAATAGGGAAGCGAGAAAGTGTCACTCAGGATTTCCTCCTCTTCCTCCCCAGGGAAGGCGACAGGTCTCAAGAAGCAGGAAATCAACATATTTTAAGCATTATAAATTAGAACAAATTATAGCAATTTTACATTGACAAATGACCGTCCAGGAAGTGGTGTGAGGTCATTTATTTATTTAAATGATCGTGTTGGTTTGATTGATTTAGTTGCCTTTTGGGTTTTTCTCTCCTTTTTTTTTCCTTTTTCCCCCTTTTTCTTTTTTTTTTCCCCTAATTCCTGGACAAACTGGGAAATGTCTGTGTATTTATATCTAGCTAAGGACAAGCCAGGGAATAAAACAAAAGACCCTAATAATACCCAAAACTATCACCCCACGGGAGCACTTCAGCACTGAGCCTGCTTTTAATTACAGAAACATCTCAAGTTCAAGTTTTACGCATCCCCACGAGGGAGCCTTTTTGCCAAGATAAAGATCTGAAATTGTACAATACTGGCACGACGCAGCCCCCATCCTGGGTCTCCATTCGAGCTTCTGAGAAGCGCAAGACCCTCTAATCATTTATTATCTCTTCGTCAAGTGCTTGCCAAAGCCGTGTCAAATCTCTGAGGGTAAAAGGAGCAGCAAAGACGGGTGGCATCGCCCTGGGCACGCTGCAGACTGTGGGGTCCCAAAATTGCCCATAGGAATGTGGCAATAGGGGATCATTTTGCCCTTGCTCCTCTTTGGCTCTCATCCCATAACCCCGTCCAACTGCCCCTCTTCCTCATCCTCAGCTATTTTAGGCTCTCCCTCGCTGACCTGCACCCGTGTCTGCTACTCAGTAGATCCCGATTTCCCCACGTGCCAGGAATGGGAGAGCTACAGATTTTATTTCACCATCCAGCTTCATGGAGCTGGCATCCTGCAGGGCCACGATGCATCGCCCCGAGCTCCCCCGCAGCGCATCCGGGGTCCGCAGAGCTCCTCCACGTCCCCATCTCCTCTCAAAATTGCTTCGAATTATAAAAAAAAACCACGACGCAACCTTTTCCCCCACCACGTGTCAGGGAAGCACAGTGTGGATTTACACAGATCCCGCCCCTGGCAGCACAGGTCCATGCAACGAAGCATCCCGAGACCGGCCGGCTAAAATCCCCACCAGGCTGGGGGGCAAACGGCAGCTTGGACGTGGGGTTCCCAGCATCGGCTCCGCTCCCCGAGAGCGGCTCTGTCTTTCCCAAAGGGGACGTCAATTTCCCTTCCGTGAAGCCCAGTGTCCGGCAGGACCAGGATGTGATGGGTGAATTCATGGATCAGCCACTTTTCTCGAAGGTAATAGGAAGGTTTCTGCTTTGTTTTTCTCTCTTTTTTTTTTCCCCCCTCAAACTGGTGCAAACGAGGGAAGCCCTGAAGAGACGCTCTTCGTTACAAGCAATTACCAAGGAGGCAGAAATCTCACCAGAAACCATCAGTGCTTTTAAGGACATCACAACCCAAAAGTTAGAAAGGAAATAACCAAATCCGCAATATAGCAAACACATTATTTTGTACCTTTGATGCCGTTTAAGCCATTAAGGCATGAAAATACCATACTGCTCAAGGCACCAAGTTTGCACAGGGCTGCTGTACACCAGGACAACCAAACAGGAGCCTGGAAGGTCGTGCCACCGGGAAGCCGACGCTGCCGACCACCCCACCGCCCCC
>VYXH01007498.1:8473-20173 GCA_013397275.1 Burhinus bistriatus | reverse complement strand
TGCATGGGCCTCTTTTCAAATACTTAAAAGCTACTGTTCACATCGCGGGGAGGTCAGCGGCTCTTTAAATCATTACTCGCTGGGATTACTTCCCTCCTAGTTTGTAATTCATTTGAGCTGCTATTTAGCAGCGGAGCCGCTCCTTGGGACGGCAAGGAAGCGAGCGCAGAGGCTTATAGGAAGCTTTCTATTAAAAATTCATCGCAAACCCTGCCTCAGACCTCTCAGGAGCACGGCGCTCAGTAGGGCCATGCGGGTGTCTGGATCTATTTTGTAGTTAAGGGAAGGGGATCTGAGAGCAGCATGCAGGGAGGGAGCGTGCTATTCATTCATAAATCAAACAACAGATGCCGGGTCCAATGGGGTGCACGATAGTGACAATTTTTAACCCTTGAGTGTCACCGCTAAAACGGGCTCCCCCGGGGCAATTACGGGCGCTGCAGGCAGAGGTTCCTGCGGGAGGAAGCCGCGGGGCTCAGGGGAAGAAATAAGGGGAAACTGGGGGAGAGAAAAGGCAGTGGCCGCCCCAGCCATAAATCAGGGGGAAGGCTGAGTTTGGGCGAGGGACCAGCTGTGAGATCGGGCTGTTGACGACTCCAGCAGTGCTGCACCGGGCTCTGCTCTGCGGCCGCTGAGCCCCAGGGTTGGGCGATACCCGCAGAGGGGGAAACCCTGCTCAGCACCCGCTTCCAGGGCCAGGGCTGCAGCTCGACATCAGATCCTGAGCTGGGATATCCATTAACCCCATGGGAGCCACAGCTGCCCAAATTCACCTTGCTGTCTGCCTACGCAGCCCCGGCGCCTGGCGTCCAGGATCCTTGCTCAGGGCAGCAAGAGGAGGAGGAGGAAGACTTCAGCAAGAGTTTCAGATCCTGGCATGAGATGCTGTCACTAGGGAAAATCAATACGAGATTCCCACCTGGTTACCTGGGACCAGGTTTCGTTCACCATCATTTGAACGACTAGAAAAGGCCAGGGCTGGAGAAGTGCTCGTTGACTCTCCTTACAGCTTTGGGGCTTGCCTGTCCTCCCAGTTCTCCCCATTTCATACCAGTGCGTTTTGTTACCGATTCTCATTTCAATCAGCGTCCCCAGGGCGACATTCCACACGCCTGTGCGCCCACACACGCATCCTCGGCCGCTCAGGGACCAGAGCGCTGAGCCCCAAGCGCACGCACCGGGGTGAATCAGGAGGGATGCTGCTGCTGTCGGGGGATTTCTCATCTCTAAACAGCGCGCGAGGGGAGCCGGCACCCACCGCTCCCTCGGCACCAGCCCTTGGCGGGCACCCTGCGCTCCGGGCGTAGCACAAATACTCGAGCGTGCGCAGCGCCGACAGGATGCGATGGGGTTTTCAAAAGCTGCGAAGTGACTTAGGAGCACGAGTGCGATTGACGTGAATCCTGCGGTTCTGAAGTCACGAAAGTGCCATTCTTCATTGTTCGGGACCGCGATTCTCCTCTCCCCACAACGGCCCGACAATGAGGAGCATGTTCAGGGCTCACATCCTCTGTGCTATTGATAGCACCGCCGAGCTTTTTGGAGCGTGGGTCCCATCTGCCACTTCCACTCCTTTTTAAAAGATCCTAATGACTGTCAGATCCTTTTAGTTCTTAATTAATTTCAGAGTTCAACTGCAAATAGGAAACAAGGCAGCTTTTGCCCTTACGCATATGAATATTACTGTTCCATTTAATGTGGTTACTGGTGGAATGCTGTTATTCATTCCTGCCTGCAATAAAAGCCACATGTTTTTAAAACTTTGCACTTGAAAAAACTTTTAGGAAAGAAATCAAGTATGTTTTGTATGCATGGCATGAGATAAAAACTAGTCATAAATATTCAAAGAACAGTTAGAGCTTTATGCTTGATTTAAACAAGTGAACAGAGAAGTACAACGGTTGAAGTAAGTGGAGAATGAAAGCCCAATGCTCCTTTAAGAATGTGCTTATGCAGAGAAAAAGAACTATTCATGCAAAGGTTATGGAGCACCTAAGGACATCCCATCTCCTCCAAAAATGCCCAAAGGTGGATAACACAACTGGAAACACTGGGCTTTGTTCAGAGCTATTCAAGCTCATGGGAGTTTCTCCCTCTTCAGGGGTGTCGGAGGAGTTTGAGAGGAATCTCGGACCCCTGGACAGACATTCTCCGGAGCCCCCAGAGCTCGGCACAGCCGAAACCCCAAGGGAAGGGACTGAGCGCCGGGGCCCTGGGCAGTGCCCGTCCCGCGGCCGAGCCGTTAGAGCCCAGGGTGGTGCCGCGCCCTTCAAAACCCAAAACGCGACAGGGGGAGAAATAAAAAAAATTCCAAAGGAAAGAAAAAGGGGAAATGTCTGGATGGTGGAAAGAGGAACCGAAAGGCACATGACGACGAGAAAAGTGCACGGGGTGGACACAGAAAAACACGATATGATTTCTAATTTCGAGGAGAGGCGCTCGGAGGAGTTGCTCTCACGGAAGGGCTCCCAGGCAGAGCGCCGAGGGCCGGGGTGCAGGGAAATCCTCCTGCACGTGCTGAGCAAAGCACTCTTGCAACACGAAAAGGCTGCAGAAAGCCGTTTCTTGCCTCGGAAAATAGCTGTGCATTGGCAAAACTGCCCCATCGCTTGTCCCCATCCCTGGCGGGGTGGGAAAATCAACCTCCTGTCCCCGTACAGCAGGTGAATGTGCAATGGGGTTTCCTAAAGAGCATTTTTCACTGCTGTTCCCGACAGCCTGGTCCAAAATGTTGGGGTGATCCTGGGTATCAAACAGGTGCTCAGTGCTCCCGTGCTGTGCCGAGGTTTGACGGGCGGCAAGGAGCCTGCAGGGACCCTTGGGAAGGGTCTTACATCCACACACCGAAACAACGGCTGGGGTACGTGCTCGAGCCCTGGCAGGGTGAAGTGGGGCTGCGCTGGGCTCCGGCTGCCGAGCGATCCCTTTGGGGAAGTCAAACGTGAAGAGGGAGAAAGTGAACCCTGGGAACCGCTCACGTTCCTGCACGCTCGCCTACCTCCCTGCAAAGGGCACCCGGCTGTTAGCAAACCTCAGCCAAAGTTTGAGGGGCCTCAAGGCTGCGATATCTGCAAATACCCCTCGGACGTGGGGGCAGAAATGGGTGGGTTTTCCCCCCAGGAGGGGGCTGGCAGCTGCCTGCGACAGACACTGGCGTCAGACAGGGAACTCCAATTTCCCTTTTGGTTCAGGTCTGATTGAGCATCTTAGGGTCACGTCTCAGCAAAAGCAGGTTTACAGGCAAGTGCAAACATACTCTTTCTGTTTAATTTCCCTGTGGGAAATCAGCACGGTGAAGGGAACCCAGCCCGGTCACCCCGAGGGCACCCGCTCATTCGAGAGCCCCGGGCACCCCTTTAGGCAGGCAGCCCACCGATGTGCTTTCCACTGTAGCCTCCTGGCATCCTTTGCATCTTGCTCCGAAGAGGATGACGAGGTCGTGCCACCTCACGCTGGCTGACCACAGGGCAGCAGAGATGCCTCGCGGCAGCTTTGCTGAATTTCCAAAGCCCTTCCTGGAATATCCTTTTGCTGCAGGTGGAGAGTTTCCCCCCCAAAAACCTCAGCCTGTGACGCCTCGCCAGGAGAGCCACTGGCACACCACGGTGGCCGGCGGTGACACCGGCGTGGGCATCTCCTCCCCTCCTGCCTCAGCCCCAATGCTTTCCCCGTCTTCCCCCCGAGGTGGTTACCCCATTTCTCTTTCCTGGGCTGAGCCCTGGCGGAGGCAGAGCTGGAGGGTTGGGAGGGAGGCAGCTCACAGGAGGTGCTTTATAAACGCATGGTTTATAAATGCGCCTAATCCAGCAGCTTTCATCCACGCGAGGGTTTTCCCCACCTGTCTGCAGGCAGATGAGCTTTGCAGAGCAGTGCCAGCGCAGGGTGGCCGATAGTTCTTCTCCGGCAAAAGAACGGTTTGGAAAAGCCTCCGAAACTGATATTTAAAGGGAGGGGTCAGGGATGGGAAGAGTGGGACCGACTGGAGCAATGGAGCCCAACAAAGCTGCGAGGTCTGCGCCCAGCGGCATCGCATACAGCTGGAGAAATGCGAACAGGAGGTTGGCGGTGCATTTCTCCAGCCCATTGTGACGCTGCTTGGCCTGCAGCAGGAGCAAACGGCCGGCGACGCGCCGCTTGCCCGCAGGCAGCTGCCTGCTCAGCCCGGCAGGCAGATCCTGCATCACTGCATTCAGTCCTCACCCCAGGTCCACCTTACTCGGGTTGCTCCTCAAGCAGCTTGCCCGTGGGATCACCGGCACACACAGCTCATTAACGCTGCCTTGTAGCTCAAGGCGGAAGATACAGGTGAGGTTCGGGCTGGCTTGGCAGCCCTTTTGCAACGCCAGCGCCGGGATCGCACCCGCAACATTTCTGTCGACGCAACACATTGGCCATTTTCCACAAAAAATTATGTCCTGGGCAAGGACCAGCTCTTCCCATGAGTGGTGTTTTATCATCCCTATGTGATCAGTCCCTGATTCCTGCCGTGTCTGCCGGACTTTGTGGCGATCCGCAGGAGAAACAGTGAAGATCCTCCAGCAGCGACACAGAGCAACCTCAAACTCTGCCGTCGATGACTCGCCTACAGCAAAGTAATTTTGAGAAAACCGGCCGCTGGTTCCAGTTGCAAATTGTCCTGCAGGCCCGCACCATTTTTTCCAGGTTCGTTTGCCTTTTGCGATTATTCACGACTTTCACTTCTATGAATAACTCTGGGTGATGCTATTTTGTGGCAGGGCTGCGGTTGGGCCACTTTGACTAGATGGGCTCCAGGTTGTGTTGCTTCTGCTCCTTCCTCCCATTATTTTTCCCTGTGCCAACGTTTGCTTTTGTATTTGCCCTTCCGTGAACTCTCATCCATGTGAGTTTGCCCGGCATCCCCGACCAATAAGTCTGGTGGTTGAAGACGCAGCTCCAGAAAACAAGCCCCCGAGGGGCTTCAGCCTGCGAATTCACCCAGCACTTACGCATCCCTTCAGGCACAGAACAAACCCCCGACTTGGAGGAATTAGTCACAGGCTGAAAACGACGCAGAAGGTACTTTTCTGGTTTCTGGCTATGAACTCAGACAAATCAAACGCGATGTTATTTAGGAACTGCTGTTAAGTCACTGTTTGCTCCTCATCCATCTCCAGCAGCTTGGAAAGGGAACCGTGCCTGCTCGCCTCCGTCAAACCCCCGGCCCTGCGTTCATCAGCAGGAGCTCTTTTTTTTTTTTTTTTGCAGAAGTTTCTTCTAAAAGTTCGTCCGCGAGCAGGAGGTGCCTGTCTGCCCGGGTCAGCTGGCTGACACCACGAGCAGGCTCCTCGCCCCAGCCCAGACAGCAGCCCGGGAAGTTGGAGCGGTTCAGCAGCAGGTTGGGGCTGGAGATGAGAGAAATGGAGAACTTGCCCAGACAAAACGGTAGCGGCTTTCGGTCTCACACGAGCAGCCAGCTCTGCGGGGAGAGAGGGGATCTTATCTGCGAAACGCAACCTCAGCCGTGTCCTGGGGTCTGAGCTGCTCCGCGCCTGCTTGACCCTCCAAAACTGCTGGGTTTAGAGATGGTTTTTATGTTTTCTCCTCCATCCGAGTGGCAGGCCATCACTGGCAGGAGGCACAGGCTCCAGGAGAAGGCATTGGTGAGGGAAGCAAGATGTCTGGATTCAATCTGCAGCCTTCCCCAAGGATCCCAGACTCACGTGGGGGCTCTCTGGCAAGGTTCTCCCATCACCCACCCCTCGGCCACTGCAAAACCCCCACACCAGACCCTGCCGTGCAACACGGTCCCGGCACCATATGCGCATCCCACCTCCGGCACTGAGGAGCTCCCAATTTCAACCAGCCCCCCAAGACGTGATGTTAACCCAAGGAAAGTCCCACCAGCCCCCCCAGGCTCGCACTCGCATTCCTGGCATTTCAAGACACGATGGGGACGAGCCCATCTCGCTGCCAGCAAGCGCTCCCCACTTCCTTTGGTGTCAGTGGGATTCAGGAGGGTTGGGTTTCAGGAGGGTTGGGGTCTTTTCACCTCTCAGCAGCAAGGGTCGGCTTTGCTCACCCACTGGACGGCGGCGGTGGAACTGCAGAGGTGGGCAGGAATGGGAGGCGGGATGTCTCCGGTGAAAGTCTGGAGAGATAAGCTGTGAATTCCCCATCGCGGGAGCATATCCCAATGCCCCTGGTTGCATCAGATGCAGTGAGGGTATTTCATCTGCTCCAACACGTGGTGGGACGGTCAGACCGACTGCCCGAGCAATGAATTCTGCAGGGTGTTGGGTTAAATGGTGCCGGCCGGTTGTGGAGGTGGAAAGAGGCTGGAAATTACTAAAAGATGCCACCTTAAGGACTTGGTAATCCACCTTCTACACCAAAGCGTGTGTTGACTTCCCAGGCAGCACAGGAGGAATCCCAGTGCTGCTGGTCCCGGTTAACCCCCTCTGTGAAGGGTGTCCTGCTCCTGGTGCAGCTGGGAGCCAGCATCGTAGGCGACCTGCTTATCCCACCATGGACCCAAAGCTCCATGGTCCCAATCCCTCCCACCATCATGGATCCAACATTTTTTGTGGGCTCCTTTCATGACCGTTAACCAACCCCATTTGTCTTCCGCCCGGCCAGATCCAACCCCAGCAGGTAGAGCCACATTTCTCAAGGATAATGTCCTGTCCGACTGGGGCTAACTGGGCAAAACAAACACTGGAGGATGGATAGGTATGTATTTCTAGTAAATATGAGCACTGTTTTTGTATTTTAGTAATATCCTGTACTTCTGTCTCCGAGTAAATGAAGATGAACTCTGGCATCACAGCAGGAATGAGCCCAAGCAAACCTGGGAGAAAAACATGTGTTGGTGGTGCCAGCTAGAACAGTTTGGGCTCGAAAGAGTTAACCAAAGCAAGGACTGATCAGGAACTATCTCATTTCATCTATTACTGCACTGACCTCTGTCTGAGGGAGGAAGGTGATGGGGAGAATCACAGGATGAACTCAACTCAGGACTGAGCTGCCCCAGTTCGGCTCCCAGCAACACGCTGATGCACACCGAGGTCCCACCAGCGCCAGCTCCACCACCAAACGTCTCCGTGATCCCGCCCCAAACTCAACCCTTCCTACAATTGATCAAAGTCCCCAAAACAACAAGAGAAAGCAAGCGGTGATGGATTTCAGCAGCCCAAGAGTGGGTCAAGCCCCTGCTTGCAATCAGAGGGGTGCCATGCTTGGTGGGAAAGCAGAGCTACCAGGGAGCAGAAACATGATATTTTGGGGAAAAAACCAAGTGAAGTGAAGCTCTGTGCCCAGTTTGAGGTGCAAAAGCAAGTGCACAGCACTAACATGGAGTAAATTTGGGTCTGAAAGGCTTTGCTGCTTAGAGATCCCTATTAACGGCAGAGGTAAGGGAGGTTTAAGGCACGTGTGGGATCCAACTCCCAGGGGGACGGGGCCAAGACACCGGTGGGTGTCCCACCACCCTGCTCAGGGGTGAGGAGTCGGGACTGGGACTGCTCCTCCCAGCCTGGCAGTTTTGCTGAGTTTTATGGGGAAAAAAAAAAAAAAAAGTGGTGGGCACGCTCATTCGGCGAGATTTTCCAAACTGACCCAGGGCTAATAAAAAAAAGTGTTTAATTACAGGGTTCAAGGTAATTGGGCACAAAAATAGCCAGTAAAATGCAGCGTGGTGCAAAGGAGCTGCAGAACAAGGGCTTAATTTTGGAACAGCCCATCTGATGTTTTCTTTACGTTCTCTGGCCGGCATTTTCTCTGTCCTAATGAGGGAAAACGACACAGCCTTTCGCAAATCCCTGTTAAGTAGTTTATTCCTGACTTCAAGTCACTGAAATCGCGGCACCGTGCTCTGTCCTTAAATTATCTCCATGCATATGCTTCCAGTTTAAAGGGAAACGGCGCAGCCCGTGTCTGGCATTTAATGTCTGCCAGGCTGGGAAGAAACAGCCTCCTTGGCTTTTCCACGCACCCCATCGATGCACGGCCCCGCTCCCACCTCCAGCATCTTCTTGCCACTCGCTCGCACCCACCACCGCCGAGCGTGGGATGCAGGGAGCGATATTCCTTGAAGTATTTTGTAAGCGGTTTGAACAGGAATGGAAGTAGGCATTTTTAGCAGCAGTTTTTAGTATTTGTAATTGAGTGTAGCTTCCTCCCCAGCTTTTTGGCTTCTCATTGGGAGAGAAATCAAGCTACAGCTGGGGATATTCCTGTAACAGCCCCGCCAGCGGCAGCGGCTGGACGGGAGGCGTGCGCGGGCTGCCTTGCTGGTTAGGAAACGTGCCGCTCCTGGGAATAACCCACGTGCTCGCTCCAGAGATCAGAAAGCAGCCGCTCCGGTCGCTTGCAGAGGTTTTTCCTCCAAAAAAACCTCCCCTTTGTTGCAAAGTCAATGTCAATGCATGAACCTCCAGCTGCAGGAGAAGCGCCATTTAAGCAGCACCCATCTAACGGACACACGGACCCCCAGCTGTCGGCTCCGTCCTGGGATGCTGGTGCTGCATCCAGAGCAAGGCAGAAAACCTCTATCAAAGCCCTAACAGAGGTTCATTAACATAACGAGCATCTTTTAACAACCGGCTCACCCCATCCCAACATGACGGGCACCGGCATGCTCTCCATGAGCACACGGAGAGTTTGCGACACCCTTTGTCTGTCTGTCTGTCCCCATGCCAGACTGAGCCCTGGCCGGGGCCCAGGAGGCGCAGAGGGTGTGAGAAGCCAGGGCAGACTTTGGTCCAGAGTTGTGCCGCTAACATCATTCCTACCATTTTGTTTTGATTTTTTTAGAAGCTATTTTAACAAAAACCATGCTGCCTTGTGAAATCGCATCCCAATATAGCTGCCATAAACACACACACACAGAGCAACTCAAAAAAAACCCAAAGCGGCTCCGAAGCCCTAAATCCCAGCATTACCAGGAGAAAAGACCCTCGGAAGGTGCCTCCTCCCAACTGGGCTCCCCATGGCTTCTCCGTGCCGACAGCTTGTGGTTACAAGGTCAAACCCCACCACGGTGCCAAAGGCACCAGTGAAGCCTCAGTGAGGGTGATGGGTGCCCTGGGCGCTGGCAGGGAAGGCTGGGAGGGGATGCGTGCCCAGTGCTGGTGGGGATTTGGGGCACTGCTAGCACATCCCTCGCCAACCGCTGCCCTGAATTGTGGTCACAAAGCTGGTGGCACCTCGGGGACACAAACCCCTTGTGGGACGCTCCTTGCTAGGGTGATGGGACCATCCAGGGTGGCAGGAGGTCCCTTCCCAGCCGTCACAGGGAGGGCTGCATCTCCCCGCGTGGAAATACAAACCCAGGAGCATCTTGCCCCTCCATCCAGGATCTGGCCATCCTGAAGGCAAAGGTCAGGTCTCTACAGGACCTTCCTACACGACAGAGATTGTTGAAAAAAAGCCCATTTTTCACTGTCTCCCTTCCCAACGGAGGCTTTTTTTTTTTTTTAAATCTCTCCCTTCTCCTCCTATTTTGGTTGTTTTTATATTTTATTTTACAATGGCTTGAGTAATACGTTCCTCATGTTCCAAACACACTCGTTGCTTCCAGTGGGAATGGAAAATCATTGTTTCTTTTTATTTTCCCTTTTCTTTTTCTTTTTAATATGTTTATGTTATGGAAAATACCCCCAGATTGCAGACGCGTCGGCTGGCCCACTTTCTTGACAAAAAAAAAAAAAAATTAAAGCATTTTTAGAAAGGCGAGAGCCGAGGAGGAGGAGGAGGAGGCTAACACTGCGGTCGAAGGCTGCGCCTGGCACCCCGCAGACCGCTGTTGTGGCCAGTTTGGGTGTTGCTTTAGATTGTCAGTGCATCGTGGTGTTGCGATGGTCCGTACAGCGCCCGGCGCGCTGGGGCCGCATCCTGCCCTCTCAGAAGGGGCCGAGGCAGGATGCCGGTGCCCTGGGTGGGAGGTGGGTGCGCTGTCTCCCCCTTTCCCGTGCGCCCTTCTCTGACAAGGGGTGCTCAGGAGGGAGCCGCTTCCCCGAGGATGCTTCTGCGAAGGGCTTTGCCATCCCCACCGGCTGGGAAACCACATGCGCCGCCGGCACGGCAGCCATCCCGGTGAGGCCAGGACGGCAGAGAGAAGACGCAGAAATGGGTGGAAATAGAGGGAAATTTTTCTGGACAAGGCAGGGAGTAGCAGCAGGTCCGGAGGGTGGAGGAAGATTTGTGTTTGCAACCAAAAAGGCTGAAGCATCCATGGTTTCAGCCGGCACTAAGGCCAGGGATGCTCCTCGTGCTCCGGCAAATGTCGACAGCCTCTGTATAACTGGGGGGACAGGAGCTGGTGCACCCCAACACCCCTAACAACACGGGGCACATCCCCACCCTGAAAAGAAGCTCTTCCTTCGCCTGCCCGCTCCCTCCACCTTCCCCTGCAGCGGTGCATCGCAAATCCCGATCCAGCAAGACGGTCAGCCACGGTTATGGAGCGGCGTCGGCAGGCGCCGGCCAGCGGCGTGGGGTCTCACCTCAACCACGCTCACCACGGGCTCCGCAGGGAGCCCACCGCTGCCCACCGTGGGTCACTGGTTCCACCAGCGACAGGGCAAGGCTAAAGTTTCTTTCCCAAGAATTGAAGTTAAAGGCTGCTGGGATCTCTGGGATGAAAGGACCGAGAGTGCGGCTTCAGCCCCAACCTTTGTGCCGGCTCCATCCCCGGCACGTCACGGGTGAAGCACCGGAGCCAAGGAAAAAGAAAATGTGATGGAAGCCCTGGGGCAGAGCTCAGCCCTCTGGATCCACAGCTAATGGACATCACCCCCACAGCAACGTCTTCTTCCCACCCTGGACATACCCAGGAGAAAAATGGGGTGCAAAGGTGCCTGCAGCAGCAGGAGGGGAAGGGAACGCGCATCCTCCGGGCTGAACCCTGAGCCCCCCTTGCCAGTGCCCCAGTGCCACTGGAGACCTCCTGGCAGGTTTTGCCATGTTGTCCCCTCCATTGCTCAGCCACATTTGGGGTGTATTTCCGGCGTGGCCCGTGGCTCGGGCTCGTCGCTTCGGATGGGAAGTCACATTCTTGCCCCTAATGCCGACCATGTGTGGATCTGAGCCTGCAAACATACAGCTCATTCTTTGTTTCCCAAACCGTACGCGGCCAAAACAGTGGACCGCAAACGCTGACGACATATCGGAGGAGATCAAGTCGAAGAAATCATCATGAATTAAAGCGCTCAGCAAAGGGGAACGCCACTGTCTCTCTACCCCTATTAGATCATAACAAGGTGATGAGAGACAATGGATTTATACTTGTTCCNGGGGGGTGCGGGGGCTCGAGGTGCTGGGTGAGAGCAGGCTCTGGCTGAGCCGCGGCTGTAGGAGAGCTCCCGGGTGCGCAATGCGCGCGGGCGTGCAGGCATCCGCGGGTATGGCGATGCTCACAGGCGTGCAAACGTCCATGGAGATCGCAGTGGGGGTGCAGACACCTCCGGGGGTGTCCCTCCTCTCCCCAGCACGCGGGCTCTGCCTCGCTTCTCCCTCCTGCAGACACAGAGAACGCATCCAGCTGCGGGCAGGGATGGTCCCTGTCCTCGTGCCTCCCACCCCGGTGCCCGAGCACTGCAGATCCCGGTGCGACGCACCATCATCGTGCTGGCAGGGAGCTGAGGCTGCCCATATGTTAAAAAAAAAAAAAAAATCACCCTAGGTGCTATAGGATGAGACAAAGCACCTGCCTTTAAGGAAACACGACGGCGGAGCGTGGTG
>VYXH01007497.1:85802-106263 GCA_013397275.1 Burhinus bistriatus | reverse complement strand
GAGCGGCTAAGGACTCTGGGTTTCTCNCATGTCCTATGAGGAGCGGCTAAGGACTCTGGGTTTCTCTGGTTTGGAGAGAAGGAGACTGAGGGGCGACCTCATTGCTCTCTACAGCTTCCTGAGGAGGGGAAGTGGAGAAGGAGATGCTGATCATCTTCTCCCTTGGATCCAGCAACGGGATGTATGGGAATGGTTCAAAGCTGTATTAGGAGAGGTTCAGACTTGGTATTAGGAAACCTTTCTTCAACAAGAGGGTGGTCAAACAATGGAACAGGCTTCCTAGAGAGGTGGTTGATGCCGCATGCCTGCCAGTACTTCAAAAAGAGGGATTTGGACAATGCCTTTAATAACATATTTAGCCTTTGGTCAGCCCTGAAGTGATCAGGCAGTTGGACTAGATGATCGTTGAAGGTCCCTTCCAACTGGAACTATTCTATTCTATTCTATTCTATTCTATTCTATTCTATTCTATTCTATTCTATTCTATTCTATGCCATGCAGTTTCATTCCATTCGATTCCGTTCCACTCCATTCCATTCCATTCTACAAAATCATAGAATTGCTGAGGTTGAAAGGGACTTCTAGAGATTGCCTAGTCCAACCTCCTTGCTCAAAGCAGGGTCAAAATTAAGTATTCATTGCTGCCAATTGCTACCATTCCTACCAAAATTTAAATATTACAGATTTCTTTTTAAAGAAGAAAAGTCATGTTCCTCAAATGATCCCAGGTAAAATATGCAATAAAAATAATTGAAAGCTTTTTGAAATGCTTCTTTATGAAGCTTAAACTGAGTAGGAAAAGAATCTGGAAACTTCCACAGAAGCTTAAACTGAGTAGTAAAACAGTGTTGAGATTTTCATAGAGACTAAACTGAATGAGAAGAGAGATTGTATTTGCTTTAAGGCCAAACAATTCAACTGAGAATTGTATATAGCCCAAAAAGGAGTTTTAAAATGAATGAAAAAAAAAGAAATATGAGACACTGGAGTGAAGTAATAAAAAGATTTTTTTTTTTTGTATGAAAGGACTATTAAGCTATAAAGTACCCAAAGCCATAAGTGACCTATAACATTACCAAACAATTGTCAAAGGAATTACGTTTTGTGAGCCATAAGCAGCTATGGTAGCTAAAGCACAGATCCTTCAGTCACTATTTTCCTGGATATTGGAACTGTCCTGTATGTGAAAATGGTTTAGAGTTAAAAGAAATCTTATTTTAGTGGAGGATCATCCAATAATTTAGGTAGAAAACACCTCTGGAACTCATCTAATCCTTAATGATTGATCTGGCTATCTGTCCTGTTTTTCACCCCAGTATGTCCCTAAATTTATGTCCTCACCAAAGTGGATTTTTTTCAATGGTAGTACTGTACTATATAATGCCATGTTTTAAACATATATTAAGCATACTTCTATCATGCAAAATATACTCTGCAGTCATAAACCTGTACATTTTATGCACGGAAAGAACCTCATAAAAGCACAGTCCTCCCTTCCCCTTCTGAAGTAGAATGAAATCCATCAATAACCTGCAGGGGCAGGTGCTTGTTTTAAAAGCATTGAACTTCCTTGCACCCTTCTAACACCCTGTCCAAATTATCTTTTTCTTGGAAATTTTATTGAAATATCTAAACTCAAGTGCACTTCTTCCAATTTAAGATGATTAGCTCATGTATATTATTTATAATATATAATTATTTATAATGACCTAAAAGAAAAATTGAGAAGGTTCTAAAACACAAAATGCTATTAAACTCCTATTGATTTTTTTTCTGCTCAAAACAGAACCAAATAAAATTTTCCTGAAAATTGGTATTTTTTTCACTCTCCTTGGTTTTTTTTTTTTCAAATAACCATTTTTCCTTACTATGCATGCCCACAGTATTCCAGCAAAGTTCCAAAAATATAACAAGTCCATTAGCATTCTGGTAGTTGATACAGAAGAACTCAATACATTTTATATTCTTACATTATAATTATGAAATATTTTGGTCTGGTAAGAGTATTGAGGTTTCCTCTTTAGATATGTTTTCTACATCTCATGTGACTCCTTGGAATAGGGAGAACCCTGAAAATATGACAAGGTTGAAGAGAAAGTTTATTAAAAAATAGTAGAGTTGGGTTGGGAGATAAAACTGAGCATGGGAAAAACAGGATGCAGAGAGTCTTGTGCTTGACGTGTGTAAAATATGGACTCATTTGAGGAAAAGATCATTTCAGGAAAAAATTTTCAGGAAAAAATTTTCAGAGTCATGCACCTTCCTGCTTTTTACTGCTCCATAGCAGCAATTGTGAGATCTTGTTATATAGAATAACTGTATGTTACGTCCTATTTGACAACTGATCTGGACATCGGTATTGGTATCCTTCTATTTGAAAGGCACTACACAGGAAAATGTTCTTATTAATAAAATTTTATTGTTTTATAGCCATATGTCAAAAATGCTGTAATTTTATACTTGTATCTACAAATGTTATCACATATAATCAACGTTTTCACTTTTTTCTGAGATTGTCTTTTCTGTATCTACGAAGCCATAGTTTGAGTAATATGCAATTTTACTGTATAGCCGTGTTCTTAGCAGTGGGGGAAAATAACCTACCTTGGAACTAACCTAGTGAAAAAGTGACAGCCATATTCATAACTTTCATAGTAAAAATATTGTTTTCATTAACTCTAAAAATAGACTTCGAGTTTTGCCAGTATTCCCAAACTGTATGAAAATATTGTGATGACACACAGAAAAAGAATGTCAGATTCCTTTTAGAACCCATACCATAAAGTTAGAAACAAGGTGACTGTGGATTGTGGGGAAAAAAAAAAAAAAGAAATCCCATAAACTTCACAATTATGCATGGAAGAATAAATATAAATAACAGTGAACTTGTAGAATTACTGTATGCTGCCTTATAAATATTATTATTTTATTTGTCCTTTAGCTAACAAAGAAACCTGCTAGCCCAACACTGCATTCAAATTCACTTCAATAGAAGTTTGAAGATACTCAAAAAAATCTGGATAACAGATAACATCTGATATATCAAGACACATGCCTGGAAGACCAGTACAGGTACAGCAGAGGATAGTAGCCTTGGAAAACTGCTTTTGCAATATGGTAGAGCTGAGAAACAAAATATTGTCAGTAGCTGGAAAATGCAACAATCTTCAGTTTTTAATGGCTTAGAGGGATATATATTTCTTTGACCTTTCTTTGTGACAAAAATAGCTACTCTGTCCTAGTAAAACTGTAAATAATCAAAATCAATAGGAGATTTGTAGTTTCAAACAAATTGAACAAACAGTTCCCTGAATAGATATTATTTTGATAGGAAAATCAAAACACAAGCAACATTTTTCCTCTATATTTTTTGAAGCATAGCTTAAACAGAAACCTTTTTTCTCCTTTCTCAAAATGTCTTTGCTCCATAATAAGTGGCCTCCTCCAATCCTTTTCTAAGTTTAAAAAATACATTCAGCTGTGCAAAAAAAGTAGTTCCAATGTCATGTGACTGACCCCAACCAAACATCCTTCAAGTGTGAAAGCACATAGTAACAAAATAAGCTCAGAATTTCTTCAGAACAAAACCACATAGTAATAAAAAAAAAAAAGTTCAGACTTCTTCAGTACAGAATTTCCAAAACATTAAAGCCAAAGTCTTTCTAAAGAAGGATTACTATGGTTAGTAAAGTACACCAAATTAATAAAGAAAAAAGTTCAAGCTATTTAAACTCTTTCCAACCTAAGTCTTTAAGAAGAAGTTCTAGCTTCATAATAATGCCATTGTTGGTGAGATATTTTCAAGCAACAGGTGCTCAAAGGTGTACATGTTTTCATCTCTTTTCAGTGATGTTGCAGTCCTCTTTTTATTCCACATTTATTTGGTTAGATCCTTATCACTTACTTATAAATATATTCCAAATTATCCACAGTTCTGGATTGTTCACACATTATAATATGCTTAGCAACTAGCATTTTGATAAAATCATAGTTTAAAAATTTACTTAAAAAACAAAAGGATTTGATTAGCATCAAAGTTATAAGACATGCTGATTAAAATGCATGGAGAAGCATGACCTTACAAAATAAAGCATTTATGCACTTCATGAGTCATAGCCATTAATAAATTCTGATATATACGCAGAATTACTGTTTGTCTGAAGACACTGAAGAGTGTCTCTGAGTAATAGACCAAAAAGGGTAATACAATGGGGTCTTGAAACCTGTCAAAACAAAATTAAATTTATAAAATACGATGAAGAAATTTGGGAAGTCAGAGCCTCCAATGATTCATATTAAAATGTAAATATTTCAATAAGCGAATGCATAATCATTTATGTACTCGTTAAGCAAATGACTGAGCCAGAACATGAGAGTAACAGTAGCAGTACTGGTTATAACCACACAGTTAAGATAAACCAGGGCTTTCCTCCATAAAATACAATACTGACTGTTTCTTTCCTACCAGCCATATATCATGTACAGCATCACCTCTCACTCATTCGATACTCTCACAAATGTTTAGAATCATAGTTTTGACCTTGTTAAAGAGTTGTTTAATAAAAGTATTCTGAACACTTGAATACAAGGATTTTAATAAATTATTAAGGAACCAAAGAGCCTGTGTTTATTACAAGACATGTTGAAAGGATAAATATATTTATTTGTACCTTGTCATTCCATTTTTCCAGTTCTTTCTCTACAAACATCTCCCAGTATTTTTAAGCTCCTTTTAGTATGGATCTAATTGCTCTTAATGTATCTTAATGACAGGGATTAAATTACCAAAGAAAAATAGGCTTAGTATCAATATGCTTTATATGCAAGTATTGTATCTTCAACACATTCTTCAAGTACATTGGGAATTCAATTTTTTTCTATTCATATAATAAGAAAAGTCACATTTTCTTTCAATTAATTTTCTTCTTCCTTCTGTTCAGTATGACTAATAATTTTTCTCTGCATAGAAAGCAGTTTAAGGAACTTATGTTTAAAAACAGGTTAATTATTCCTAAAGACAAACTAATTTAATTCTTACACCTACTTCAAATTTTAGACGTTTTGCTGTGTGAGAGTACTTGTATTTCAGGTCTTCATTGGAAGAACAACTTTGTGCTAGGATCTACTGAACATGAGTATTCTGTAAAGCATTTAGGATTAGTGGTTCATTGGATACATATTTTCCAACAACAGTTGTTTAATAATGCCATTGTTCAATCTATGAAAGTTATTTTATGTCTATAAAATTAAAAGTGACTTCAGTTCAGTGCCTAGAATATAAGTAACTGGCATGAGGCATGCCAATTTAAAGCCATCATCAATGGAAATAAAGTCTAGCACAAGGATGGATTACACAGAAATTAACTAATGGAAGAATTAGTTTGGTTTTTTAGACTATGATATTTTTCATTTTGTATAACTTCTGTCTTCCTATTGTGCCAAGATTCCTACACGCTCAGTTGTCCTTGCTCAAGATTTGGTGCAGGATTAAATTGCAAATCCTGGGCTTTACCTTAGCTATTCCTACATTTTGTTTCACTGTCTGTACCAAAATCCAAGAAACAGCATCTCTATATGAATGAATTCCTTAGATTCTCCTATTACAAATACTACATACTGTAGAGATAAAATTAATGATTTGAAGAAAACTTTAGCCACTGTTTTTATTCTAAGCGTTTTATGAAAATTTTTCAAAGCATGTTTTTTTTTTGAAGTACTGCATAACAAAAAAAACAATAATAACACTCTGATGAGACCAATAGTTTTGAGTATATTGTGGAAATTTGTACTTCATGATTCTTCCAAGTACCTATAAAAATAAAAAATAATGTGGCACAGTACTATTGCTGGGTCATGACTATGAAAAACATGAAGCAAAATCAAACTCTACTCTTTGTTTTTTCACAAATTATTATGAAAAAGAACCTAACATAAAAATCTATTTTGTGCAGATATTTTAGAGCATATGGGATGTCACATGAACTTTGAAGTCAAGAGCCAAAGGATAATGATATAGCTTGTGTGTATGGACAAAGTTTACTGAATTTCTGGAAATAATTATTTTAAAAATTGTAACAATTTCTCCTGAGTAAAATGTTTTAATGATTCATTGATTACCTAGGGTGACTCATCTTTTGAGGTAATAAATCTGTTCTGGTCTCAGAGAGCAACCTTTTACCCAAATGCAGACTACAGGAAGTCATTAGTAGTTTGTGCCGAAATGTCTCTGGAAGTTTTTACACTGGCTTAAGATCTGCTCCCTGTTGTGCTTTAGCCCCTGCCTTTGCTGTATATCAATGTTCAGATATTCGATGAATCTGTAGCTGAATTAGAGTGTGTTTCTCTGACTCTAGTCACGCAAATGTGGCTTATCCCACCTCTTGGTGTTTCCAGTACTACAATGCTGCATGGCTTTAAGTGAACATTAGGTAATCTGAACCTAGATACCACCTATAAGTCTGCCTGCTCATCCTGTGTTCCTGAAAACTTGAACGTTGCAGTTCTGCAGTACTTAACAGGTATTCATGAAATGCTCCTGCCTGCAAGAGTGTTACTTTCCCTAAAAATTAAACATTACACAATACATTTGAAAAATCAGCACCGAAGTCAAGACATTCTGAAGTATAGTTAGTTTTTCTTCACAAATTTCAAACAAAGGTTTTATATTTTGCACATGTACTGTTCTGTAGTCTAAAGTTAATTAATTCTTCTCTGAAGGAAAATGTATAACAAAAGATCACAATTTTTCTGTGGAAAATTCTTTTCTGGAGAATAGAAATTGATGAAAACATCCCAGGTGTTTGAGAGATACCTGTCAGCAGCTGAATGTTCTCTAAAAGTTGTTGTCGAAGTGAAATTTCTGTCTTAGAGAAAAATTATTAAATCTCTTTAGTATATATTCAAAATTGGACTAAAAGTTCTGATGCCTCCTCTTGAAAGTTATTCAGAGCTAAGTGATAAAGCAATGGAAAAATTTACATCAGAGAAAGCAATCCCATGCTGCTTGAGTATATTGACAGGGAAACCTAATGAACTTCTGAGGCATTCTAAACCACGTCAGTTTCTAATTTCAGTTACTTAATCCATACACTAGTTTTTTTTCTTTTGAACATACAAAATGAATTAATAACTTCAGTCACTGCAGTCATAGTTCAGTTTACATCACCAGCTGGGAATTTACAATCAATTAATATGAAATTACTTGAAGTAAAAGTACAGTTGCTGCTACTGTAGATGAAACTTTCTCGTAATTGCAAGTAAAAAATCTTAGCAAGAAATAACTTTTTAAAATTATCTTTGATACTAAACCTTGTTAAATAATAGGCAGCCTGCTCTCTGTAGGTTAATATGTCTGCATAGAATAAAGGTAAACAACCAAAAAACCACATACAGTATCAGGCAACTTTACCTTCTGTCTCCACAGTGTGAAGAATAAGATCAAAAAGTTCTTAATATAATTGTTTTGTTAGATCTTAGCTGTTTTTTCTCAGCAAATATAATATTGCTTTAAAATGGTTAATATTAAATTTGGTAAATAGACTAAAAAATAGAAATAGATTATGACCAATAATGAATATTTTAAGTTTTCACAAAATTAAGATAATTATTCTGTAACTAGTGATAGAAATATTGAGGGACTTGCCGGTAACACTTTGCAGTTCCAAATATACCATTTCTGAATTGTGCATTGCTCGGTGTTAGGCTGCATTCTGAGATGGTATGTGACCAATAAATACCAGAAATGCAGCATCTGAAAGAACAGGAAGAACAGGTGATTGCATTATTTTCTTTCCACACCCACAGCTATGATGTTTGAAGGTAGCAGCACTGTAGCTCTAGAGTTCATGGAATACAGCTTTGGCTTAGCAATGAGAAAATGTTTTTCCTTTCCTTTCACAAAAGAAAGAAAAAGGTCTGGTAACTTCTTTTCTCCTGCATCCTCCTCTGGCTATTTACTGCTGCTAGGGAAGGGACGTTATGGACTGTCATTGGAAATGCTTGGAAGTAACTATGGGCAAAATAGCAATAAAATAGAGAAAAAAATCTACATTCTGAAGTAAAATAAAGTATTGTTTTTACTAACTGAAAGCATAATTCTCTCACACAAACTTGCTCATCAGTTACACAAAACCTACGTTCAAACTCTTCAAAAACTGAATGAGGTGTGCATAAACATATGCGTCTGGCATTCAACACAAGACAGCTAGTAACGCTTGTAAAATTACTAAGTTTACCAGAAGCAAAATATTTGAGTTTAAAATTTTCAAGCACTTTCCTTAATAGATAAGAAATTTATCCAGTGAAGTGTCTCAAGACTCAAACGTAATGTTTTCTTAACCAGCAAAACCTGCCTAAGATTTTCAGCCTCTTATCAACTGTGATGCTTCATTAGATATTTAAACCAAAAGTCTGTTGACTAGTTCAGTATTTCACCTTTTGAAATAATTTACAGAGAAACTCCAGTGAGAACAAGCCAGCTAATTAAATAGCTCATTTAGAAGTATCTTCTCTATTTGTTTTTGAACAGCTGAAAAGATAGATTACTAATGAACTAACTACAAAAGTTTTTTCTTGTCTTTCCTCCAAAATGTATTTTTTTAAAAAAAAAGCCAATCATAATTTGCTCTGCTTATTCATGTAAATTACTTACAACAAGGCTTTTCTTAATTATAACTGGTTAACATAGTCACGTTGTTTCTATTCTGTTTGGATGCCTTTGCAAGTTACATATAGAAGCACACATTTCTAGATGGCCATATAAGCATTTTCAAAAATAATAATAACGCAAAACTATTCAGGTGAGTGAGTATTCATAGAAATTTATGTTCTGCAGGTAGGCCTGGGAACAAATGTTTATTCTTGCAAGTGTTCACAGGAGACTGAAAATAAACTTGTAGTACTAAATTGCTGATATTCCTCTTTACTTAGCTTTTACCCATCATCATAACTAACTCCTGTTTATATAAATTAATAACTTAAAGTAAATATTGACCCACTACTGAAAAATAAGTTGGATACCTTGCCAACTAATAAAACAGGAACCAAACAACAAGAACCAAATGTAAGTAAAAGTATCTTGATTTCTGTCAAGCTTTGGTTCTGACTACCTACTCTGTACAAGTATAATTTTTCTGTTAAATTCTCAAATGACGAGTGTCCATTGCTTCTAACTTTTAATGCATAAGAATCTAATTATACTTGTTTCCTTCTAATTCCCTACCAACAGATATCATAGGAAAATACAATGTAAGATATGACAGAGTAAATAATATGTGCATCATTATTTTGAAGTAGGCATATTTACAGAAAATGATGCTGATTAGATCGTGCAATTTCTGTTAAATGGTCATATAGTTTAACTTCGTGACTTGCAGTATTTACTTGAGTTTATCTTGCACAGAGACATTAAATAGTGTATATTGTACACATAACTTGAGTGAATCCTATCATAAGGCAAAGATAGATTAGCATGGAAAAAACAGGAGTGACGACTTGGAAGCCTCTGGCTTGGAGGAATTAAAAACAGAAGTCCCTGAAAGCATATCTAGACTTGCTCCTTTTCACTTATCTACTGAAGTATACCTGTGGCCCACAATAATTTTAAATGTTTCAGAGAAGTAGAGTCTTTCTAAACTGCAGAGTATTCAATAGAGATTCCATAGCACTTGCTGTTTACTGAGTGATGATAGCTAATCGAATTTAGGCCAGATTTTCAAATACTTAATTATTTGAATAAAATTACTATTCCGTTCTAAATTTATCCATCCTGACTTCTAATGCAACTAGTATTTTGTCCTCCTTATTCACACTGTGTAGAGAGTTCATCCTGATGAAGGGGCTAAGGTTAGAAGTTATATTTATATACACATTTCGCCATAGAAAATTTGAAAGCAGCCAGTGGAGGAAAGAAAAAAAATTATAAGGAGAAGTAGGAAAATATGTAAATCTTTATATTCTACCAAAAGAAGAGTATCAGAAGAGTATAAAAAATTATCGTAAGGTTTTCCATTATAAATATATGAAATACTCATCTACTTTTCCTGGTGAATTTCCAACCAGATAATCTACCTACTTTGAGCATGTAAATGTTTCTTAAATCAAATTAGCATCCTCTACCATTGAATTGATATTACACTCAGAAGGATAAATATCTTAAATGTAGTGTCTGTATTGGCAAAATAGATGCCCAGAAGTTAATCCTGAAAAGCACCAGTAATTTTTCAAATTTAAAAAAGAGCCTTGATCTTTCTCTTATCCCACTTCTTATTCTTCTTTTCCTTCTTATCCTAATATACTGAACACATGGTACAAGGTCAGACTAGCTCTTCCCATCCCCACCCCTTTTTTTTTTAATCAACCAAGTGAAACAATGACTTATTTTAAACTTTTTTTTTTTTTTTTAATTTTAGAAAAACTGGCAAACTAGCAGAACAAGAGTAACAAAAGCAGAAGTAGAACATGGAAAGGGAAAGAGTCACTGAACAGGCCATCAAGTCACTCGTGTTTTCAGAGAGGAGCAAAATAAGACAGGACAGTGACAACACCTTTCAATAGCTGTTCAAGCAGAGCAGGAAGACCAGCTGAAACTCAAGAACAGATGAGTCCTATAATCCAGACAGATCCTCTAAATTATTGTTATCTGTACTGAGGTACAAATCATTAAATGAAAGCTGGCAGATAACAATCTGTTCCTGTCTAGAAACAGAACTGTCTATGTGATGCCTAGTAGATACTATCCATTGGGATTTACTTTCAAATTATCAAGTATCGGTGGGGTCTTCTTACAGCGATGTAAAATCCGGTGACCTTATCAAGATTTTCCATTGTATGTGTTCATCTTTAACTAGCCAAAGGGTTTAATGGAAAACCATATCATGTGAGAAGGGTAGGAAAGAATATTTCTGAAATCTCTAAAACATTTTATCTGCAGCACTTAAAATAGCTTTTCAGTAGTCTGATGGCGTCTCCATTGATCTGGAAGGGAGAAACCAGTCAGGTGAATAATAACTTCATCTGCTGCAAGGTTTCCCTAACATCTTCATTTATTGCATGAATGCATCTTTCTATTAAATTCTCTTATCTTTTCCTCTCACAAAGCAGTGAATACTATACCACCTTTTAAGTTATCATTTCTAAGGCTAACTCCAGTTAATTCTTATCATAGACGGATGTATTTCAACACAGACTATCTCTAAGAAATATGATAGTGCCACACCTCATGTGTACAGACCGTATCACCATAGGTGTTGAAAATAAGCTCCATGTTCCTTTCAGAATGGAAATAATATCCTTCCAGGTTATAGGGAAATAATATACCGTTCTTTTTAAATGAACAAAGTTCACTTTTAAATAGAAAGTTTGATGAATGCAATGCTTTAAAGTTATGTTAACCAAGCCTAACTTTTTGAAGAACAGCATAATGGTAAAGCAGAGAAATGTATTGAATTATAGCTTTCTCATTAGACTGTTTTCTTTTGGAAAAAACTCACTTCTATAACCAAAGAAAAATCATTATTATGTGCAAGAAAACAAAACAAAACAACAACAACAACAAAGCGATAAACTAGTTTTAGTCAATAAATTATAATGTTTCTCAATAGTATTTGAAACTCCAGGGTAGAGATTACCAATGCGACAAAGGCAAAAAAAATCCAGATCATCTAAGTTGCTTAAATATCCAACCACCTTTTGAAAATAAAATGTGTTTTGAATAATTTATATATGTTTAAAATTGTACAAAAAATTTAACAGGAGTGTCCCAGTCAGATTTCAGATCAGTCTTTCATTATTCCACCTCTCTCTATTGATTCAAGAACACCTCCATCTTTAAATAAAAGGATCAGCACCTTTTTAATTCTTTTAACTGATTTAGAAAAAGGAAGAATCAAAATACAACAGAAAGCAGAATTCCTGAAGGACAAGCAGTTTCAGTTCAGCTGTCAACTGAACAGAATCAGATCAGATTGTGTGGTCTCTGTATTTGACAAGAGTAAGCAACTGTTCACTGAGTTTCAGGTTAACTGTGCCTCAGTTTCCAGGGACTACTGGGTAAAATCTTGTCCATGTGGGTAGAGACCCTTAATCTGAGCTACTGGAAGTCATTCTAGCAGTGCCTTTTGAATGAGGGAATGATGCTATGGTCCTAACAACTTGTGAAGCAATAACTTCACAAATTCAAAAAATGCCCATAATACTGTAAATTTTACTTGGACCTTTGCTGTAACCAGTTTTTAAAAGATTTAGTTTATGCATAAGTCTGTATTTGATATAAAACAATGCCAATTTAGGTTTAAAAAATGGATTGACAGAGAGGACGTACATTGTTTATCTTGTCACTTAAGTAAATCATTCCGTAAATTATATTGCCTTTATATTAATTCAGAATTGAGTTTTATAGAGTCAAGTTTAGATTTCTGAAGTCAATTTAATTTTGCAGCTACTGCTAGGTGTGTCTATTTTTTGACTATTCAAAAGCAGTAGGCAACTATGTGCCATCTTTCAGTGACAAATCTGGAGCCACACGCTAAAAGGAAGAATCCAATCTTGTTTCTTTATTTCCATTTGTTACTATAGGTTCAAAAGGACCCATAGTCATCTGATGATCACTCCATATTTAATGATGATGTAGCCAGAATATCAAATAAATGATATTATTTTCTTTGAAATTTATTTTAATTTCTGAGTTTCCTTTATTGACTTCACAAATTATAAGGAGGACTTCCACATCCTTTACAATTTCAAGGTTAACTTCCTAAGGCGTTTTGTTTGGAGTGTTCTTTGCTTTTGCGATTGATATCATGGGATAATACCTAATCTATGTGAACAAAAGCAGTTGTTCATCCTGTAGCTAACAGACTAACACCCACCACACTCTTTTTTAGACATAATGATCATTGATTTCTCGAATGTTCTGTTTTATCAAAAAATTGGTCTAATTATTTTCAATAATAGCAAGGTATAGAATGAAGTAAATTGTTAGAAGTTAATCTCACACTAATGAGGGCCTCTTCATCTTTCTCCTGCCTTCTCATCTGCCTCCAGAAATGCGAATGCCTCAGTCGTAAACCACGTTTGCAAATAATTGTCTTTTACAAACATGATAGACACAAATTGTTTCTCTGTGACTAACACAGCAAACACAAATGCTCATTAACAGACTAGTTCCCAACCCAAAGTAGTTCAAGTAATGTGAACATGGAGCAGCAATAAAAGTTATTTCTTGACCTAAAACCTTGAAAAAATGCTATGTTTGACACTATGTTCATAGTGGAACAGTCTTTTGCGTTACTTTTACTGTACTATTCACCTGGTCAGCTTCTAGGAACTGCTTTTAAATAAAATAGCAAGTGTTGAAAAGCCTTCTTAACCGTGCTTACTGCTGCAGGTTTCATGGATTCAGATGGAGAATTGATGGATAAATACTGAAATATTTTTGTCTGGGTAGTGTATTAAAAGATTCTGAAAACATGTTAAAACTATGGTATGGATTTTAAGATACAAACAAAGCTGATCATATTTTAACAAACCTTTTTTTTTTTTTTAATAGTGTTGCCATTGTTACCTTCCTGTTTCCACTTCATTTCTAGGTCTTTCTGATATATTTATTTGCTTTTTTGTAAACCTTTCAGCACTTTTGAAACATTTTTTTAAAAAAGTTCCTGCTTTGAAGGACAGACAGTTTATACCCATAATCTTGGTTTCCCAAATCTCTTGTTGGCTGAAAAGTGATTTAAAAATGAATAAACTCCCATTTTATAGAAAAAATGTATTTTTACAAATAGTTTGTGATCAGATGGTGCTTTTCCCTTGCAATTTACTCACACACTTTCTGCCCACTGTAGCTATAATACCTTGCATTCAGCCTTTAGGATTTCCATGTAGTTAAGAGAGGCTATTCAAATGTCCAGTTTTGCCTTCATCCCTGCAATTTCATTTCTATGATGAACTCCAGCATCTGGTTGGAGTCGGCCAGTTCTCAACATTTTGTGTCTGTCAGGTCTTACCGAAAGAGTACCTTTCTAGGAATTATTTTTAACTTCTTCCTTTTTTTTCTACAAGAATTATTAATTGTGTTAAAACAGATGGTTATTGTGTGGGTATACAGAACTAAATACACAGGGTAAGAGTGCCTGGAGTTCAACCTGCCCCCATGATACACACCCAGGAGTAGGGAGCAGCATTGTGAAGAGCACACTTTGACACAAGGAGTCAGAAAGGACTCTCACTTCAATACTTACAAATTATCACAAGTGTCCTTCTGAAGAGGACGAAACGTTGTGTCAAAATAGTAGGTGCTGCAAAGTGTGTTCACTTGCTATCTCACAAAAGGTTTGAATAGTTTATGTAATTCTAACAAATAATCTAATTTAAAATAGTTATCCAAGCCCCACTTTCAGTCAGTGAAGAGAGTGTAAGGTTACTTCATCCCATCTCTCTGAGTCATAAATGGGAACAGGCACAGCAGGAGATGCTTCTTTCGTACTATTTGCTCTATAGGAAACTGCCATGGCTAGAATCCTAACTCTAAAGATATCTAATGGTATTATTTCTTGGTCTCTTACCATGAAAATACAGACTGTAGCCACTAAAGCCTAAAGAAATAGTGTTCATGGAAACTGTTTCATCAGAACATGACTTTATGGCAGGGAGAGGGATAGAAATTATCTACCTAAGCGAAAACTTGGTAGCCAGCTACAGTTTCAGACATGCCATATTTTCAAACAATCTCCTGACCTTTTTTTTTCGCGTGTACTCACCAAAAAAGTTAGATAAAGACACACAGACACACACAAAAAGGAGTGGTATATCACAGTATGGCAAAATAAAACTTTACTTGGAAATTACAATAAAAAACATTTCTGTAGACAACAGGAGCTATTGAGACTGAAATACTACATATTAAAGGGAAAAATATTTCTATCAAAATGTAAAAAAATAAGAGTTCTCACAAGATTCAAACCACCCCAGATCATATTGCACTTGCACTTTTTGATTCATATGCAGAATTCAGCAGCAGATCTAATACCAGTCCTAGTGGTTACTAGGAAAAGAAAATAAAATCCTTCATATCTTTGGAGAAAATCTTGATGCTACCTAATTCCCCGAATTAGTTACAAATAACTAATGTTCTGAAGCACACTGCCATTATCATATTTATAACAAAGTTGCCTAGATTCCATGGATTCCAAATCCCATTTGTGATGGAGATGACAGAGACCAGTTGCTATTCCCAGAATGAAATGTAGGAGAATTTTATTACCAAAAAAGATCTGCCACTATTTTCTCAATACTTATTCACTGCACTATCTAGGCTCACTTCTGATTAAGTAATGGATAAATGTGGCTTTACTGATTTTGTAGATTTTAGGAGTTGTTCCAATGTGTTCTTTCCAATATGATACAGTTTGTCCTGACGATCCCTAGGAAATCTGTAACAGGAACACTTGTGATTAATGATTTAGATGAATAGATGAAAATGAATCTAATCCTGTGCACTATAAGATCACTGCACTGCACTATAAGGTCACTGCACTGTAGTTAGAACAGATTTTCCTTCTCTGCCAATTTATGCTTGCTATATAACTATTCAAAAGTGAATGACAAAGATTTAAAAAATTTATGAGTTGAATTTTCTTCTGGATTTGTAGCTTAACAGTGTAAATACTTTTCCACTTACACGAAATCATCAACTTTCAAGAAGAGTTAAGTTAAAAAAAAAAAATCAGATTCTAAAATCTACATTCTAACTGCTGCTACATAATGAGTTAAAAATTTAAATACCCTGTTGAAGTGTACAAGTCTCATATAAAAAGTCTATGCTTTGCATTTCAAGTATTTTAGTTACATTAAATGTATGCTAGAAGCCTACAAATTCTCTTTAACTGTAATTTTTTTCTGTCATTTAAGGCATGATACCCCTTATAAGTAAGACATTGATAGCTTTTGGGAACTCTGCTATTCTCTTCTTTTAACCTTATTTGAAAGATGACGTATAACTCTCCTCTCACTAAGACTGGCACCAAAAATCCCACTGTCCAAAACCCAGAAAAAATAGTATAAAAATTTTTTCAAAAGTATTTAAATACCTGAAACCCCCCAAAATTTGGACATTGTGAACTAAAGAAAACAAACTGGTAGAGTGTCTTCATTTGAAAGAGATATCAGCCTAAAGTTAATTTAAGTATTCTTACTGTCCAGAAATTGATAATAGATGAAACCAAATTCTAATGTGTTCTTCCAGTAGGGCTGTTAGTGTTTTCTTTATTAGCAATAAAACTTTGAACAATGTGTCCTTGGTCTATCAACTTAATTCCTCTGTTTAATGGACTTTGTGATCATACCTTGACAGTAACAGATGATTCATGAGTAAACTGTAAACTAAGGAAGCTAATCAAGGAGATTAACTGTCTATTCTAAAGAAAACTATAAAATTAAGAGCAAGCTTACAGTTTATTAGATGAGCACAGATCAGTGGACTTGCCCTTTTGCTCAACTGCAGTACCACGTATGAACTGTTTCTATGTAAAATATTTATGCACATGAAAAAAGATACATCTTCCAAAAGATCACCGTATGTCTTCTTTCCAAGTTTGTTTCTTTTTTTTCAAGCAACAGAAGTAACAATTTCTCAGATTAAAAAAAAAATAGAAAGCAGATTTTGTTTGATCTATATTTCTAGAGATAAGATTATCTCAGTCTTTCAGTTCTTCACCTCTTCTTGATAGCAAATAGAAAGGTTTATGGAGTTTTTTACATGATTATACGAAAAATATTCTTTGATACTATGTGAACACTAAAGTCCCGAAATAAACAGAAAAAAAATGATGATCTATTATTGTAGGGTATCTTATGCTGGCCAACAGTTCCTGTATTAATTTTCATTACTGTGTTTCATAGACACATAAAAGTCAAGGAAAGTTTGACATTCAACAAAGAAATAATTACAAATTTCCAATTAAATTGCTGCTAAAATTAGCTTTTCCTATTCAATGGTAGGGTTAAATGCAAGCAGTAAGCTTTCCCAGGTTACTCAGGAAAGAACACAATAATAAGAAGGCACCACTGGGAATAATACCCTTCTCTACAAAATGCATCATATTTGTGCTAAAATAGTGAGATATGAGTAGAAGTTACAGGGCTGTGGGGCGAATGTGATTGATGTTTCTTTTATAAGCATAGACAGGACAAAGTTGTTGCTTAAAGGCAGAATCTTAATGTGGCTAATCCATCACCCAATGGAAAAATAAGTAGCACCTGACAAAAGGGACAGCATGGACTCACTGAGTCCAAGTAGGCACTTGTCCTCAGACTAGCACAGAGACAGGCTTTCACTAAATCGAACCTGAGAAACAAGTATGATTCTACAACTCTTGATCCTAAAAGCTAATTTTCCCTCATTCTAGTCGTCACTGCCTATTTTTTCCATTTTTTTCTTGTTTTTCAAATAACTTAATCTCATTGCTGTGATCTTGATTCTTTTGCATTTCTATTGTATTCTTTAATTGTTTTAAAAGCTCAGTATTGTGGAAATGCTTTGGAAATCAACTTTTTATTTGACCCAGTTTGTTAATTTTAAACATTTTTTAAAAAACGACTGTTAGAAATGCATTATTTTTTCCTTTTTTTGAATACACATTTATTTTCCCCTGATTAGATGATTATATAGTTTTCTCTACATTTCTCTATACATTATTTCTGTATTTTATTTTACCACTTTTTTCAGTTTCCTCTGCTAGACTCACATTGTGATTGATCAATAAATCCCTAAAATAGAAAAAGGCTCAGAGGAGTTAGACAAGGGTGATGTGCTTGTGAAGCTTAGAGAATAATGTAGGGTATGATGGACCACAACTGTTGCGAAGAAGCTGACCTTGATCTCAACACAAGGGAACGAGACACCTTTGTTTTAGGTAAACAGTTATCAACTGGTAGTGTAAATGTTTCTCCCCGAGTTCATTAAAAGAGTGTGAATGTCTCCCTGAGTGAGCCAGACCAGCATAGGGAGAGTGAATTCTCGCTCAATCCAACATAGTGTATAAAAACCAGACAACCAGCAAAAGTATTTTGAATAGAGCAAGAGGCTTGAGATGGAATCAACCCTTCTACTCCTTCCTGGGGATGGGTGACACCTAGCTTCATGATAGAAAGCATATGATAGAGGTCAGTAACGGGAATCACATTAATATTGTGATTGAACTGTACATTGCAATTGCTATATTTTGCGAAGTATGACTTACATTTATATTGAGTTTTCAGTATATTTTTTATCATTCTACTAAATAAGAAATCCTGTGTGACATCAACTATCTTCAAATAAATAAATTTGATATTAAACATTACACCCTCCATGTGTGGAATATTTAAAAAACATGATCAGAGACTATTGGACTCTGACACACATCAAATGAGTCCAGGTAGCAGATCAATTTTATGGCACAATGCTGCATTATCTAACAGAAATGGTTCATCATCTGAAACATCTTTATAGTTGTATAATAGCACAGAGAAATATAATTGCTCAGCAGATATGACTTTTCTCATGTAGGACAAAGATTCCGGGCTGCGGGAAAAAAAAATACAAGTGGCATCTAATGCCCCGTTAGACACTTCTGTCATTTTCTGTTTGGTGGTTTTACCGATAGCCCCAGAAATAACGAAAATCCTATCACTTGAGAAAGGTTTCAATTACATATCCTCTAATGAAATGTCATCCTTGTCTGAGTCATATGTCTTTGACATCCTGACTCCTTGTTGACTTCAGAATATGTTATCAAGAACAGGGATTTGTTCAGCCAGGACATTTTATTTACAAGATTAAAACTAATGCAATGAGGGAACGGCAGAGTAGAAGTTACCACACACAACCCTTTCCTGCTGGCCTCACCCTACCCAACTAATACAAACCAAAGAAAAAAAAGAAAGAGGAAGAGGAAAGGAAAATTGAATAAGTAGATTAAAACATAACATTTTGTGACAAACCAGCCTATAAATGTTCTGTTTTGTTGATGATTTAGAAGTAGATGATAATAATTATATCTACTAACAGAAGTTTAAGATTATTATTTTTTCAAGACTATAACTTATTTAGAATTAATAGAAAAATCTGATGGAAAGGTGTTTAATTGAAAAAAACAAAACAAAGAATGCTATTCCCAAGCACAACATACTGAAAAGACCAAAAGTTCAAATGAGCTAAAAAAAATCATTTGGAAAAATGCATAGTAAGTGGACTAATTAAAAATATTTGTCCAAAAAAACCCCAGTTCAGTATGTCAGCTGAAATTATTTAATGGCAATTCAAACAAAGATTATGGAAGAAAGCTTGACAAGATGGACAGTATTTTAGCAGAAAATAGAGAAATTATTGGAGTTACACCTTAAATATTTAAATGCACTGTTTCCAAGGAAAAAATAATTAGTCCCTATTTTAAGAAATTATATTTTTGTAAAGTGTTTCAAATAAAAATGAAAAAAAATCTGAGAATATGTAGATTGTATTAGCAAATATGTAATTAAAAAAACAGTAAATGTTGAAAGCCTGGACAAGATGCTACTGCACTGAACTTTTATGCTTTACAGTAAAAGCTGAGGAGATTTATTTCAATGAGGCTGCATAGAACTACTAGATGAAATAGTAAACCTTGAGTCAGAAAGGTTACTTACTCCTACAATCTTTAATGTCTTTTTTCAGGACAAATGCAGATGGCTTGAGCTGAAGAAAGGAATTATTTAGGATAGGCTTTAGTTGCCATTTTAGATCTATTTAGCCCTTTAGGGCTTTTACCAACACTGCACTGTCTGAAAACTGGTCAAAGGACATAGAGCGAGAACCACCAGTAGGCTCGCTGTTGAAAGAGGCTGTCCTTCAAAGGTTGGTATTTCAATTCACAGGAAAGTCTACTTTGCATATACCACAATAACAAATGGGAATACTTTAGATTTTCAACACAATATATGAAAGCTTTAAATCTTATAACTAAGGAGAGTTAAAAAATAGTCTTCAAACAAGAACTCTCAACTATTGTTGAAAAAATCATGGAATCATAGAATCATAGAATTGTCTAGGTTGGAAGGGACCTTTAGATCATTGAGTCCAACCATCAATCTAACACTACCAAAACCACCACTAAACCATGTCCCTAAGCACCACGTCTACCTGTCTTTTAAATACCTGCAGGGACGTCAACTCAATCACTTCCCTGGGCAGCCTGTTCCAATGCTTGACAACCCTTTCAGTGAAGAATTTTTTCCTAATATCCAACCTAGACCTCCCCTGGCATAACTTGAGGCCATTTCCTCTCGTCTTATTGCTTGTTCCTTGGGAGGAGAGACTCACAGCCACCTCGCTACAACCTCCTTTCAGGTAGTTGTAGAGAGTGATAAGGTCTCCCTTCAGCCTCCTTTTCTCCAAGCTAAACAACCCCAGTTCCCTCAGCTGCTCCTCATAAGATTTGTGCTCTAG
>VYXH01007497.1:45655-82929 GCA_013397275.1 Burhinus bistriatus | reverse complement strand
AGAAAGCAATCAACAGGCAAAACCAAACCAAACCAAGACAACTGGTAATCAGTTACGAGGTTCTTCTGCCAGAAGACAGTGATTAAGTGCTTATTCTATCTACCTTCTTCAGTTGTGTAGAGGTACAGAGGTATTTTGATATTTATCTTTTCCAGTCCAAGCTAATATAGTCATGCAAAAATACATAGACAGTTCAAAGACAAGGAATACATACGCAGGTTGAGGTAACTGCAAAATCAGTTCTTCTCAGACAAGCTAACTTTCCATGCATGTCCTAGCCAGCTTTTGAAGTTTTATGAACACTACTTCTAGGAGGTTTTCATTAGAATTTGTTTCATTATTTTTTTATGATCAATACCCATAAAAAAGACTAAAACAAACAGAAGGAATTGAACTTGGTAGGACAACAGTTATGGCAATTGTCATGTATAGACAAAAAAAAATGAAGGAAAATGTTCAAACTTCAAGCAAAGTTTTAAAATTTTTTATTTAAACCCACTCAAAAGGTCTTAAATATTTTTTACAATATATATTCATAACAGGGAAAACATTTTCAAATATAAAACCTTTTAGAATAAACCAAATTGAATTTATTTCATCCTTTTTCTATTATACAGCACTTCAGTAAAGGTATTGTATCTAATATTACATTAATACTAAATCAGAACAAGAATTTAATATGAAGACTTAAAAATAAAAGTGAAAAATATACTATTTAAAGCCCAATGCTGAGAACATTTAAGTATTTATTAGAAGAATTAAGGGAATTGACTTGCTTTTCCAGATAATCTGATAATCTACATAATAGGTGGTTGAAAGAAACAGTGAAACTCAGCCACGGTTGAAATAACATTTTATAATCCCCCATGATTAGAGCAGGTAGCCTAACGCCATTTGGTAAATTTTTTAAACCAATGTTCATTGCAAAATTCTATTTGAAAATGGCTTGAATTCAAAATAGGGCTTTTAAAAACAAGTAGAAAATGGAGCTTTTAAGGGGCCTTGCCTCACCAGGCTACAATTAAACTGCTCTTAAGCCAATAGGATAAGCAATATTAGAGAGACCTGAGCAAACAAATAACCAACACCTTATTTAAGGAGACATCTTATCTAATTAAGGCTATTGGAAACTATTCCTTCTACTGTCAGGCTTTATACTGCAGTTTCCAGCAACTGATATTTCATCAAGGGCAGGGAAGAAGGGAACAAACAACTCACAACCTGCTTGGATCTTCCTCGTACATCCTTCAGTATAAGGTGGTTATCACAAGAGGAACAAAATGAGAAACTTGAAAAGTGTTTATTTCAGTATGCTTCCTGTGAATTCTGCACCTATTAGAACTTCAAAAGATTCCTAATTCAGATTTTTATCTGGATCCCCCTTAAAAGTAGGGCAACAGTCCCAGAATAAAGTTTGTATTCTTTCTTGATAGAGGAATAAAGAGCTCAAACATTCTCAAATTCACTCAGTATCTTTAACCAGAATAATTTTTTTGAAATTTTGAAAATAACTGTTTTGTGAAGTTTATAGTGCTTTCCTGACTCAGAGGGGTTTCTGCAGTCACTCAACAAGCTGATGTTTACCTGAACTAAAATTCTATGTTTTGAAGGTAAATTTAAGGAGAATCCTCAGCCTAAAAGAGAAGAAGATAAAGATTTTCTGCTGGTTCAGAAATTTGTTCTTGGCTTCTACCTTACCTTGCACAGGTGACTTATTTTGTGTTTTCCTGAACACCTAGGCTTCTGCTTTTGAGCATACTCAGAACAGATCAGCCCTGAAAGGAACAATCAGTCCATCCTCCAAGCCTGACTGGGTTCCTGGAAAAGCTTATCTGAATAAAACCAGTAACAAACGCTATTTTTTTGATAAAATGTGGAGGAAATTGTGAGGTATTTGATAAAGGAGAAACATCAGCTCCCTTTTGGCATCTGCAGTATAAAAAAAAAAAAAAAAAGAAAAAAAAAAAAAGCTGAATTGTACTGAGCAAGATGTGGCAAGAAGGGATTACCATTCGCCTGCAACCTTATTTGCCCCTCAACTATTGCCTGTTCTAGTGAGCCTGGTATCTACACAGACTTCAGACACTTTCTGTTCAGGGAACTGTATTCTTTCAATCTCATTTCAAAACGACTAACATTTTGCACGCACTACACGATGAATCTGTGTATTGAGCAGGATGGTTTGGGACTTTTCCCTTGAGTCTAGGCATTTAAAAGCAAGAAATTCTAGTCTCTAACTTTTAGTTGATCTTTTCGATCTCACACTCTGATAGTAGAGCACAGACTGACATACTAACCTAAATCTTAAAGTAGAAATACTGAATTGACAAAAAGTTCAGACTGCTGAAGAATATCGGAAAAAATCAGCACGATTTAATCAGCAAAATTATTGCATTCCGTAACTATCAACCTTACAACTATGATTCTACTCCAGCAACTCTCTTGATACATTTTAAACACTGTCAATATTGGGGGAAAAACAGAACAAGAAAATAAAAGAATTAATATAAAGAATTCAAGACCAATTCAAACTTAAGGAAATATGAAATAATCTCATTTGTTTATTCCTGGTAGATGCAAATATATTGCCATTTTCTTATAAAATCCAGATAAATCTTATTCAAAGATATATTGTAACAAAACTGAAAGGTCTAGCAGAGAAGGATTGTTCTACCTTCTGTATCATTACACAAGTCTTAAAGTATTTGTATAGTTTATCTCAAAGGACAGCTTTCTGGAACATGCTCCACACAGTAAAATTAGAGGTCTCTCAGGTTGCTATGCAAAATGGATTAACAAATGAAGAACTTCTGTTATAATATTCGTAAACAAATGTTAAGTTGAGGAGAGAATAAGCTTTGCACCAGGATGAGATGGCATGCATTATTAAACAAAAGCATACAGACGAAGAATATATTAACATACTGTCGAACTTTTATGAAACTTACTCTACTAACAGTTCTTTAGAGTTTCAGCAGGTGGATATCCTGGGAAAGGGTAAATATTTAATACAAAAATACTTTAAGGAACATTGAATAAGAGATATACTTTCTACCAAAAATGATTACAAACGTGAGTTGTATCATGTGCCTGAAAGATTACAGCATGTTTGTGCATACAGAGTATCAAGATGTATCACAGATTGGATTATATGAACTATTTTGATGTACACACATAAGAGTCAACAGTGTGTGTTACGTTCTATGGAAAGGACAAAAATGCTTATGCTGTCTGGTTAACTAATTTCATTTCTTTTGGTGAACATTATTACACTATGTAGAGCTTACAATAATTAGGTAGGCACCACCTGTTGTGTACAAAGCAGACGCTTAAATCTATTCAGCATTTTTTTTTCAACTCCACAGCTAAATCCTAGAGTAATTAATGTGTTGCATTTATGGATGCCATGCTGAAATGTCTAATCAATAATTAAAACCATAATTTCAAAAGCCATAAAAAGTACTCTTCAAATGCAGTTTCACTAAATTAAGGAATTTTCCAGCTACTGAGTGACAGTGGGATATTACAAATAATTTACTTACAAAATCCACTGCTGTTTCTTGTAGCCAATATAAATTCATAGAGGAAAAAGGATGTTGATTTTGTTTACTCACTCTATTAGCTTCTCCTTCACAAGTATTATTTTTCCCCCGTAAATATCCTTTGATACTTTGTTTAAAATCTAAAAGAACCTCTCTGTTTTGAAATTATTCCATTACATATCATGAAAACTTTCAGTCTTAGCATTTGTATGTCTTGTCACAAGTGGCAAAACTCTTTCAAGCCATTTAAGCAACGCTTCTTGAGGGCCAGACTTATTTACTGGCGAACAGATGCAAATCATTGCAAAGGGAACAGGTGAAGGAATGATTTTTGCTACCCCTAATTACGTACCATGCTCAGCATTGGGCTAGCAGCCCCCAAACTGTGCAAAACACTGTTTTTCCTTGAAGGTCAGAGTATTGAACGAGGCTATTGTCTCAATCTGAAGTGTAACAAGTAATACTAGGTAGAAGTTATAAACTATGCTGTTAAAGACATTCATTCCTGGTTTGTCTTGAAAATAAATACACAAGCCTATTTTATATTAACTTGAGAAGGACTTATGGGAAAATAAAAGCAGAGGTTATATTATGTATAAAGAAGACTGTAGTCTCAGTTCTTCATGATTTACATCATGTAATTCCAACCACTTCAGCAGAACAATCTCAGCTTTTCACCACAGCAGAAGAAAAATTAAACATTTATGTGGCTAATTAGAACACGAGTTATAGGATGTAAGTCATTACTAAGTGGTAGAGACAAGAAGCAGCATGTCCTCTGGGAAGTTTCTTTAGATGTATTGTATTCTTTATTGTGGACTATTATGACTCAAACACTGTCAGGGTCAGGACATCTCAAGTGTTACGTCCAGATATCCTAATTTGGTTGATGCAGGGCTTTATTCTGCACTATTTTAAGACATTACTACTAAAAAAAAAGCACACAAACCAACCAAACACCTCTTACAGTTACCCTTTATGAAGATGCTATATATTTCACATTTCTCTCTAGAATCTTATTTCAGAATTGCTTCATCATATGCAATCACATCTTTTCTCATAATTATCCTTTCAGGTATAAACAAACCACTAATTAAAAACAACAAAAAGTCAAAACACCACAACCAAAAGTTTTACAGGGCAAATTCTTATTATCAGAGATTGCTGCTAGTGGAAAAGAGAGGGAAAAAAGTTGCTAAATGTATATAAAGGTACATCAAGGTGTTCATTTATACCCCAATATGAAGTCTACTTTGTTTATTAACTTTCCTTGAAATAATTAAAATATGCATCTTAAAGCTGCTAAGAAAGTAAGATTAATTTTTGGTTGTAAAAAAACCAACCAAGCAAACAAGCAACACCAGACCTAGAAATCCTAAAGGAATATTAACCAAAACCAGAAATAACAAAATAGCTAGGAAAAAAAACAAAGAAAAGCCTCTTAGTGTACCAGTACAGTATCAAGGTATACATTAGAATATATTGTGTACCTATAACAGTACTTAAAAAAACAGCAAGAAAATTGAATTATAGTTGCAATATTTAGGCAGAATAACAATGCCTGTTTTTTTCTAACAGATTTTTAGTAGTGTTTTGCCAGCCACTCTTTAAGAAATTGTGCTATGTGAGGCACCTTATGCATAAAATTTTAAACTTCTTTGTGATGATTTCAAGCATTTCTCTTCCCAAAGTACAGGAAACAGGAAATTAGAAGGCAACTGCAACAGTAGCTAACTTTCAAACACTCATCGCTGACAACCTGGTACTACTCAATCAATAGCATAATAATTCCAGTTTCAAGGCTTACTCCAGGGCCCTGCATAATTGTAACTAGAATTTGGACAAGACCAAGGGAAAATCGCACTCTGAGAAGACCTAAGTTGCTAGTACATTTCCACCAGTGTTAAGCACCTTACAAGATGCTTCGGGCTCTAATTTCTTTATGCACTGCTACTAATACCCTGGGGCATTGAAGGGCATTGGCTATTTTTCTAGTCACAACATTTTGGAACAAGAAATGACTTTTTAAATGAATGCTGTATTTCCCACTTTAAAAAGGATTAACCTTTTCTTCTTGCTCAGGTACGTCACAGAGGGTGAAACAAAGACAAAAAAAAAATCCTGTTTTGTTACTGTTCATCAGAAATCACTAAGTATTTTGACAGGAAAGAAAGTAAAGCAAGTAATTACATTTTCAAAGAATATTTTTTTTCACTAGTACAAGTATGTAGATCTATGTATGAAATACACACTAATACTGTAGAAACAAATTTTAAAAACCCCAACAAACTATTGCTATTTAAAAAAAAAGCACAACTGTTGATGACTAATTGATGTGTTGAATGTTTTGTGCCTGTGTCATGTCTGGGTCATGACCCTTGAATGGAAGTTGCTAAACAGCAGTAGTGTGTAAATATCTGATTGAGATTCATTTCAAGATCTGGGGGAAGCAGGGAAAAAAAGCATAAGGGACTGGGGTTTTTGTTTTGATTTGGTTTTGTTTTTTTCTCCCCACTATTCCTCTGAAGTTGACGTGAGGGGTTACTATACAGGCTCATTATATGTTATACCCACTCCTAATAACTGTACATCAGCCTTGTCACCTTTCCTTCAACTTTTTATGATTTATTTTTTTTTTTCTGTGACTGGCAAACAGGCTACTTATCTTCATTATCACTCCTTTGTAGCCAGCCAACCTTCACTGTACCTGGTACACATACTTCATTTACTGGTAACTCATTCAATTCTCTTTATATGACCCAGGATACTGGTCTCCTGCAGGTTTTTTTCAAATAAAGTTATGTCTGAAGATCGTATTTTTCACTGAACTGCTCTTATTACTTAAAGGGAGTTTACCATTAGTAAATATACAAATGCCTCAGTTTACTCTTACAAATACTCTCCTGCTTAAAAATTACTTTTACTATATAGACTTCTGGGGTACTAAGAGTTTTTTAATATTTATGCACTCTTTCTTTATCCATTTCCATCTGGTTTATATCTGTATTTTCTCTCTTTTTATTTCATACAGAGTTTGTAAGCTGTTTGGGACTTATTTCTGTATGTTTGTGCAACATTGAGAAGTCTTTTCTTGATATCCAGTTGGAGCTTCCAAAATCCTACAAGTAATAGTAAGAGCAATTTGTCATATGATTTTTCTCACTCAACACTCTTTTAAAGACTTTAGATCTCCCTCTCCACAAAATCTTCAGTGCTGAAATTTAAGATAGTAAACATTAACTGAAAGCCACCTAACAGTAAAGCAGCAATTAAAAGTGATTCATATCTGTGAATTTCTTGCATTTTCCATAATATAAAAGGGGAAATAAGAAAATAAAATTAAATTAAATTAAAAAAAGTAAAGGTGAACTAACTGAAAATAAAAAAAAAATCTAATTAAAAAAATTATTTTGCAGTTGTGGTGTTCTTAAAACTTTTTTAACTCCGTTGTTTCCTTTCCCATTTGATTTCAGACTCATTTTATATGTACAAATATTGCCAGAAGAGACCAAAAGAACAGCAAATCCTAGAGCGACATAGCAATGGCAGACTTTGGTAACCTAGCAATACCTTTAATTTTAGTCATGGGGAGAAAGAAGTTAAACAATAAAATAGCAAACCCAAAGCTTTACTATAATCCTACAGTTCAAAGAACATGGCTTTCCTGAAATCTATTAGAAATACCAATGTATGAACTAGGTTTAGTTTCAGCATCTATTCCTTTGGCCTTTCCCTGGAAAACACGTGGGATATCTAGCTCTTTTCACGGGTAATTGAATTATTTCAGTATTCTGATCAGTAACAATGTTCAGTTTGTTCAGAAACATTACATTTATTTTTAGCTAGGCTCCCTGCAACTTTACTCATTAGCTGTGTTGATTTTCTTCTCTTTGCCAATTTTAGTTTCATAGAAGCCAAAAGTAAAGAGCACAGTTTTTTCCCATTGTCTAACAAATAGCTTGCTTTGTTTCTGCTGTTTCCCTCCTAAAAGTATTTCATTTGCAACCTGATTTCCATTCTTGTTCCTGAATGCCTGGAGCACCTGTTGCATATTTATTATTTCACAGAGGCCTTCTAGCAGCTGTTCTACCTCTTTGCTTATAGCCTCTGAGAGGTGCCTGTGCATTTGGGCTACGCAGGCAGCCTGATGGGTATGCAGATGGAGGAGCACACCTTGAATTGAACGGGGGATTAGATGAACCTAAAAAATTCAGCACACCCTGGGAAGGGAAAGGAAAGAAAAAAAAAAAAAGAAAAAAGTAGCTTTATTGCAGGAATTGTGCATTTTGTCCAAGGCAAACCTAAGCATTTTACTATGTGGGTAAAAATGAATGCATCTCATTAGCGAAATTTCTTTAACACAGGTAAACTGTTATATTGGTTTAGTAACTGTTGTGCTTTGAGTTGCTTTTCCAGCATTTCTGAAACATTTAACTATTTCTTTCATGTTCTCCTGATGTGTTGGTTGTATTAATCCATGTCTGCTTAGCTGGAAGCTGTTTCTGAACTGTACTATCCTTGCATTACATACGTTACACACAATATTGTTATGTATATATGCATATAATGTGTAGGCACAATGCAGGTAGATGCAGTTGAAATAAATGGTCTTCCTCATGTTCATTACAGTCGTTTCACGTTCATTGCTATCTCTGGATCTTTTCAGTGAGTTATACTACATATTCAAGGGCAGTTTTACTTTGGTATTTATTGTGATTTGTGTCCCAGTACTTCACCTACATCATAAAAATAGAAGTTCTCAGATTTTCTGAGTCACTCATTTACGTTAGAGATAAGCAAAATAGACCATATAAACCAACAGCTTAATGCCTGTCAGGTGACATAGAGTGAAAGTATTTGGTGAAGGGCTAGATTGACTAATAACACCCAGAGGCTAACAGCATACACTTACAATGTTACTACTGTCAGTTTACACGTATTATGACACCCAGGGTAAAGAAATTATTCTGCTTAAGTCACTATGTAAGAGTAACACCTAATTTAAACATGTTTTTGAGGTTTTGAAAAAAAGGTCGTTTTTTCTTGGACTGACTACTGAACTTTTACAGTTAGTTATTTCTTACTGTCGCTTTCAAGATCACTGAAGGCTGTGTGTACAGAAGTGGGTAAGAGCAACACTCCAGGAATGACCCAGAACTGTAGAACTTAAAAGGACACAAGTTTTTCTGAATTAAGCTTGCCTTTCAGCAAGTTTCTTTGTTAATTTGAACAATTCATATATTCCACAAAATCCAGTTTGATAAGATGTGGGAAAGAATTCAAGCTAATAGACAGACTCAACTGTTTCTATATATGGAAAATGGCTTGAAAAATTGTAAGAAATTTCCTAAATTCTCTACAACTTTCAGGATTTTACTAACACACATTACCAAATTTTAATCTGCAATAGCAGTGAAGCTGCTGCCTCTGGTTCCAATAAACTTTCTAAAGTTCATGTCACCCCCCAAAAAATGAAATGGCAAGGCTACCTACAATTTCAAGAAGACTATTATTCTAAGGAACTACTATCAGTCCACACAGTTTTTATCTAAATAATTAATATACAAAAATAATAAGCCACAGATAGTTCTACATAACATTTTTCCCTCTGTCTGGAAGAAACATCCCTTTTTACACAGTGCAAACATACATAGGAAATATATCAAGGGACATTTGACACTAGCTCTGCCATACAAACAAACACTCATAAAACAGATTAAAATCTAATGATATAAAAGTTAAACAAATCTTCTAAAACTACTGGGTTAAAAAAACTTGGAAGAGATTAACTCTATGTAGGTAACATAAATAAACATGTATTTTCATCTTTGCTGTTGTCTTGTTATTAGATAAAGTTAAAAGAAAAAAAAAAAAAAAGGTCAAACCTGATATTGCAAGTTGTTTGCTAAAACCTGTTGTGTTACTGTGTGTTCTTGTCTGGATTAATCTGAAAAGCTTCCTCCTTGGCAGAGGTCAAGGAGTGAACAATACCCCAGAAGTCTTATCTAAATTGAGTATTAGCTTCATTTTCATGAAGTGACTTTGATACTTTCTGTTAGCTCAGCATGAAGAATAGTGTTAATCTTACTAGTCCCCTTATCAGATAGCAGCAAGACAGTGTCATCAGCATGCAAGTAAATAAAAGATTTATCAAAGTTGAGAGAGAGGAATTATATGCAGACCCAAAGAACAGAATGAATATTTGAAAAGCTCCAGTACTGATTGTGGTATTTGAGAAAAAAAAATAAAAAAATAAAAATAAAAACCCTATGACTTCAAATTGTTGCTTCTTTTTGCTAAATAAGATTGCTATCATGACCATCCTAAGTTATTAACACCAAACAGAGAGAGCTGCCTTCACAGATATTGTGTATGTGCAAAAGGTTCTCTGAGTGGAATGTCAGTCTTGTATTTCAACATTTTATCTGAGGAGGAAAGTGTTTCATTTTTAAAATTATAGAGCCAGAAAGTCATCCCTATAGGATCAAGGGTCACCAAATAAAATTGATTGAGAGAATGGACAAAAATCCATCTGGAACTTTTACCTCTGATAGAAAGGTAAACAACAGTAAGTAATAAATAATTCCAAGGAAGTTAAAAAGTTAAATTCTTATCATGTGACTACTGCAGACCTTTTTTCACACTAAAACTTTTGACAGTCATTAGCAAAAGCAAAATAATATTTATTGTCTTTCCAACCCACACCAACTTCTCTAGATGTATACGGAAAAAAATCCATCCATATTAGTTACCACAGGGATAAAGTAATGTATACTTTAATGAAACAGATTATTATTATTCAGAACTTATTTGTTTGAAGCTACAGAATGAATATTAAATTATGTATTGTTAGAGAGGGTTNTATGGAGACATTTTGTTTCCAGAGTTTATACAAGAATTTACAGTGGAACTCGGTGCCCAAGCAGAAGAATCTGATGGTATTTCAGACATGTAAGGATCACCCATCCTGAGATTAACTGCTGATTCGGAAGACCACGAAGCTTTGTCTAGAGCTCAGATCGTATCTTAANCAGTCTTGTATTTCAACATTTTATCTGAGGAGGAAAGTGTTTCATTTTTAAAATTATAGAGCCAGAAAGTCATCCCTATAGGATCAAGGGTCACCAAATAAAATTGATTGAGAGAATGGACAAAAATCCATCTGGAACTTTTACCTCTGATAGAAAGGTAAACAACAGTAAGTAATAAATAATTCCAAGGAAGTTAAAAAGTTAAATTCTTATCATGTGACTACTGCAGACCTTTTTTCACACTAAAACTTTTGACAGTCATTAGCAAAAGCAAAATAATATTTATTGTCTTTCCAACCCACACCAACTTCTCTAGATGTATACGGAAAAAAATCCATCCATATTAGTTACCACAGGGATAAAGTAATGTATACTTTAATGAAACAGATTATTATTATTCAGAACTTATTTGTTTGAAGCTACAGAATGAATATTAAATTATGTATTGTTAGAGAGGGTTGTCAGAGGAACCAGAGTTTTTATGGAAATCACATTAACAACTTCAAAATACAGTGCAGAAGCCATCTAATCATACTGTGTCTTTTTTATTTTGATGCTTTCACCAGTAGAGGCTTTTAGAGAGTTTGATATTTCAGAAAGAAAATTAAAGAATCTTGAACTGTATAGGAATTTTGATAAAGTAGTACATTCATAAATTCCACTGCAAATGATTCATTTCAAGAGGGCAAAGAAGCCCATACCCTGTTGCAAGGTAACACTGACACTTATTGATTAAACACTAGCCCAAGCCTTGGAAACTATTAAAGATAGTTACAGAGGTAAGCATCTAGTTTCAAAATTATGTTAACAACANCATATTTACACAAGTGAATTGCCCTCCACTAATTTATCCCAAAGAGATTCTTTTACCTATATGTAATTACTGAATAGCTTTGCTGATATTTACTGTGCTATTGGGAGAGTATAATACTAATTAGTGTAAGAATCTCAGCCCTATGATCTTATTTTACATATTTTTCACATGCAGGAAGTTCCAACTAGCTGGTTTTTTTTTTTTTAATTCCAGTATCAAAATAATAAATTGGCTAATGCAAGCTTAATCTATTGACTAAATGATATTTAAATGAGTCAATTTTTCATACAACTAGTTGAAATAAATAAAAGCAAATTTAAAGTGGTAATTAAAAAGTCTAAAATATATTTAAAACTTCTAATAGAAACATAGCATGATGGCTAAATGTTTTTTAGGAAGTAATTAATACTGATTTTCAAATACGAAAGTCCATTACTTTGAGCCTCTTATTTAACTTCTGGAAATGCAAGTAATCAACACTCAACATAAGGATGCTGCCAGGTAATTTGAAGTATCTGCTTGTGCTGTTGTTGGACTATGTAGTACACATTTTTCTCAAAGACTGGCATCACTAATTTATATTTTATTGGAATATAAACTCTAGAAACTCTATGTCTACGAGCTGTCTAAAAAACATGATTGCTGATTCCAGTCAAACGAAGCAACTGTTAGAAAATGAAATCTAGTATGCTGCTTTAAATTTCTTGTCTTTCAGTTAGTACCTAGCTAAACTGGGAGCAGAAACAGATGTTATTCAAATTGGTTTTACAGAGATCATTCAAAAGTTTACCTGGGGAGTAAATGAAAATTACTGTAGGATCTGGCACTACGTTTTTATGGAAAAGAAAAGCTGGTCAATGAGCCTTGAGCAACAAATGTTGCATGCTAATAAGATCTCCTCTAAGGCATACCAGCTTCAAATATTCAGGGTTCAGGAAAGGACCAGTTCTAACACTGAAACTTACATTTTCATGCTGCTCTGGAAATGTAACAGCCTACACTTTGTAAAAAAAACCCATATAAAGCACATTTCAAAGTAACAAAACGTACATGTGTACTCTCCAAAACCAGACTCTCAGGAGTCTTATAAGTCTAGCAGCATGACTAATGAACTGAATTTTCAACCATTTCCTGCCTGATACTAATACTGGTTCATTCATTCTATTCATGCATTGTATCTAACTAAAAAAGCATATAGGTATTTACTGTAGGCACTCATATACTTTTGCTGTAAAGGAGAAAGTTCAATTTTAAACCCATTTTCTAGCACAAGTCCTTCCCAAGGGATGTAACTCGAGGAATAGTGTAAAGGTGGTTAAGTCAATACCAGCTTGACTCCACTGCTCTTGCCATCTGTTTATCATAGACCTTTCAGCAGCTATTTTGCACTCTTCTGTTGACTAAAGGATATTAATATTGCTTGACAACTGCCTGTTGTATGAAATAAATTGTTATCTCATTTTTTGCCTAACAGCTGTTGACTCATCCATGCTAACATATTTATAGAACATCCATCATGTATTTAAAAGGTGGACAGCTTCCACTGTACTTTTTGTGGGTGAATATTGGACAATGAAGAAAGGCAGCTAGTAGAAGTTAATGACACAGTGATACAAACAACACCTGTAACTTTAGTAACATATACATCAATCACCTTTCAAAGATGACTTTTTCTCTGACTAAAGAACTCTGCAGGTGAGTAGGTAAGACCTATTGTCAAAATACAACTTAAATAAGCATCAACTTCCTAGGTTACTTTATATCATTACTTGTGGATGTGTTTGCTCTTTTAAAAACTTACTGTTTTCTGTGCTACAGGAAAAAGGTAATGTGTAAGCAACATATAAGTCAAAGAAGAGGAGTTATTAAAAAAAAATATTTACTGATAAGGGCTTCTGCAGTTGAATGGTTGGGCAACATATACATGCATGCAATGAAACAATGTTTAAAAATAACATCTGAACACTAAAAGAAGAACTTAAACATCTGGCTATAGCTCACACAAACTTTGTATTTTCCACCATATATTTTCCCAACCCCTATGAAACACCTCCAATTTTTTTCAATTTGGACATGGAAAAAAGCTTGTTCTCTCGTCCTTTGTCTCCTTTTGTCACTGAGCAGAGTAGAATTAATTCAGTTCACCACGTTTTTCTCCTGCACATTTTTCTTTTCAAGAAATGTTTAGTTGAGGAGGGGGGGTTCCCTTTCTATAGATTGATTTTTCCCTTCTGCAGAATTTTTTTTTTTTTTTGGTTACTTTTCAAAGATTCCTTTAGCTACATTTCAAGTCTCAGACGTTGCAGATCAATAAAAGAAAAACAATGAAAAGCAGCCCTTAACATAAAGAATTCCATTGTAATTACATACAGGGGGGAAATAATAGTTTTAAATGTTTCATTTTAAAGTAACTTTGTATTAATTCAGAATAAAACTGTACTGTGCTGCAACTGATTCTTCAAAAGGCTTGTTTTGTTTTCTTCTAACCTAAAACTTTATGATCCTTTTAGAATGACCAATTGTCATGGGTTGCCCATGGATGGCCACCAGGTGCCCGCCAAGCCGCTCTATCACTCCCCTCCTCAGCAGAACAGATGGAGAGAAAATAAGATGGAAAAGAACTTGTGGGTCAAGATAAAGGCAGTTTAATAAAGAAAAAAGAGCAAAGGCCACATGCGGAAGCAAAGGAAAAGAGAAGTTTCATTCTCTGCTTCCCATCAGCAGGCAATGTCCAGCCACTTCCCAGGAAGCAGGGCTTCAGTATGCATAGCAGTTGCTCCAGAAGACAAATGCTGTAATAACAAACGCACACACTCACCCCCACCCCCCCACCCCCCTTCTCTTAGCTTTTATTGCTAAGCAGACATTATACGGTATGGAATCCCTTTGGTCAGTTTGGGTCAGCTGTCCTGGCTATGGCCACTCCCAAGCTCTTGCCCACCCGCAGCCTACTGGCCTTTGGGGGTGAGGCAGGGAGCGGGGCGGGTATTGGAGAGACAGCCTTGATGCTGTGCGAGCACTGCTCAACGGTAGTCGAAACACTACGGTATTATCAAAACTTTTTTACCTACCAATACAAGCACAGCGCTATGAGGGCTGCTATGGGGAAAAGTAACTCCATCCCAGCCAGACCCAATACACAAATGAAGTGTACCTCAGAATGGCAGCAAAGAATTCTCTTTGTCCCCCATGTCCTTTCATCCTACTTTAACTTTCATTGTACCTTTGCACTTGCAATGAGAACTTCAGTCTGAATTATGGGGAAGGTTCAGTGGATTTATATAAAATAAATGTCAAATATTACGTTCCTCATCTCAAGTTCAATAATATTTCATAGCAATCGTAAATCTTTTATCATAAATTATATCTCAGCCCCTGTATGGTTTTTAATTATTTTTGTTCCTCGTGCTTAAAAAATGTTAAAAATGTTAAAATACAAAGAAGACATAGTAGCTTCTTCTCCCTGCTCCCAAGATTCAACAATATAAAGTACAAATTATCTCTTCTTCACACTTTTTTTTTTTTTAAGTGAAATCCATGGGAAATAATCTAAATACTTTTAAGGATCTGAATTCTTAACAATAATTCTTAACTGTAACTAAATACTCTCAAAGTACAATACCATAGGTATAGAGACTTTATGTTTCAAGAATAAACTAAATTACACAAACTAAACCAAACTACATTAAATGAAAATGTTTCAAAACTGTATGAATATTACTCCAGGTATAAGCAGCATTTCTCACTGTCAAAGTTTCTGAAATTCAGAGTAAGGTTTTAGATACTTAAATACACACATTTATAGTCATCTAAGTGAAACATATTATTTCCAAATGGCAAAAATGAAATACATTTGCAGATTCTATAAGGAAGAGATCAAATCAAGCAAGACAATTACTACCATAAAGTTTTAAAACAACTTGGTACAATTCGCACAAAGACACCCAAAGGTGTATTGTCAGACTATACTTAGTTTCAAAAAGTTTTTGAGACTGTTTCTGAGACATTGTCATGTAGCTTAAGCCAGCAGTTTCTCAAATCTGGACTTACCACATGTCTAAATTCCCATGCCTAAAGAGCTCATTAGTTCCTTAAGTCAGAATTGTACAAGTTTAAAGTCGAGGTGAAAGTTCAGTTCTTTGGTTCTTGCATGTAAGCTTAGCATGCCATATCCTGTAATTGCTCACTGCCATTGACCCTGATGTAATACAAATGTTTCACGTGCTCCTCTCCACTTACTAGGACCTAGATGTTATCTTTGCATTTAAACAATTACTCTACTTCTGATTTAGTCAGCCTTCCATTCCTTGGCCTGACGTGGTTTTGACTTGCATGCTACAGTGTGATTGAGTGGAAAAGAACCAACTTAATTACGTGCTGCCCACTAAACAAATATTCCAGAACATCAAATGAACCAGTTAAAAATTATTTTAACCTACTAATCCCTTTGCTAATATTTTCAAAGGGGACCTAAATGTTTTGATTTCTAATGTATAAGTGCACTTAAAAATTATTTGTGTTCTTGCCCCTTCAAATTTCTGTCTGTGACCTATCTTCCAAAAACCTACTAGTAACTACAAAGGAATTGCAGAGAGATCATCTGATTGTCCATGTTAACTCTTGGAATTACCACATTTTAAATACTCTGATGCTAATCTTTCTACATTACTGTGAGTATTACTACAATAATTTAATGATTCATTTAACAATACTAACACATTCTGAAGTACTACTGCAGTCTCAAAAGAAAGAAATGGCCATTGGTGTTTTCTAATTTCTTCGAAGCTCATAATTTGAGATTTGTGAAACAAAAAACAAATTTCACGATACAATACCTAAAATACAGATATCTAAACCAGCCACACTCACTGGTTTCCTGTGTTGATTAACTGTTAATAAAAGAGAATGTTTGACACCTCTTTTGGAGTTGTTCCTAGGGATTTTTATAGTGATAGATAATGCTTATAGCTAATGGGTATGGTCTAATATTTGAGTTCAATATCAATAGGATGTTTCTGTTGTGTTTTGTCCTTAAGAAACTATGTTAGTAAAATATAGAACTCTTGATTAAATATACCTCTCAGTTTCTCAGTCTTGAATTCTCTGAATTGTTCTCTCTCTCCATAAGCAATTATACAACTACCATTGGTTCTTTGAATTAGTGAAGACAAGTACTATTAACCTAATCTTAAACCAGCAGTATCAATGGAGGAACACTTTGAGAGAACTTGCTATGAGTAATGAGGCGTTAACTTTGGGATGACAGCTATGTATAGATCTCAAGTCCATTTGGTGCAAAATTCTTTAGGGCTTTAGTAGGGCAAGGAGTAATTACATGTGTCCAGACAAACTCAGAAATATAAAAACTCTTCTAAGTGTATTAATTGAATCTCCACTTTAATAATAAGACACTACTAAGCAATATTCAGATGAGTGCCACGCTTCAAGACTAGAACACCTGGATGTAGATTCATTTTCAGGGACGTGGTGAAGCAAGTGATTTTTATATTTAGTATCTTCCTTCGATACAGTGGCTCTTCTTGCTGCATCTCTGTATCGCAGGACCTGTTTGGAGTCTGTTCCAGTGGTAAATCACTCTTAAGTAGTCTGAGTGCCCATAATGTTGAAGCGCAAAGTGTTCTTACTGAGGAATTGAGCCATTCAAGTCTTCAGGTCTGGATATCTGAGAACAAAACCAGAACGTTTGTCCTTCCACTTAAAGCCTAAAACTGCTACACTTTTAAGTCCAACTAGAGGTCACCTTTAACATCACTTGTCTTATGAGTCTGCTTTAATAGTGGTCATATTCTATAGTGGTGTATATATAGGAACCAGAGGCATAAGGACATTACTTACCACCAGAATTTAAACAAAACTGGAAGTAATGATCACTAGAAAAGAAATATAAAAAGTAAGTAGTTTTACAAAGCCATGACTGAATGTAACTGTAAGGGCCACTTAAATTCTCTTAATAACAACCAGGCAGTTCCTCAATTTGGCTAATCTTTTTCAAATGAATATTATAAATCAGTCAGATGCCTCTACTAAATCTAACGTATCCAGCACCTTCCTCAATGCTGTTTTCTACATGATTTCTGTGGAATCTTTAATACTGTGTTACCTGCACTACATAAAACACATTTGATGCTGGAAATTTTTTATCTGTTTCAGCTTCTTGAAATCATGCTTTAAATGTCTAAACCCTGATTTTCGTAACTTGAAAGTATAAAAAAGATCAACAAGTTAGAATGGGGGGTGAGTACTCATGATTATTGCTCAGGATGGTGCCAATTCACCAGGTGGTGAGAGTGACTAGTGTCATTATTTATTATCATTGTTATTTNTCTCCTTCTTCTCCCTACCCTTCTTGGTGGGGGAGGTAGGAGTGAACAAGCAACTGTGGGGTCTGAGCTACTGCTTGGGGTTAAACCACTACATGTGCTCTCTCAGTTCATTTATATATTGTCTAGTTTTAAATATTTTCTTAAAAAGGAAGTCAAAAGTCCTTCCTATCACATTGTCACACCATTATTGTTATGCCACCTCAGTAACATTCTTACATATAGAAAACACAATAAATATAAAGAGAAATATTTGAAATATCATGCTGTGTTACTAAAGCAGCTAAAGAAATATTTAATTCACACTCTAAATGCCAGGTTACAAATACTTTGACCAAAACATACTAATGCTACCTAAGAAAAGCTTTTCCATTTCTTTGTGCTTTATTGAGGTTGTTGTTAGCCTTGAATCTCTGAAACCTACACTTTTTTGAACAATCTGGAGAACTAACCAAGTAACACCACAGAAATCAGAACACTAGTGGTTTTTGAATCAGTACTTATGTAGGCCTAGGAATACGAAAAGACTCTAGAATGCTTTACCATACAGTAGAATTCCTCAAAATTTTGGATAAAGTGAAATGTGCCTTCGTATTTTATAGCATATTAAGCTGCAAGTTCAACTTGCAACTTGTAGCTTAAAAACTCAAAACAAATATACTTCGCATATGTATTAAACAAATGACACCATATCTATCTAAACATCATTAGTACATGTTACAATAGGACAAGTTTTGAGGGTCTGAGTTTTATGTGGTTAAATAGATTAAAAGAATTCTCTCTGGTAAATATAAAAGGCATTTTCCAGGAACTACATATTTCGTCAGATGTGCAGAAGCAGTTTCATGAGGCATATTTTAATACTCAGTAGAGATTGCTATAAAAATAAATCTTAAAGCTGCTGTAGAAAAAATTTCTAGGCTCTAAGGCCTGGAAACTGCAATGTCATTTCAGAAGGAAGCCTCAAGAGCTTCTCAAAGAAGGGCCTAAGAAACATTAGAAGGGTATATTTATCTCCCTTCTATCAAAGCAGCAATAATTTGTATATGTACATTCAATATAGCTGATATTTATATTTTATCGGGCATTTTGGTTTTTTTTTTTCAGAATTATCTGGACTCTGAATTAGAAGGATATACATACTGTGCATTCCAGTTCCAGAGCACCCAGGAATTCCCAGCACATTTTATATATTTTAGCAAACAACTATATCCAGAAAAATTGGGCACTGCACAGTCAGTAGTACAATAAAGAAAACACTAAACCATACTGCAAAAGTCCTTGGATTTAAATTTCACATTGCTGCAGATGTCTTTTTCCCCATTTGTGTTGGTCCAGTTTGTTTGGAAGTTTATCAAAAGCTTCCTGGGACAACAACATTTCCTGTAATATGTAAATACATACACACACACACTCCTGTATAGAGTACCTTAAAAAATGCTTGCTTGTATGGTTTGAACATATGACCCTTATTTTGCAATAAAAATTATGAATAACGTTACTGACCAAAGATTATTTCTCTCTATATAGTAATCCTGCTCCTTACATGTCAACCTGCAGAATTTTGATATAAGTTTCTATCAGACCTTCATGAGTACAATGACATTGGAATCAGGTTTCCGTTCTATTTGTCTAATTTCTATCCCTTATTTTTATAACATTTTTATTTATTTACCTGCAATAAGATATTGATTTTCTTTGACAGCACCCACTATGATGCAGATTACAAAATATTACTCCTAAACTTTCTTATACTTTATGAATTGTCTATTTGTTGACTTATGTCTCTATAAACTATTGTTACACTTATGTTGCTGCCAAAGTTGTGATTGCAGCACAGGTAGCTATACCCAATACAGCTGTAATCTACCCAACTGCTCACAGAAGTGGAACTGCAGTTGCAAGGACATCCACTGTTGAATACATAACCAATGATTTCATTCCTATCATTAAATAAACTAGTGGGATTAAAGCTAGCTCAGTTATGGATACATGTGCTACAGTGACAACTCTGGATTTCATTGCAGAAGTAGCCCGAGGAACTGCAGTTGACTAGAAAGAAATCTAACACAGGAGAGAAACAAGCACAAAGAGAATAATTAGAGGAGGGAAACAAACTCTGCATTGGAAAATTTTTTGCCCAAATAGTCCTCAGGTCACTGAGGAAAAGTAAGAGAAGTTGATTAAAAGCAACCAAAACCATTGAAGTTCATTGATCATAAAAGACTGTCAAAGAATGGACATTGCTGAAAGAAGTATCAAACTTGAAGTTCTTCATCCAGTCTAATTTTTGCATTAATTAAGTTTCAGTTCACATTTTCTTTTCCTTAAAACTAGTTTGTGTGTTCTTATCAGGCTTGCCTTGCTGGTTAACATGGAACAGCCATTAACTCTCCTCTCTTGTACAGGTCAGTAGACTATGTGTGAATTTGATTCTCAGTTTGCCATGGAGGAAGGGAAGTAGAGTTTGTGCCAGGAAAAGTATTAGCAATAAGAATCTTACATCACTTTAAGGTACCAGTTTTAATATTATTTTGGTTGACTTCCTTGTATAAAGGTTGGACATGAGAAATACAGTAGCAGTGGAGGTTATTCATGTATGTCCAAAAACTTCTAGACCTACACATGGAAGGTGGTGTAATCCTGTAAAAAAAGGTAACCACAAATATGCAAACAAGTGCCAGTATTTCAATATTTTCCTTTAGATAGTCCTCTGTTCCTGGGGTCGTCACTTTGAAACATTTTGGTGTTTGGAAAGCCAAAAAAAAAGAAAAAAAGATAATGTTTTTCTCTGTAAGTTCTAATAGCTCTCTAGTCTACTGATAATTCACTGCAGTCAAACAGCAGTTTGTTTCATTTTTTACAACTAACTTTTTTTTCCTTAGAAAACTGTGAAGGTTTTTTCTTTGTTAGTACCAAAATGCAGCAATTCTGTCATCACCCAATATTTAGTTTCTAAATTTTAGTCAGTATTAGATTTTTATCCTTGTATGCATTTCATACAATTAGGACAAATCATTATGTGTTGACACATCTCCACATTGCTCTTTTTTCTTATTGTCAGTTTCAACACATTGCAATGGGAGTTCCATTTATATATGGAAAATGTAAATATTTTTATCATAATATAAATGATTTTTGTAAAGCTTGCCGAAATGTGAAGATTGACCTCTAGAGATCATGTAGATCATTGAACTAAATCAGAGTCAAGCTTAGCTACACATCTAAAATTTTGGCAGCGCGGTATCTCCTTTCTTACTTTCTCCCACATATTTCAGTTCTTTGCCCACATTCTTTTCTTGGTTGTATCCATGGGATTTGTGCACCCTGCCCCTTAATACATTTCATCTGAGATGCAAGAATCCTTTCCTCTTTGCAAGTACTCTCCTCTTGTAACACAAAAATAATTTGCAATGGTTTCCTCAGGTGACACTCGGCAATGACACAAATCACCATCATCACAGTAGGTTTGCACAGAAAAAGGAAGTTGGAAAAGATGAGATAATTTATCAAGGTCACAAAAGTAAAGTATACATAATGGTTTTAAAATCAGCTGTCATATCTCATACTTCAGAGTACTTCATAATCTGTTGTCTGTGGCAGTGACCCAAAGGGCCCATTTCCTATGGCAATTACAAAACCTTGATTCATACAAAATAAACCTGACAGCCTATAGTGTGATTAATCCAGTTAGAATTCAGTTGCTCTTTTAATTTAAAATGGAGTTCCTTCATCCTTTCAGATGCTAGTTTACTCAACATAGCAAACACAAACAAAATTTTTCCACAAAGAATGATGGTCTTTATTAACTTTCTGAGTGTTCAGGTGCCAGTGGTACTTCTGTTTTGGAGTAGAATATTAAGAAACAGTCTGTATTATGAAAGGAGATAAAACAAGTCATTGTCTTGGTTCCCCTCTGCCCTTTATACTGACAATATTCAGAGCAATTTTTTTCATTTCATATAAGGTGAAATCCTTTCTCACAGTAAAGTTTATGCAAATGCATTTATTTGCATTCAAAAATTTATGGCATTCTCCAGTATTCCTGGAAGCAGTCAATACCAGATATCAAAAGATTAGTACAAAATGAGGCCATGCACTGAACTGCCCAGCTGATTTTATTTATTTATTTACTTACTTACTTACTTATTTATTTTCTGCAAGTATCCAGTCACCTGTCTGGCAATGCAGCTTTAAATAAATAAACGTAGCAAATGTACTTCAGGTAACAGTAAACAAAACACTAGCCTGGATCAACTGAGATCAGCAAAAAACATTTATATTCATGTTTTGGCTACAATATTCAGTTATTTTCTCCTTTTCATGAAATTGTATATGGAAAAATGTGCCTTTTGTTTTGATCACCATTTTGACCACAAGCTAGCCATTCTTTCAGAACAGGTATATCAGAAGGGGAAAGAAGTGATGTTCAATGCACAGTGTAACTAGTCAGACAAAATATCATATAAACCTGCTGAAATAAGCAACAATTTAAATCCGATTATTGTTCTGACTCTGACCTCAGAAAGGTAAAAAATTACTTCTCAGAACCTAGTATAGCAATTACGTCGTCTAATGATGAATTCCTGACAGAAAGTTTGTCCTAGTAGATGGTTTCCACGGCTGCACTGTCTTGAGTGAATGAGGCTTTACACCTAGGCAGAAAAGAAGAGGCAGCTGTAATTGCAGGTAAATGGCATGGAAGGGCTGGGTTTGTTATCTGTAAACATGACATTGTATAACATGAATTTGATACTCATTCAACAAAACACCTGAAGGTGTAAAACTGATGGGAAGCACATGCTCTCCTCATCTCCATGCCTGACACCCCACCCCAGCCCATGCTTGTTTCGCCATTTCCAAGGGAGAAAAGAACCGGATAATGGAGTAACATTTGTGCAGGAGGATTATTTTACAGGGATAAATAAAATATATACTCTCAGAAAAAGAAATGAGCAGGAATTACAAAATTAATTAAAGCTTAAGGATTCTTATAACTAAGACAGAAAGTCTAACTGCAAATCAAGGTTTGACTGTAGTTGTGGATGGTGCTCATCTGAGCTCTTTCTTCCAGCCAGCGGTGTCAGTGAGGATGCAGCGGAAATAACTTGGTGCGGCACACAAGGCAATGTGCTTGTGTCACTGCAGCTGATAGGCAGCGGGAGCCTCTCTTCGGAAAACAGGTGGCGTTCAAATAATTTTGAGGAAAGGAAAGTATGTATTCACGGTGTCTTCAACATGAATAATGATGTCCTCCTACAGAGCTGAAAATTGCAATGACCACAAAGGTTTCGTAAATTTAAAAGGGGAATGTTAAATTAAAAAGGATATGTTGAATCAGAAAGAATACTTCTGAGATACAGTTCTCCTGAAAAATGAGGATCAAAGCAGAAATGTCAGCCAGAATTGACACCCAAATAGAATGTTAATTTTGTTGTAATACAGTATGTATACTCAGACTATTTAATCTCTAAGACTGGTAGCTTTTCTCTTTTCTTTAAACTGTTGTACAAATACTAGGTTTTCACACTGAAGAATCCATAATTCATGCAGTTTCATTTCCTGACTTTCTCCCCTATTCACAACTTTTAGCTTTATCTAGGGTAAGGAGTCTGAATTATTTCTACTTTTTTACTGCCAAGGGGTTTTGTGAAGTCCATACTTTTCCCTCATTAAAAATTTTGTAGGTCAAACTTTTGATTTTATCTCCAAGCTAGGTTCAGGCAAACTCTTAATTAAAACTGCAATTGAATAAATTGAGCTAGTATATTTTGTCATGGGGAGTAAACTTCAAAAATTTAATATATTCAGTATATTAATTTTTCCAGCAAATTAATAATGACCATTTGAAACTGTTTGATCCATGTGATCTCAATGTTGCTAATTTAGATCACTATCTCAGAATATATCAAATATGTTTTCAAAAATCATTATGACTGCCAAAATACAAAGACACGGAAGACAAAAAGCAGAGAAGAGAAAAAAAAATTGAAAAAGCTCCTGCAGAACCTGTAGACTAATTTTTCTTTTTAATTTCTTTAGTAAGATAAACTCGAGGCTGTTGTGTTGGGAAACATTTAAAACACCAGTTGCATATAAATAGGAAACAAGAAGTTAAGATTATTTGCGGTCTGGCTTTCCAAATTTGAAGAATCTGTTATTCTACATCAAGGTAGCTATCTCAAATACAAATGTTGGAATCATCTTTAAGTATGGTTTATTATAGCCAGTGAAGCTTAGCTTGTCTGTATGGAGAGCAGCTACTAGGTGATAGTGTAACATACACTATAATGTATGTTTTCATTGATGACAACTGTTTTGTTATACTGTTGTAGTTATTCTTCTCCTATTGGTTTCAAGGCTGATTAACACAATCCTGAATAAGTCTGAATTGTTTCGTCATTACTGAAAGTATCACAAACAAGCAGCATAAACTTTTTGCCAAGTAAGCTTATTTGTGGACCATGGCAAATTACTCATTTTGTTAAAATATTTGACATATTAGGTTAGTCATTTTGAGAAATTTGCAAAGGATGCAAAAAATTCTTTAAAGTTTTTAGGGAAAATGGGACTTCATTGTATGAAACTCAGCATTAAGAGTGACAAAGGAAATTTGTGGTCACAAGCAGATTCAGACTGGTTAATTGTGGTACTTGCACCAGTCCTCCAGCCCTGGAGAGAACCAAAGAAGTAAAAACTCTAGATTAAACAAGCATTGGCAAAAGTCATCCAATATGCAGATGAAAAAGCCTTATGTTCAGAACACTGGCAATTAAAAATGACTTAACAGTTCATTTAACAAGTTCATCTACTTGTTTCTAGTAGTTTATGTGCTTTGTTGACCAAATGTCTCAGAGCATCCTCATTAGTTTTCAGAAAGTACAAAAGAAAATCAAGAAAAATCACACTGCGTGAATAGTAAATTATCCATTATTGGCAATGGTAGTTTTAACATTAGGAACACCAGACACATGTGGTCAGGGAGGCAATGAGGGGAGATGTTTTGCTGTGCCTCTTACTTACCAATAAGGAAGAACTGGTCAGGGATGTGAAGGTCAGGGTAGTTCTGGCTGCAGCAACCACAAGATATTGGAGTATGGGATACCAAGAAAAGGGAAGAAGGAAAATAGTAACATCACAACCCAGTATTCCACTCTTCAGGGATCTGCTTGTAAGAGTCCCACTGGATATGGGCCTAGAGAGAAGAGTCATTGAGGAGACGTTATGGATGTTCAAGGATTACTTTATCCAAGCTCAGGAATTGTTCATCCCAATTTGCTGGAAATCAAGTAAAGTTGACAGGAGGGCTGCACGGATGAGTAAGGAGCTCCTAACAAACCTCTAACATAAAAAGGAAGTACACCAAACGTATACCAAAAGTAGAAGTCGGGACAGGTGGTCCAGGAAGAATACAGATAAACTGTCCAAGATGCAGGGATGGGTTTGGGAAAGCCCATTCTGTGTGGGGCTGAATCTGGTGAGGAACATTAAGGGCAACCAGAAAGGCTTTTACCAGTGCATCACCTAAAGAAGACTAGGGAAAATGGGAACCTGCTGCTGAATGGGGAATGGTGACAAAAGACATGGAGAAGGCCAAAGTGCTCAATGCCTCCTTTGCTTCAGTTTTTACTTATAAAACTTGACTTCAAGAATTCTAGGACCCTAACACCTTTGGAAAAATCTGGAGCAAGGAAGACCCTCAGTGAAGGATCAGATTAGAAAACATTTGAATTCACGGACATCTGAACAGTAGGATTTACACAAGTCCATGAGACCTGATCAGATACATCTGCAAGTGCTGAGGAAACTGGCCAAGGTTATAATGAGACCACTGTCAATCATCTTTGAAGCACTGTGGTGATTGGGTAAATGCCTAAGGACTTGAAGATAGTAAATGTTACTCCTATCTTTAGGAAGGACAAGAAGGAAGATCCAGGGAGCTACAGACTAGTGAGCCCTACCCTGATTCTTGGGAAGGTGATGGAGCAAATAATTCCTGAAATCGTTTACAAACATATGAAGGACAAGAAGGTCATGATAAGTAGTCAACATGGATATATGAAGGGGAAGTCATGCCTGACAAATCTGATAACTTTCTGTAGTGAGAAGACGGACTTGGCGGACAGGGGAGAAGGCTGAATGTGTTTTATCTTGGCTTCAGCAAGGTTTTTGATACTATTTCCCACAACATCCTTATTGACAAACTTTGATGAAGTACAAACTAGATAAATGGACAGCGAGGTGGACTGAAAACCAGCTGAACTGCCAGTTCAAAGGATTGTGGTTCAGCACAGAGACCAGAAACAAACCAGTAACTGTGTACTCAGAGTTCAAAAATGTGGCCAATGCTATTTGACATCTTCGTTAATGACTTGGATAATGGGAGAAAGCAAACCCTCCACAAGTGAACAGATAGTATAAAACTGGGAGGAGTGGTTGGTACACCATATATTCGTGCTACCATTCAGAGGGACCTTCACATACTGGAGAAATAGACAGAGATGAACCTCATGAAGTTCAACAAAGGGAAATGCCACGTCTTGCACATGGGAGACAAATAACCTCAAGCACAAACACAGGCTGTGGGCTTAGCAGAAAAAAGGCAGCTTGGCAGAGAAGGGCATGGAGATCTTAACAGACACCAAGTTCACCCTTGTGTCATAAAAGGCCAATAGCCTCCTGGACTGCATTAGGAAATACATCAGCAGCAGGTCAATGGAGGTGGTCCTTCCCCTCTGCTCAGAGTTGGTGAAACACATTTGGAGTTCTGGGCCCTGTCTGAGGCTCTCCAGTGCCACAGAGACATGGATATGGTGGAGTGAGTCCAGCAGAGGGCCCTGATTAAAGGCCTGGGCCATCTGACATATAAGAAGAGCTTGAGAGAGTTGGGACTGTTCAATCTGCAGAAATGAAAGCTCACAGGCGAAATATTGTAATATATATACTTGAAAAGGAAGTGACGCAGAGTTAAGAAGACAAGGGTAGACCTTCTTAGTGTTGCTCAGTGCCAGGACAAGAGGAAATGGGCACACATTGACATACAGGTAATTCCATTTAAGCATAGCTTTTTAATGGTGAAGGTGGTCATACACTGGGACAGGCTGCCCAGGGAGGTTGTGGAGTCTTCATCCTTGGAGACATGCAGAATCCAGCCAGAAACAGCCCTAAGCAACCTGCTCTATCTTTAAGCAAGAAGGTTGGACAAGATGATCTCCAGAGGTGCTTTACAACCTCAGCAGTTCTGTGAATGTCTAGCTGTTCATATCAGGAATTGGTTGGCACTAAGTGATTCATTACATAAAGTATCCCTCAGTGGATGAGTTTTGGTGTAGACACTTTTTTGTTGTTAAATTTGATGTAATATACATTCTTTCCTTCCATATGAATGCAAGTTTGGAACCACCTTAAAGCTACGGAACAGTGCTGTTGTTATACACTGTCTTCAGCAATGTATACCCACTTTTAAAGTATATTTTTTTATATATTAAGAGAGGGAAAAATGTATACAGATGGAGATATTGATAAAATGCTGATTAGCATTAACCTGTTAACATAAATTTCAGTTTGTCTTTTCTGAGTCCTGATTTTAATGAATGAATCTTTACATTTTTTAAATCCTTTTAGATTATGTATTTTGTGTACCTGAGATCTGTCCTTCATGGAATCTTACGACTTAAAAGAAAACAAAAAACTAGGAGAAAACAATTGAATTGAAGTTTCCAAGCCATGTCACTGCTTTGCTGCACAGTGCCACCTGCTGGCAAATATAATAATTTTGAACTGTATGTTTTATTTCAAATTCTTACAGTGATTATAACACCGAGAAAAAGAAATAGAGATGAATGGAGAACAAGCTATATTCTGACCTTTAAAACAATGCTACTTTTCCTTTTAATATATATTCTGTTAAAAAAGAAGACAGATAATGCTACTCTTCCTAGTTTATTTCCCTTTTCCCATCCCTTAAATGTTTTCAATGGTAAATGGAAGGAAATACACATTTCTTGATATAATTTCACAGATTATTGAAAAACTGGAATTTCCACAAAGTACACTTTCTGTTGAATAGCCATTAAAAACCAAACCAAACCAAGCCAAAACAACATAAAAAAAAATTGGTGGATATTCAGTGACCTGTACGGCAAATAACTACATCTTTAGAGAGATATTTATTGCATTTGAAACTACTAAAGAATGCCATTCCTATGCAAGATTACTCCCCATCTTTTCTGTGTCACTGATGTCATACATGGAGTCATTTTGAGTTCTTCTAGAGACTTTTCCACACCACTTTTGGGATAAAACAAAGTAGAGATGCAATGATTCTGTATTTGTCTTTCATGTATGCATGTGTTTTAGGCTGTATTTTAGTCTTTAGCCATGTTAAATACCAACAAACAAGAGCCTAGTCACAGTATATTTCATCATTGAAAGATCTTGCAAATTCATGATATCTAAATAGTTAAAAGATAGAGCTAAATCCATGGGGCATAATTTCAAAAACAATTCTTATCATATCTTAATTTGGCAAGTGTCTGAAAAACCCCCAGAGTTTACATTTCCATCACGTAGGCAAGTACAAAAAACCCTTTTCTCCTTAGTTCTTGCTCATATCCACATCATCATAATCCCAGCAAGAGTCTCCAACTACAAGCACCTGTGTCTTCTCTTGATTTTTTCTGAGGGACATAATCCATAGCCACCCAAACAACAGGATTATTGAGGATGGCATCATCCAATAGATAACAGAAAGCAATATGCAAAACACACTTAAAATGCAATTACCTCTCAAAGAATAATGCTTACATCCAACTTCAGGAGTTTGTAACCAGTTTTGTTAGAGTGGAAAATAACCAGTGCTTTACTTGCTGAAGTCTGTGAATCTTTTTGTTTGGTATTAAGCTCTTCCCATGTATGTATTTAGCTTGCAATATAATGTCACAAAGGAAAGAGTGGGTGGATGCAAGGGGACACTTAAAAATAAACATTCCAGTATTCCCTCTTTTTTACAATGGTGTTCAAGCTTGGGCATTTTAAAACTCCTTTTGTTTTTAAATACCCTTTTTTTTTTTTTTTTTTGTTAAAAAGGTCTTTGTACTCATGATGAATGTTATCCACAAAATAAGTTATCCTCAACTCAGCTAACAACAGCAAAATTTTTTTAAAAATGTGTTCATAGTATCCTGATTAAACTTCAAGATATTTCTTAAGTCATTTTCTTCTGCATTTCAAGATGTACCTTGTATGGTAAATGAGTAAAAAAACCTCACATTTTTCTTGAAACATAAGTGTGATGCATCTCACATTCCAAACTAGCTGTGTTACTAGGTGGTCAAACACAGGAGATTGTTGCTCAGGGGCTGTAGAATCTCCATTTTTGAAAAATACTCAGAACTGGACTGGACAGGGCCCTGGGCAGTCTTTGATTCACTCTGAGTAGGAGGTTGGACTAGGTGACTCTGGAGGTTCCTTCCAAAATAATAGTTCCCTGATTCCATATGATGGATTAATCACATACATTAAACTGACACTCAGTGTTTTCAGGCCCAGGGACATTAATTATTTATCAAATGCTAATGATACAAAGAACATATGTGACATTTGCCCAGAAAAAGGAATCATGTACTTAATATACTGCCATTATATCTGACATTTATTCTGAAGCTCAAGGTGCCAAATGCAGAGTGATGAGCTTTCCAGATATTTTACTTTACAAAGGATATGTTTCAGCTCAACAGTAATGACCAAATCATTCCCTCATGTTCACAAAACCAGAAGAGGTTAAAAAAAGTTATAGAAAGATTATTGCCTTTACATGTTAGGCTCTACACCATCTTATGAAGAGAAAGGGTATATCAGTTAGTCTGACAGAAGATTACAGGCAGGAACCTTTACTAAAAAGAGGTTTTTTCACCCAAAGATGTCTGGAAGGTTAGCAAAAGTGGTCAGTTCCTCTATTTTCCATGATGTAGTTTGGCTTTTCTAATTAATGTTAACAGGCTTGCTTAAGTGTATTAATATCATCAAGTCTTCTCCTTATTAAAAATTTTCCAAATAAAACCTCATCCTCCCTGTTTCTACTCATCCTGCTCCTGTAAAATGTTCAGAATGCCAGCAACACTACTATATTGTAAGGAAAGCACCTTCAGAGCATGTAGCAAAAACTCCAAACCCACATATTAAAATGGCTGACTTGGTGAACTTTATGTTCCAGACTTCAGATATTCAGGTTTTATTGCCAGGTTTCTAATGATTTTTTCATTTGTGTTTAAATCCCCAGACCCATGCTGTACAAGCAGTTCTGGGGACCAGCTGTTACAGCAATATGTATTTGAGCAGGGATGATTAGAAACGAACAGAAAATAGCATTCCCTTCCTGGGAAAATTCTAGAGAGTTAAGAAATTATTCCAGTCTTTACTAGAAGGAAGCAAATATTTGACTCAAAGTTTCTCATTTTAATAAAAAGAGAAAACTACACAAAAATATAAAATAAACAATAACCAACCACCACTGCATTTGTTTAGAACACTTGAAATTAAAATTATTCCCAAACCAAACCATCAGTGGTAAACCTTACCTTCTGATATGTAAAAGCTTTCCTAAACATTAGACCTCAAATATCCTTCAAAGCCCTTTTTGCTGTCAGAGTGGTTTTGAGTGAAATCATTACCACTGGAATGGAAAACAGGTTTTTACATCTCCTGAAAACACCATATCTCAAAGACAACTTCCATTTCATTTTGCACTGTTCTGTAGGATGTGCGTTTGGTGGATTTGTTGGCTTTTAAACACTGTAAGGGTATGTGGAAGCAGAGGACTCTGCTTCCTTATGGGTCTCTGGCCAAGGACCTTTTCACTGCAAAAGGGAAAATAAGTAAAGGAGGAAGCCACAAACAAGAACATACAGACAGACAAACCTGACTAATGATAAGGGAGGCAGTAACGAGAACCACATCTGGTCATTCATGCTCACTGGTAAGGGTAGTGGAACGTGGGAATGTTCATTTCAGGAGGCTTATCTGATCAAGAACCTTGTCAAATGGAATGGCAAGGAAAAGGGAGAGGGCATGAACAAAATAAACAGAGTCACAAAGCTGATGGGCAAACATAATGGAGACAAGACAAGAAGCCAACTTGGTCAGTCACACTAACTGATGGGTTACCAAGGAACTGCAGGTGAAGTGGGACTTGACAGCTGACAAAGATGCAAACCTGAGGGTCCAGGATGTTGGGGGTCCAGTGAGACTGTGCAAACTGATGAAGGACTTGCAGAGCAAAAGGGGACTGAGGAGGAGCAAAGGGGAGGTAGGCAGACACAGGTATAAAAGGGGCTGGGCAAGTGTAAAATGGGTCGGTCAGCATGCTCGTCTGGCTGAGACCTGCACCTGATCACTGCAGTCAATCTTATCTTTTTACTAAATCCTTTTTCAACTATGTCTCTGAGTAATCTCACTCTCTGTCCTGTGTCTGTGTGTGCTGCGGGACTAAGTGACAGCTGAATGGGTACCGACATGAGTGGATTTGCCATCAGCAACTGGAGTTAGACTGAGAGTGTAGGTGTACCTGGTCAGTGGTGTCGGTTACTGGAGCAAGTGAGATCTCAACCCCAGCCACTGGGGTTGGAATGGTGTGTGATCCAACAACTAACTGCTGGGAGGGACCAGAGTGCGTGAAGCAAGTGAGGGGCTCAGTGCTGGTGGCTGGAGCAGGACCCCGGGTCACAATCCATATGCCTGTATATGCCTGTATATGTGAGTTTTCTGGTGGTGTACCCTCAGTAATTTAGAGCATAACTGTTAAGGACTAACAGTTCAGTGTATGTAGTGAGAGCTAGTGGCACTATGCAGGAATGAACCATTAGCATGAAGTATACTTTTAAAGAGCACTAATTAACAAAACCTTTGGTTTAAAGTCTGAAAGTGGACAGATTTATCAGTCTTCAAAACACACCTATTATGAATGATCTCTGATTCTCTAACTAATCTATGCATACATGCATACACACAAATATTTATATATATATACACAACACATACTCAGTCGAAACATTTCAGCTACTGAAGAAAACATATGCTTATTAGAAATGGGGAAGAAATGGGACAAAGATTGAATTGGATTCACTCAGTTTGGTAGATACAGGTTTGTGATGGGGCATCCCCCACTGCCTCTTTAGGCTACTCGGTGCTTGGTGTGATTTCTGCCCCCCCATGCCTAGGCCACATGACAATACAAGGGCCCAGAACGTTATGTCAACCCATTAATACCTGGGACTTATAAGGGAAAGAAAAAGAGTGAAAGAGAGGGAAAGAGAGAGAGGGAAAGAGAGAAAGGGAAAGAGAGAGAGAGAGAGAGAGAGAAAGAGAGAGAAAGAGTAATGGACTAGAATGTGATGGTAACCCCATAGCATACCTGGTTTCTGTGACTCCTACTGCTTGGGAACAACAAGGGTAATCCATCACTCCTGACACTATATGGATTGTGGCCCAAAGAGGGGGATGATACCAGAACTTCAAGATCTAGCAGGCTCTGGGCTTGTACAACTGGTGGAAAGTACCAGAATACATCATTGTCCGAATTGGGATGGAGTGGAAAAGTACCTGATGAAAGTAATTTATCTTGGACCCTATAAGTAGTGATTCTAGCAAGACCCTAAATGAGCTTTTCTGGATCACAGTGGGCTGTGACCAGCATGTCCCCTGAGTTGGGACACCACTCAGGCAGACACCAGGAGGATTAAAAGGTCAGGGCAAGTCGACCTTTTCAAGTCTCAATTATCGCCTGCTGAGGACTACCGATGCATTGTATTTACTCCAAACTCAAGAAGAGGTAAACTTTAACTATAGGCTAGACTCTCTTTCATCCACCTTTCTATCCATGTGTCTCTGATATACACATTAGCTCTTATGAGTGTGGGTGTTCTCATACTTTACTGCATCCAAATCCTTTCTGTCTATTTGTCTGTGCACATGTAAAAAAGGGCACCCTTCTGCTCATTGGAGTTGTCCATTGTGAAGGGACCATTGGTCCTAGCAGTTAAAAACTCGGATGTGGGTGCATGTGCAACCTCTCAAGTGCTGTGTGTTTATATGTTTGTGCTTATATGTAAGTGTATTGATTTGGGACACCTTATGGTAAGTTAGTGTGAATCTTGTCATTTTCGAATCTGTAATTAAGTCTCTGTTCAATTATTTTGTTAAATCATCTTGTAAATCCTTAAATTAGTTAATGATTAAATGCTGCTAAAATTCAACCTCTTGATCTGCTTCAAATCATTAATAAATTTTGAAGAGCTGCTAATCATAACTGTGTCAAATATTTCCATCCGCAACAAAGATTTTCTTCCCTTCTGAGAAAACCCGTTCCTAACCAATCAGCTAACATATCAACCAAAGAGACTAAAAGCAATACAGAGTGAAAACTATCCCAATGGTTACAGCCATTAGTTGTCTAGAACCAATTTGGTCTTATTCCTAAAGTACTGATGTAAAGCCCAGAATTTTCTCTCACTGTACTTGCGTCTTTCATTTTTTTATTGACGATACAGAGATTTATTCTGCACCAGCTCTACAGACTGAAGCAATGTTGCTATAACTACATTGTTGAACTGTGTGCTAAAAAATGCTTGTCCTCCCTGTGTCTTTTTTAAATGTCATCATTTAACAAGAAGTTTTTCTACTGTCTTATACAAAGTATTCCATTGTCATCAACATCTTTCTTCCTAAGCAGGCTAACTGCAAGGATTCTTTCTTCGAGGATTTTGGCTGTGCACTAATTGTCATGGATGCAAGGGCTACACAAACCCTCTAAAATTTCATTTGCAAAAAGTAAACCCTCTCCTGAAGGTTCACTCTGAAGTTCAATTGCAGGTTACATTCAGAATTTTGTCTTGCTAGTTTTAATTTAGCCACCATTCTGTTGCTGGCTTGTTCTGGTGTCTGTAAAGGAAAGATTAGCAGTGCTCAGAAGTGCATACATCTTTGCAAAAATAAATGCATGCTTTGTATGAGCTGTTTGCATTAGTGGTTGAGGACAGCACAGTGGATAGGAACACCACATAAAAAGGTAGCCACTAATAATTTCCTGTACTTCTCCTGTTTCCTGGTAAATGCAATGTGCAAAAATGAAAAATGATATTCAATGAAGCTGCAAACCTACAGTAAGGGACAATGTGAAATTGTACTGCTCCCAGGAATTACTTCAGGATATATTCTGAATCAAATCAGTTCAATGCTTCAAGGAGAGCACATCAGTTTAGTCACTATACTACCCAGGGAAAGAATGTAGCATATGTTATCCCAGGTCTTCTGGGACGTGAATACAGAATATGGATACAGCTAAACCTGACACCCTCTTCAGACTCTGTAACAGAAAAAAAAAAACAACAAAACTCTGCCACCATGAAGTACGAACTTTTATTTTAAGCTGAAGGACATGTTTCATCTCCAAATATATTTTACTCTGTATTTTTCCAAATTTCTCTCCAGGCTTTCACCATCACTTTCTTTATTACTTACTATGTGTACTAAAATATTGAGTTGTGAAATACCTATTTCTTGTACCTGAGGTTATTCTAGTTCTTCCTTTTCTGTTCTGCATATAACTTAGTGCGGATAACAATGTCAGCCTGAGATAGTTCTTTTAACCTACTGGCCAGTATAATTATTGAATTAAAAAAACCAACCTTGTACCAGCTGTATGCACCTGCTGTGCCTATAACAGCATGCTTTATCTGAGCTGTATAATCCTTCTTTAAATAAGCATGACAAAAAGACAAGAGATGTTAACTAAATAAAAAGCATGTGGCTTACATAACTCATTAAAATATTTTCTGATTATAGCCCAGCACTAGGCATAATTAAAACTTAGTATTAGAAAATATCCTAATATCAATATTGATAGGACTTTCCACATATTTGCTCTGGACACAGATCAATAGTAAATACCAAATTCACAACCACTTTAAGCCCATTTTATTACTTGCTGCAGGATTTGTTGCATCAATGTTCTCAGTTCCACAGATGGGCTCTGTGGCTTTTCTTTCCCAGTTGGACACAAGTTCAGCCTATGAGCTTTTCTTCACTGAGGTCTGAAGTTTCCCAAGGAATTCACGAATGCCATTGCTTTTGGCGTGGTTCTGTTGTCTCGGTCCCTGACTCCCATGCCAGTGCTGCTAACACTGCATTCATTTACATCTCTGAGACAGACTAAACTTTGTCTACATGTTAGACGTTTAGCACACAAATTCCCATTGCTCTTATCACCAGTTTAGCTGCATCACTGCTAATTAAGTCATTGGTAGATATTTGGGAGGTTGATGGAGGCTAACAAATCTGTACTAGCAGCCTTACAGTTGCTTTTGGAACAGCTGAAGCAGCACTAGCTCTGAAGGGCTCTGTTGCTGCAGTACCTGAATGCACATAAGGCCTGAAAGAGATTTTATCCAGTACTAAACTCTGGCAATGAGCTGGCATTTCATTAGATTCAGGAACGAATATTTAAATGCTGTTTGCTGCTGTAAGATACAGTTGACCTACACTGGGGATAAAATTCTGCACTAAAGCCAAATGCCTGATCAAGCAGGAGAGGAAAGTAGATGGACACTGGGATGTTTCCAGATTGGTAGCACAGTGTACAGCTGAGATTATTACTGCTCTTCTCAACAGAAGATGCATTCACTCTCCAGAGTCACAATATTGCAGAGGTGCAATGATCCCCAGATGAAGTGAAGATAAGCTCTTGGTTTCTCTTGTGTAAGTCTCATTAGGAAGACCATTTTGCCATGTTATTTATCATCCTGATGAGAATGACTTTTCTGTCTGTGTTGTGTAAGAATAAAATCAGGACATGCAGCCAGAGGGGAAAAAATATCTAAGGCAGTAGCTTCCCACATCTTTTTGTGTGTCCCAGTATTTGGAGAAACACAACTAAACTCTTTGTTTTCGTCTTTAGAGCATTCAACTAGAATTATCTAATTAACTTAAATACCACCCTCTTAACAGGCTTCTTACTAACTAGAGAATAGGGCTTACCTTCTGTGTGCTAGTGTCTCTCCCCCAGTGAAGGTTCCATGAAAAACAGAGATGACTGCAGCCTTTTTAATCTAACCAATCTAAGGATGAAACATATCATATGGGGGTGTACATTTTCTTGATCTTGTGTAAATTACCATAAAATTACTGTAAATGTGTACATAAAAGCTACATAATTTTTCCTCTCAGGTGTTCTGATAATAATGCAATTGGTCCTGTTTACCGATAAGTAGGATGCAGCAGGAGTGAAGTATGGAAGGAACGCCAGCAGCAATCTTCTGTTTGTCTCCCCAACACAAATTTTCTACTTCCAACTCTATTTTACGGAATAGAGAAAATGGTGTTATCACAAATTATTGTTAAATTGACTGTGATAACTCATATAGTAACTATGCTATTACTGCTTACCACCAGTGCAATTACACTCTCTGCCATGATCTATCTTCTATTTATATATAATTTAGAAAACCAATGACAGATAAACAATGTAGCTATCTAAACTGTTCAAGAGCGAAGGGTTGAACTACACACACAAAAACAGTGGCTTCATAGACAATGCTAGAGGGTACTGGATACTCTAAACCTTTCTTTACATTCTTTATATGTACAGCCAAACTTTTGAAACCATGGAACGCGTAACAGGCTTCAAACAATTAAGAAATATTCATTTTCCAAGAATGAAGTTGGTAGCAAAACTCACTCCAACTTCAATCATCATAATTTCCTCCAAGTGCTCCCATGTAAAATGGCTCATGGTAATCACAATCCAGTCACTGGCTACAATGTATCTAAGACAAACATTTTGAATGGAAAACATCATCATAGTCCAGCAACTGATTAGTGAAAATATCAACCTATTGCATTGTCTCTTCCCTGCCCACCAATCAATATTGAAGACTGACTGTTTTCTTTATCAGGACTTGAACCTAAAGAAGAATTAACCCTAGTGGATGGCAATAATCTTTCTCCCGTGTATAACAGGCGTGGGAACATGTATGTCATCATGGGGTATAGGAGGCTATGCAATAACTAGTATTTGCTCTTCAACACAGGCAGTTACCTTGTGTAACAAAAAGAGCTTGTGCAATTAGTAGACAGGAGCCCACATTGTATACGCGTGAACTAACTTCTGTTTGACTCAAAGGGAGAGTTCTCAGGAAAGGGAAAGGATACAGGGAAGAATACTGGAAAGACAACACGAACGTCTCCTACGTCCTCATCCCAAACTATTTCTCCAAATCTTTGATGCTCTTCTTGTAACTTCACATAAAACTCACATATGAGTAGCACGCTACACACAGTATAAATCTTTAGAAGTAATGTTCAAAGAGTAACAAAGTTATACTGATCCTGTGTCTGGACATTTTAAGCATTTAAAATAAAAACAATCTTAAATTTGTCATATAGAGCTGTGGATGAAAATAAGTGTGTATGCCTAAAATGAACAGAAGTGGAATGTAGATAGTTTCATTTCTTACTTGTTCGGTTCTTTTACCCACTACCGATGCACCCCAAT
>VYXH01007497.1:17876-37738 GCA_013397275.1 Burhinus bistriatus | reverse complement strand
TTTTTTTTAAGCACTGGCATATATTTCTTTTCCTTTCGTCATCTATGACTCCATTTTTAAAAATTCATTCTTATACAGCAATTTGTAGGCACAAGACCACTGCATTTACTCCAAAGTATTTTATACAAAATTTTTGAGTTTGATTCAAGTTACCACCTTGTATTGGTCATAGCAAAATTCAGCTAGGCAGTTATGCTCAATATTAAACCTCTTCTTATAAGTACTTACATCACCACCCTCATTTACTAAGTTGGAGAAAAAAAGCAAATTAACTGAAGGAAAATTAGCAAGCAGGACAGATACATTTGTTAAAAAGAATCTAGATTCCAGTATAACCTGTAACTATGAGCTATTAACTTTATGGGTTTTTTCCTCTCTCCCTTCTGCTGTAGGTCATACAAGCTCATAATCACTTTAAAAACATTTCTTCTCAATAACTAAATAAGAATTATGTTATTAAAGGATCTTAATATCTTAATTTACTCATTTTGATTCCCCAGTAATTTCAGTGTTGATTTCCCTACCTCATTTAAAATGTTTGCCTCCAAATTAGGATATGAGATACATATTAACAAGCCTTGCAACCCTCTAGTTTTCCTGCACTGATCCCTCTTCCAGATAAGAGTATTTTTACTATGTGGGATTTGGTAACTGAAATTTCCCAAAACCTTTTCTTTTTTTTTTTTTCCCCCACAAATATAATCTGCAAGTTTCTTGCAATGAAATCTCATATTGTAAAAGAAGATTTTTAACACCTATAGGAAAAGTATTGGAATGGTTAAAGAAATCCAAAACTTCTAACACACTTCTATATAAATGTTTTACTTGTTCTTTTTCAGAAGGTGGTAATCAAATGCAGGAAAATACAGCAAAAGCCATGTTTTGAAATTCATTTATCCAGGGAGTGGATTCACCCGATGGAAGAAAAAAAAGCTTTTTCTTTTTTGAAAGATGGTGTCTTCATAAGCAAGCAGAGAAAAATGGGGATCTGAAAGCTGTATCTTAACATCTGATGTGACAACAGTTCTCCGGCTCTGATATGTGTACCATTTGGGCTATATAGGCTTCACTGATGTATGGGGTGATTAAAGAGATTTGTTGTGCATAAAATAAGAACCATTTATAATACTCTGATTATATTACAAAATTATGACCTGGAAGTGGTGGGATGCTAAGTTTTAAAGTTGGAGGTTGCTAAAGCCAGCTTAAGGACTACAGTGGAAAAATGACTCACATAATGTACATACACTTTAGAAAGAGTAAGAACACGTCATAATTTTGCCAACAATAAGACATATTTCTCTGTATCTCTGGGGCCACTGGATATCAAATCACCTTTGTAACTTTCTCTGGTTCTCAAGCTCAAGTGAACATCTACTCACGTGAGTAAAGGCAACTTTTATGGTGCATTAGTGTCATCAAACATTGTTTATGTTATCAACTTGTGCATTGGAGGGTTAACAATGGTCCAGCTTCCTAGAGATATATTGGTTTCAATGGAAGTGTAATACCTGTATATGTAAATAACTGATAATCTGAGTCAAAAAAAGATGAAGACAAGATACATGATCTACTTATGAGACAAAATTTTTATATATATATTTCTAGTATTTCAGAGTGGATGCCCAGTTCAGTTGCAATCCGGATGGTGCAAGTTTTCTGTCAAGCTAAGGTGATAAACAAGACAGTCCATGTATGTATATATGATTTATCTAGCTTGGGTGAAGTGTGTTACTTCAAGCTGTACGATTTAAGTTATCTAACAAGCTTAACTTAAATATTGGCAAATGCCACCAAATGAAGTCACACAGAGGACAGAGAACTTCAAAAGTACATGCAGAAACTTGCTGACTTGTTGCACGACTGAGAGTATGTGCTGCTTTGGTTATCGCTTCAGTTTGTCTACCCTTGGGATACTTTACTTGTAGGATTAATTGTTACATGTAGCATGTACCTTAGGGAAGAACAGTCAAGGTCAGCAATCGCACATTGCTTCAAGTGCACTTCTGAGAATGGCTGAGGAGTGGAGCTGTGAATATATGAAGAAGTTCGCAACTGTTTGCTCTAGCCTGCCAATGTCAATTCATACGGACAAGTGATGGGAAAGGCTTTAAATGAACTTTGAGCTTGCTGAGCATTTAAAGCGCCACAGTGCCAGCTGCTGAATACATCACAGATGATACCAAATGTCTTCATTTTAAGGAGGTAAATACAATTTAAACTGTTCATTATAACTTAAGAGATGCTCACCATAATGTAGACATATGTTCTTGTGTAATAACTGATATTTAATAAATATGCTTGCGAGTTTACTGCAACATCTTTTTTGATTTCTTTTTTTTTTTAAAGTATTTGTAAGAATGTCATTGCACTGTGCCATTAATTCATCTTTCAATTTAAGGAAGATACTAAATTTATAATTAAATTTACAGCCATGTCTCATGTCATACAAACCAATGAAGTGCTGTGTAAAATAAAACCACATATACTTAAGCAGAAATACAAACAGGGAAAGCATTCAACAAAACATACAGGTCATGCAATCACTCAAATAAGTAAGTGGTCATTTTTATTTATTTATGTTTTAAACTCTGGTCATCAGAGGTCAAAAAAATGGCTAGCTTTACATCTCAGTGATGAACAAGCAATGAATATTGGCAAGATAAAATTAATAAGATCAGAATTTTTAATAATGGATGTCTGTAGGCTAAGTGATCTAATTAAATTGGTACAGGCTATTGTATCAAATGGTAGTTGAATTCCTAGAACGCTGCTCACAATTATAACATATTAACATGAATGCAATTACATACTTAATGGTTGACTTAATTTTTTTTTTTCTTGTTTCATTCCTTTGTACTTAAGTTTTCTTATATTCTTACTTAATTTCTATACACCTTCCATGACTGACTTATACTGTAGAATACAGTTCTGTGAAAGCATTAAGCAAGTGAACTTGAAACACACATCTGTGACCTCAGGTGCTGGATTTAAACATTCTCTAGCTTTATTGGAACTTAGAGATGAAAAACACATAAGTTTGTTAAATATATGCAGACTCTATGCCTTTTTAAATACATCATATGAGTAAGTAAAATTGAAGCTGTACTGGTTCAGTTGCAAAATAGTTCCTACACTGCAGAAAACAAAAAGTTTCTCTGACACTTAAAGAATAGTTATATGGCTTAGCAACAATTCATCTTAGCTGTAGAGCAATTCTGTATTTAAGACACAGAACTCTGTTTTCACTGAAAGGCAGTTGAAATGCCAACTTGGCTCCAAGAACCAAAATTAACTTCCTAGGCAAATGAAGGACTCTACAGTATTTAAGATTCAGAGACTCTCACGGTCATTTCTGCAATTAATCTACTGAAGCAATGAATTCAGGTGATATGTGCATTGGACAAGGAATGAAATGCAAGTCCTTTTCCAGTTTTACCACTAATTTGTACTGATAAAACAATTTCCTGTTTGAATTTGTTTTTCTGCCTCTTAATGTTTCTATAGGTTTTGAATCATAATTTGCTCGTAGGTATATTCCAAGACAGCTATAATATATCAGTATCTTCATAAATTTACTTAACTAATTAGTTTTTGTCTTGCAGACCTCAAAAAGTATAAGGATAATCCCAACTAGAAGTGGAAAAACAGTTGACTAGAGTCTTGTTTGCCCTAGTCATAATGCTTGTAATATATTTGCATTGCATAAATAGGAGTATTTTATCAGAAACATTCTCTAACACTGTATACCAAAGGGTCTCATATCTGTTTGATAGGAACCCTGATATGGAGTAGAATGGGTGTTTTGATGCTATATATGATTCTCTCTCATATTTCTTGTTTTTCACTTTGACAACTGCAACCAGATCCTCAAAAATGTAATATGTCTAGGATGATAAAGAGGAAAGAATGCAACTGTGGAGACTTTTGGATTCAGAAACAGATTTGTTAATGATTGATTATGAACAACAGAATAAAAGATAACAGTCAATTAATTTATATCTATTGTCCACTGTCTTTTAAAAAGGGCAACAAAAAGAAGAAAAAAAAAAAAAGGAAAACAAAAATTGCACTTGTCAGAATCAGAGAATATAAATTTGTGGTATAGAGAGATTAATTTTCTACCAGTAAGCACTAGCACAAAAAGCCTTGCTACAGCTAATCTTTTACAAGTTCAGCAGTTTTTCAGGTTGCCTTTCTTTTTGCAAGTATTATTTGTTGTCTTTTCTCTATCTCATTCATCATAAGCTGCTGATACACACTTCACAGGCTATTTCCAAGCTAATTGTCAAGATTTATTTCCGAGTAACTAGGATTCCTCTGGCCATTTACTCATTTTTAAACAAGGACTTCTGTCCTTTTCTCTTCCACATCATTCATCCTTGAAAGATGACTCTTACAGAGCTGCATAAAACTGTCTTAATAACCTACCTCAGGAACACTCCCATCCTTGCAACAATACCTACAAGAAAAACAAAGCTCTTGATTTGCTGAGCTTCCCACTTTTGAATTTGACCAGTATTGCCCCATTTTTTCCTGGCACACACATCTGAAACTAAGTTTAGATTTAGTTCATACAAGAAGAACTAGATACAGATTGGATCTAGCTCATAAACATCAGCACGACTGCCACTTGGGTTGCTCAGGCTGGTTTCATTGAACCCAGCTGTGGACATGGATGTATAGAAATAGCTGATAAAGCAGCATATAAGTAGTCTGGACCTGGCAGAGTTACAGAACTGCCATTTTTGTGTTGTTCTGTTACTTCCAGACATGGCTGGCAATCATAACCAGGACTGTAGTAACCCCCAGACATTTTCTGGCTTAGATCTGCCTTCTAGTTCATCACCCTCAGTCAGTTCTTGTACATAAAACAGATCTTTGATTTTTTGGCATGATGATAATAAACAGAACAAATTTACGAATATAGTTTTCTGGGGTTTAGATGCATATTTGCTATCTGTTCACCAACTTAAAAGAATGCTTTTAACATAGTATTTTTAGTAGGTTAAATACATTACCTATGTTCTCCATTTCACTTGTAAATAAATCTGTGAGGACAAAATAAGTATTAACTTCTGCAGAATGACAGTAATGATAAAATTATTGCAGTTCACAGGCATTTTATATGGCATTTCCTAACAATCACATTTCATAACATTATCTTGTTTTTAAAGGAATGATGTAAGTATCTTTTAAATACCACATCTTATAAAAGTATGTTCTCAGCATAAGCACATAAATTCAAGCCAAGCTTCATACAATGACCAAGGTCATGGCTGAAGACATAGAAAAAGTAGATAGAAAAGTTATCTTAACTTTATTAATGACTGAAATAATAAGGCCTAGGATACTGTCAGTTTTACTAAATGAGCATATTTGCTTTATAGTAAGGAAAAACTCAATGGGTTAGAACAGTTTTTCTTTTAAAATTTCTTTTCTAGTCCAAAGTAGTGAAAGATAACTGGAGCATAATATTTCCTATGCAACATTAGTATATCCTATACAACACTTTTTAATAAGCTTTGAAATAAACTTACAAGAATACACAAAAATTATAAATAATTGATCTTTACAAAAAGCTTAGTTGTCAATACTTCACCAAATTTCATATAATGAAACACTTCCTTCATGGGTATTATCACAAAAAGGGCTAATGTTTTTCTTTTGGTCACTCACAATGAGTGCCTAATGTCAGTATTACTGACAAGTTACAAATATATTTAGTGAAGTGATGTTACTTTCACAGTAACACATTTAAACAAAGAGTATGATACATTTAGCTTTTTGTCAGTAAGCCATGTATTCCCTTTTCTCCTTTTCCTTCTTTCTTTTTTCTTTCCTTGGGTGACAACAACCTGAATTTGCTAATAGATCTAATTGAAGTTTGTCACTATCATTAAATGCAGACAGAGGACTATGTGAATGTTAATCTCAAATCAGGGAGGTTGATTTAGTCAACAGGCCTCATAGAAAACTTAAAAACTTACCTTAATTTCATAGCTGTGCACCACTTCTCTTTGAAGGATTGGTCCTGGCTTTGGCCATTCATAGTTGAACGTCAGCTCATGCCAGCCACAGCCAAATACACAAACTCCACAGCAAATAAACTCTCCCCATCCTTGCTTCACCTGAAGGATGCACCTGAAGGAGGGAGGTGGCCAGTCCTTGTCGTCACCTCCATGGGGGCCTAAAGGAGGCTGCTCTGTGGGGAGCCATACCACATAGGCCTGCCCAACCCTAAGGGTTGCTCTGCCAAGACAGGGAGAGAGGAAAGGTGTTTTGCTCCTGTGTTTTCAGAACAGGCTGTTCCTGTTCAGAGTAAGGCATCCCTCGGTCTTCCAGAGTAGTACATGGTGAGAGGCTCAGGTGCCAGTTGAGCCCCCATGTGGGTAGGGAACTGGGGCAGTCACATCACAGGCGTTTTTGGGGTGGGACCCAATGGTGTAGGAACACCTGGCTTATCTTGCTGTCATGATACTTACTCCTGGATTGGGAAACTGCAGTCAGGCAACACAAAACATGCTAAAAGTCTCAGTTTCTTGTTTCCCAGTCCACTTAAATAATCCTACACAATCTAAAGGCTTTCAGTTCTTTTGTCCCAGAGCTGGAAATAAGGAAATCATTGAGTCATGGCATCAAGTTCCTCATCTGTACGGAATCACAGATGCAATAAATCTCTCAAGTGTCAATGACTTGCACTTGAAATAATTCTTATTATTCTCAGTCACACTGAAAAAAGGGTGAATGGCAACAATCAGCTTGGTTTTTCATGGACATTTTCATGTCTCAAAAACAGAATAATTACGTAACTTATATTTCAGCATTGCTGGCAGGTAAGGAGTAAGAAGACTCACTATCTGGTTTAACTTCATCTATACCACAGTCCACCTCCAAGCTGTTCAAGTTCTTTTCAGCTCTTTTTACTCTGTTTCTAGCTTGCAGAAGATCCCTTACTCTCTGAATATTTCTGAGCAGGTGTAATCAGCCCCACTGTTTCTTCTTCCTTCAGCTGTTATCTTTCAATATGAACTATGATGGTAGGGCGAAATACTAACCCCGGAAGCCTGACCAGAGAAAGATGAAAGGCCATTAGTCTTTTATAGGACAAGCGAGTGGGCAACAGCTTTATACATTTTTGTGGTGCAAAGCACAGAATTCCTTAACACTGACTCTTTCATCTTGTACATTTTCCCATTGCCATTTTCTTTGTGTTCCATGAGCTTGTAAAATTTCCTATCTTAGCTCTCCTCGTCTATTTGCAGTTAGATACTGGGAGAGGAATTCCAGCCAGTCAAGTATGCTTGTAAAGTGTTCTTGAAAAACTTTCCCAGGCAATCACACTTCTTTCCATGCTGTAGCTCACCAACCAAGAGCTTCTCGGATACGTATGCATCATTACTCTAAACCCCAAGTCTAAACCCACAGCACCTGTGCCTCCCTTGTTAAATCTTGATGGATACGAATCATCATGCTATGAGAATTCATCAGTAGTTAGCTTCTGTGAACATCTTACACAGTACAGAAAATTAAGGTACTTCGGCTGAAGCCTTGCCAAGTTATTGATTTTGAAAGATTTTCACTGAGACACATTTTTTAGAACACTATCAAAGTAAATGGTATTAAGAGTGAACATTTGATTCTACCAACGGCATAATACCAATACATATCTACTCCTAAACTGTTTCCTGAAGATTTCTCTGTGATTTTCTTCAAAGCTGTGCAGGAAGGCAAATAAATTGAAACAAACATGATTTTTATAAACAAATGTTTATGAACAAATGTGTATAACTATCATTCCTATAGTCTATTAGATGCTGTTTAACTGTTTACCTTTAAATACGTTTTCATCTGTGTTAAGGACTGAGTTATAACCTTTTGTCCTTTTTGTTTCATTTGCACGACTTTGGGTCTTATCTAGATTAACATGGAAATACTACAAGTATTAATCCTTCTGTCACCTGGAAGATTAGACTTGAATCCGAGAATTTCCATTGTAAAACTACAAATTAAGGTGGAAAATTGCTGTTTGTGTGATAAAAGATATTTTAATTACAAAACAGTAAATGCAGGTTACATCTTTCTTTAAGCTTCTTCTTGACATCAGAGGAGGTACATTTTGCTGTTATTGTACTTTTTCTAGTGAACAAAACTGAAACATTTTGGTCTGGTTTGGTCATTTGTGTGTGCTATGAATGCTTGAAAGGCATGGACAGGGAAGGTGATGAGCTTATCAGCTGCAGACCACTTCTGGTAAACCCAGCCAGGACCTTTTCTGCTTCATTTCCTGAGCAAGAACATCAACCCCACAGCTATTGAAACTGAGGTTAAATGTCAGTTTGCTTAAAGGCAGTAGCCCTTGGGCAGGCATAGAAAAAGTACATTGCCAAAGGCACCTTTTAATTGGTAAGGCTAAAACATTAATTCTTTGCAATGACTTTTCTGCTTTCTCATTCTACAGCTGCCTCCCTTAGAACCAGCTGTCATGCCTTCGAGTTACCTTTCTATGTGACATTGATGACTCTCCAAAATTTGCAGGTGGCCAATGCCAATGTTAATACAAATACTTAATCTTACTTGAAAAGAACAGAGGAAAATATAATGGTTTTGGTGGTCAGGCAGTTTTGAAAGTCAAAAATTTTGTCTGATACATGTAACTGCTTGCTCCAGAATCAAAATTCTCACTAAGAAATCTCTTATATTCAGGATTACAAAATTAATTTACCAATTATAAATAAATGAACAAATGTCATACAGATTTTACACCAGCTTGAAACAACAGGTAAGTAAGATAGTCTTCTGCATATGAACTGCTGTTTCATTCACTTAAAAGAATTTTCAGCGTGTGGATAGTAATGACAGTTTGGTTCTTGAATGTTTCAATAACTGTTGGATCACTGATCAAAGTACTCAAAAAAGGTAAGCAGAAGTATTGTATTGTGATGATGTGCATAATATCCTACATATCTGAGACGGCCTAGAGACGGATTTCATCTCCAAAGTAGAAACGTCAAGCTAATCTGAAGATCTGCATCTGTACTGCATGCATCATCCCATTTTGTGCTACAGACAGACAAAATCTGGATTATGGCTGAAAACAGATGCATTGTCATCACCTACTTTTCAAGCGTGAATCATAGAAATGATTGATGTTTAAGCAGCTTAATCATCAATTATTTGTGCTGTGTATTGCTTGTATAGAAGCTAACATGTAATTTTACAAAACAAAAATAAATATTTACAGATAACAAATTTGCCTGTGTACAAGAAAATAAGTATGATAAGGAACCTGGTGAGGCAGTAAAGAAAAACAAAGGAACCATTAGCTTACTGTATGATTCTTTGAAAAACTTTCTCAGGCAGTTTGATTGTAAATATGGCAGAGAAAGTTTGTACTTTAAATACAATAGAAAAGAGATACTGAATACTGTTGACTACCAATATTACTGATAAAGACAAAAAAAAAATACTGATTAACACATCTGACTATTAAACATCTTGTCTGCTACTTGTTGTTGTGTAAACATGCTACTTTGAGCAAGAACTACAACCTTGGCATGTGGAAAACTTGAGTTTTCTAGCTATTGATGATTCTTGTGTATACGGTGTCACCTCAGAAACAGAGGAGAACTATATTTACAGAACCTCTTTAAAAATGTTTCATTCAAATTTTTGAAATAATTTGAACAGTCATCTAAACTTTGGGGTTTTGTTTGAGTGTTATTTTATGAAACACAGCCGACAACTTCTCCACAGATTTTAGTTCATGGATTCATAATGAAAGTCAGTGTAGCAATATATTTGTGGGTTTTTGTTCCAACAGAAACAGAGAAATCCAGATGCAATTCAGTATAATTGAAGTGGCCAGTGTGTAGAAGTATCTGAGCTAGCTCAGCTTTCTAGAAGTAAAATGGTCACATTAGTGCAGAAATCCATCTGGGATTAATTAGTCATGAGAACAAGGGATGAGCTTTGCCACACAGATATCCCCTTAGTGTGGCTATTTTTAAGCCATATACAATTACCACCTCACTGAGAGACAGTCAATTACACAGAGGCTGTTTCATCTTCATTTCTTTGAATTCTAATTTTTCGTATTTGCTCTGGCATGCAGTCCCTTCTTGCCCCTCTCTCTAACTTTCCACTGAGTCCATCAATTCTGAAGCACCAGCAGCACATATGGAAGTTACCATTTTTAATTTCCTGAAACCCAAACCTCAATTCTTCAGCATTTAAGTCAGTCACCATTTGCAGATGTGCAACTGACAGCAAACTGCATCCAAGTAGATTTGCAAACAGGCAAAGTGTTCTTTCACATAGTGAGTGTGTAGACAGACATCCACAGTGGTATGCCTCCATTTTCTACTCCTCACCTCAGCTTGGTTGTCATGTTACATCATATAAAGACTCAGTACACACCATACTACACCCACAACTCTCGGTGATAATTCTTTGGCTCTACAGCCCCACAGGATGGGTATGAAGATGAAAAACACTGGGCACTTGTGCCTCTTGTGGAGAGACAATGTCTAACAAAAATGACATTTTGAAAGTATGATTATTCTGAAACAAACTTCCATATGGAACAAGCCTTCCTTAGAGAAATCATGGCTATTTTATTTCCTTATGCCTCTGTCTTTCATTACGTTGTTTGTCAGGGTGTCCCTGAACCACCTACAGATCATCTATCACTATTTTCATAAAATAAGCTGGCAGTGATGCTGGTTAAAAAAATGAAAATTCCCATTTATCATTGTACCTTGATCTTAATAACTACATGATCTGAAATTCACCTAACTGAATTAAATATTTGCTACAGGTTGTGACTTTGTTTTCAGGAATCTGCCTTTAATGAGCCTTCTAGTAGAATCTCAGCAAAAAATAAATAAATCAACTTAAAAACTTCCTTGACCTCTTCATTGCATATACATTTCCCCTGAATATTTCTCATTCTGGGTCCATATTCATCTACCTTTCCCACATTTTTAAGATATATTGCTGGTTGATTTTCTTACATTATTTATTCTTCACCACATAAACAGCCAATTATCTGATTTTTTACCTGCTGTATCCTTGCATTGCATGATCCCACTTTTACCTGCAAAAGTTTCTTTACAGTTCAAAAGTAAGATGTATTTTCAAAATTAGGAGAGCGGTTGCTCCCAGTGCTATTTCCACGTTTCTCATTAAACAGTTTCTGTAGCATCTAGCACTTCATATGCTGAATAAGAAATTGTACCAAGACATTTTGCCTCTCAGTAGGCAGTAGGAGGAGTATGTAAAGCCCCTAGAAAAACTTAGTTATATTTCTGGCTGTTTCTGTGATTCTTGTGGTCTTTGCAGAGCAGTGACACTGTTTCTGCCATCAAGAAGAGAAAGATGTGGGGCTGGGAAAGTGCGTGTTGCCTTCACAGGGAAATGACTTCCTCTCAAGGCAGTGCTTAAAAGCACAACTCTGAGCTGCAGCAATAAAGTACTATGCTGGGAAAGAATCACCTGGGATGCCCCGCTCAAAAGCTGGTCTCTATCACCTTTGAAGTCAGCAGCAGAGGGCCTCAGCATGTGTCTAAGTTCCCTGCCATCATGGCCACAGCTGTATCTTCAGTATTTTGCTTTGGCTAGTTTAGCTATTCTGCTACTTGGTGAACTTTTTGTTTCTAGGCAGTATGACTTTTTAGTCCGTTATAATATATATCTTCCACTCTTCCCCACCCAAAATTAAACAATCTTTTCTGATGCAAAGAACCCCAATAACTAGCAAATAGAGAAATATTCCTAGACAGTGTTATCAAATAGAGAGTTATTCCCATGGAGAACAAACAATATTTTACTCGTTTCTGGCCATTTCTGTATAGACTTATCACATTCAAATTATTGCATATTTAATGGATTATTATTGATGAAAATGCTCAAGTCTTTATGTCAAGATAATTTACCCAGGTCTTTCATGATGTAATCTTAAAAAATAAATGTATTTTTCCTTTTGTATTTTTAATATAGAATAAACTCTTACCTACTGGCTTCCAAAACAAACAAAAAAAACCACAAAACCAAGAGTTTCATCGGGTTATATGCTCTCTGTCATTCACAGTACATGTGTATAATTTTCTATTTATTTTGTACTTCTCATTTTTCCTGTTAACAATAAAAAACTTCAACTTGATATTATCTCTATATTACAGCTGCATTGTTTCTGCAGCTAAGATAATGTAGAAGGACCACATGAACAGAAAATAGTTGTCTGAATTAATGAGTGACTGATCCAAAGAAAATATCCATGTGTAGTATGATAGCTTGAAGATCAACTAATATGGAAACAGCCCTGAAGAAATGATTCAGAAATAACAGTTTGGCATTGCCCGTCAGCATTTAATATCAATTCTGCAAGATAAAGTTAAAATTAAATTGAAATGGGAGAAAACAAAAGGAAAACATTTAACTTTGCTTGGACATAAGGAAAATATCTGTTACAAAATCTTCTTTAATAGACAGATGTTATAGTTCTACTAAAGTCCACTCTTTTAGTGTAATTGTGCAAATGTCTAGACATCCTTATACTTTGAGAAATAATTCAGCATCTAAGCGTGCAAAGAATTTGTGGGTCTGGGTATTCAAACAAATATTTGGCAATGGCTCTACTTCGCAGATGTGTCATTATTCATGAAAACAGAATATTAATTCTTCCGTACTATGTTTCAATCATTTTATGACTTCAACAAGCAATTTACATCACAAATAAGAGAGAACAGATTGTAAAATAAACAACTCAAAGGATTACTTTGGATCATCAGACACCTGAAGTACTAGCACGTATTACAAAATATCTGCCCTACCTCAAGTTTGATTTCCATGGGGATATTTAAAGAAAAATGTGATTTAATGTGGTTTTGTTAAACCACATTAAAACCCTGTGTAAACACTGTCTTTTGGAGGTGAAGGTCCTTCAGTTCCACATACTTTAATTGTTTGAGGAGTTATTGGAAACGAAATTGAATGAAGGCCACCTTAAGAGAGATCTGGACAGACTGGATCAATGGGCTGAAGCCAACTCCATGAGGTTTAACAAGGCCAAGTGCTGGGTCCTGNAGATCAGCAGACAAGTAAAACTTTGCAAGGCTGTTTGTTTACTTGAGGAACAAAGCATATAAATTTGGGAGCAAGAAAAATAATTAGAACATGAAAGTTAAATATTTACTATCACGGGCTGGTTACGGTCTTGCCAACACTTGTCAGTATTTCCATACACTGTGTTCAAGGTGATGAAAATACATCACTGACAAAGAAAGCAGCACTAGGCTTGCCCCATACCAAGATGTTTAATGGTTGGACTAGACGATCTTAAAGTTCTTTTCCAACCTAAACGATTTGATGATTCTATGATTAAATCTGAGCAGAAGTACTCTGCACAAGGACTTGAAACCTTTTAAGTAACTGACTTGAAAAGTAAAGTAAGATTAGTTATGCTTTGTGCCTACTCTGTGAAGACATACCGACATTTTCCATCTTTGCTTAGTTCTTACTACTTCTTTGATGATCTGGCAAATATGAATGTTGGCAAGGCTTGAATTCACTCACTTGGTTCAATAACAGATACTAACTTATGTGTTATATCTTCTTTTCTAAGAGAACAAACTGATATCTACTGAGATAATGCTGGCACTGAGCTCTGGCACTGTCTGTGGGCCAAACACACCTATGGACGCAGTGTAGAGGTTAAAGAGAATGAAAAGACAAAGTAATAATCTTAAAGACTTGCTCTTCTGGAAGATAATATTCTTCACAGAGAAAGATATATAGAATTCAGCATGTGAGACTTCATTGAAAGCTTTCATCTCCCCATATGGCATTTGCTTATACTGAAAATATAAGTGAAAAGAAGGAGACTGTAGTTAATACTTTGGTAAGGAAAAGTTGTATTCTTTTTCTGTTTGATAAAAACATAACTTTCTTACCAGCAAGGATATCTGTTATTTTTATTTTATATTACCCATTTCATGGAGCTTGGATCTTGGATCTTGCACAATGAATTTTCCTCTGAACATCTCACAGGCTTGTTGTCACTGTAACACAGCATAAATGAACCAAGTGATTCTACATGCATGGGTGTCATGTCCAGACATGAAAGTGACAGTGTGCATGCAGACTGGGATCTACACAGTTCATCTTGGTAAATAACAGCATTTGGATAACATTATTCATATTCTATTAATTCCTGTAATTCTGTATCAAAAGATTTCCATAATCAAAAGTAGCACACAGCAGGACTGTGATTTTTAAAACTTTAATTAACAGACTAATAACTGTTGAACTTTATTATAAATGTGTGATTGATTTTACATTATATTTCAAAAAAAAAAAAGATAAGATAGTAAGAATAAAAGAAAATTCAAACTCTGGAAGAGCAGAGTGACACATTTTGTAAAAACAAGTGAGAAGAGTTTTATAAACATTTATGAAACCGGTGGGAAATTGGATAGGAAAGAGAAAATTCACAAGATTAAATCAAGCAAAACAGTGGTTAACACATGCATTCCTGGCATACCTATTTTATGCCAGCTGGTTCATACACCCAACCCAAGTATATGCATGTTAGTCCTTCTTTGCACATACTTTTCTCACTGTATTAGTTTACCTTTCAAATGTGTGATATGTACTGCTCATGTTTGTCAAAGTGTTTTTCTGCATGGAAACTGGAAACATAGAATGTATGTGCTGTGATTCATAAGTAGCTCAAGATGCCTCAACTGATGCACTCCAAATAGTCAATAGAGATTAGATTTCTCAAAGATGGTGAAGTTCCTGGGAGAAGTAGAAGCACAATATCTATTTCTCTCTATTGATTACATAGGAAGCCAAAGGCAACTTGACTCCTGACTGCAACACTGCAATTAAGTACATATAGCTGGGCAGTTTAAATCCATACGCTGTTTCTTTCCCCGTCGTGCTCAAAAGGATATTATTAACCTTAAGCAATTTTTGCCATACATGACACTGAAAATGAAAGGTACAAGTCTTAATCCTCAATTCAGTCCTGAACTCCTTGTACAGGAGAAGGGCTAAAATTATTTGCACGACAGAAGACAAGGAAATAAATAAAACACGAGATGAAGGTCCTTAAAAATGAAACACAGACTCCATATGTTTTACAGTAAAATATTTGGCTAAATAAATGCATCAAATTTATCTCTTAAAACGGAAAAGACATATTTAATGACCTTTCAGTTTTACATTCATCCATTTTTACCTATCTGCAGGCAGCTAAGCTGTTTTTCTGTTTCTATTACAGATCCCCACTCCAATTCCAATTACACAGTCATCCTCAATAATGCTGAGACTGAATGCTCGAAAGAGCTAAGTCATATTCAGATTCAGTATGGTATCTTCTCTGTGTGCACCAGGCATTCTAAAGCTCAGAAAGTCAGATGTGTTTCAAAAAAATAATTCAAATATTGTTATCCATTCTGATAATTTCAGAAATGGACTTATATCTTGGACAAGAATATATATGCCTTCAGTAGCTGTTTTATTTAGAACACACATTGAATTAAAGAGAACTTTTTAAAAAATCACATCCTTCCAGAAATGTTAGCTTGAGATTAATTTCTTCTTTAAGACAATATTCCTCACAAGCTATTCAGCTTTGTAACATGTATGTAGTACATATGATCAAGAGTGTATATATAAATAAATATGTCTAATAAAGACATCATTTGTATTACAAAAACATGATAAAATCAGTTTAAAATGTTTCATTTTAGCACTCTAAAAAAAAAAATCACTTGTTTACTTTGGTTTAAAAAGTGTTTGGATGTGGTTCTGTCTTTATCTAAAATTATTCTGTGGCTTCCCAAGTTGTTAGGTTGTCAGGAGTTCATACTGCTTTTGTCCTCCTTTTTCTGTCCATGGTCTTCCCTCTGCCAGCAGGAACTATGGTGCCAGGGACCACTGTAAGAGCAGAAAGTGGTATCAGCGTACAATGCACAGTGGAACATCTTGGCCTATAGGAAAAATGGCAATTTAATAAGCTCAGATTGAATAAATACAGGTGGACTGTGAATTGACTTGAAACAGGCCTAACTAACTTAACAGAACAAATTTTTTCTATTACAGTTCTATTTGCACACTTAGAAAAAAAAAAAATACCATAATTCAAGTGTTTTCCTGTAAAAGACTTCAAGTTTCTCAAAGTTTTATTTATGTATTTCTTTAGTCCCAAAGGAACCAAATTATCTCCTTGGTGTTATTGGGGTTTTTTCAGATTTTTTAAGACTTCCAGTAAGGCTCCCATATGAATATCTAGAGCTCACCATTTTGGTAACTTAGCTCTTTTGAAACTGCAGCTGTCAGTGACTAACTTTTCTTTTTAAATTAAATGGTCTTTTGCAGAAATTGTAGAACAGCTGTGCTATCACTACATAGCCTGGGGCAAAAGACTGTTACTCTCTGAAGCCCCTAAAATCTGCAGTAAATCAATGAACACAGCGCCGTACCAACAATCAACAGATACTAGTTCCATAGTACAGGCAAAAAAATGTACAGCAATACAAAAGCCAAGCTAAATAGGAAGCATGAACATGTTCAGCTGTTTCTCTAATGAACTGTTCCTCTACTTGATCTGTGTGCAAATATGTTTATAAAGAATCATGTTTCCCCTCAGTGATCATAGTAAATCAGTAAAACAGCAGCCTAAACCAATTCCTATAGGAAGAATACCCACAAAATATAGGAAAAATATTTAACATTTACAGCAGGTACCTTGACTGCTTATCACGCTGGAGCTTCCCAAATGTTAACATGTTGAAGTCTGCTCTATGAAAAGACCTTTCCAAAATTAAAGATAAATATTCTAATTTACAGGTAGTTAAATTAGAAAAGAAAAGAAATAACATGATTTTCTCATATGTTTTATGGAGTAAAGGTTTTTGCATTATGTAGATATATATGTATTTGTAGATATGTACCTGTATGTATCTAGATATATGTGTGTAAGTGTATCTATTTATACATAATTAATATGTGCTGCTTTGTGTGGCTCTTCTAATCCTAACAGTGGGCTAAATCTTAACATTCGTTTGATTGTTCATGGCCAGAGTTATTGGACAAAGCCTTGAAAATGGAAAGTAGGACAAACATTGTCTCGCCAGACGAGATACCAATATTATTACAAAAGTTATTAAGAAAGGATCTCCCAGATTTGTCTCCTTTTGTGACATATGAAAGAAATCACATACTAGCTGTAATTCAGGGCTGAAACACAGATATTTACATGCTTTGTATGCCTCATCAGTGCCAAGTCCTGCTGGCCACACTATTCCTGATCCAAGCCAGGATGCTGTTGGCCTTCTTGGCCACCTAGGCACACTGCTGGCTCATATGCAGATGGCTATTGACCAACACTCCCAGGTCCTTTTCCGCCAGACAGCTTTCCAGCCACTCTTCCCCAAGCCTGTAGCATTGTATGGGGTTGTTGTGACCCAGTCTCAATACAAACAGAATTACATGGAGAAGTTGCTAAAATTGGAGAGTGTTTTTATTTCTGCATACAAGTGTCTACTGGGTCTGGCAGAGATGGGATAGACTTTCTTTACAGTAACCCATATGGTGCTGTATTTTAGATTGGTGACTGAAACAGTGTTGATAACACACCAGTATTTTAGCTAAACAGCGCCTATGGAGCTTCAAGGTCTTTTCTGTTTCTGACTCTGCCCACCCTGCCATCCCCACAGGAGCACGCTAGGGTTGGGAAAGAGACTGGGAGGGGACAAAGACAGTTCAGCCAACCCCAACTGACCGAAGGGATATTCCATACCATGTAATATCATGCTCAGCAATAAATCTGGTGGGCAGTTGTTCCAAAGTAGACATTGCCCAAAAACTATCTGAGCGTCAGTCTTCTGGTGGGAGATAGTCAGTGATTGCCTTTGCATCACTTGTTTGTTTGTTTGCTTTTCTCTTTCCTTCACTTATTAAACTGTCTTTATCTTGACCCACAAGTTTTTCTCGCTTTTGTTTTTCTGATTCTCCCCTGCCCAGCTGGTGGTGGGTAGTGATGGGTCAGTTGGTCCCTGTTTAGCTGCTGGCTGAGGTAAACCCACCAAAAATACTACTTTTAAATGCAACTTATATGCAAAGAAAAACAGGGCTGTAGCAGCTAAACAAAGAAATCCACTAAGTGATCTGCTGCCTAGATTCTTTTGACACAGTAAGAACCCTTTTTTAAATTAGGGTAATGGTATAAAAGATCAATAATGGCCACCATTACAGGATTAACAAACCCACTTGTTAATGCATCGAACATGAATATGCAGATTGCTGATAAGACTGGCAGCCACAACAGTAACGTCAACACACGGTTCCAAGTAATTCCTCACTTTTGGTTTTCTTAAAGCATCATAAGTTTTGCTGTTTCCATAAAATATCCTGTGTTCTGAGCAATTACCTTTCTGTGAGCTTCACAGCTTCAATGTTTAGTTTTTTCCCCTCCATAAAAAATGAATAGTGTGTGGTCTCTAGGCAACCTCTAAGACTGAGAGTTCCTCTATCGTTCACCTCTAATTATTACTTTTTCCTCATCACAATACTTCTGAATGTTTTTTGTTTAATCAGATTTTATTTTTACCAAATTCTAATTTATGGTACTAGGTTAGAAGATCTCACTGTTTACTGTATTTTTCTCTCTATTCAGAAATATTAGTGATCTCCTAACTATTATTAGAACAACATGTAGAAATTAGTTTGTTGTTATTATTTTTTCTATTACCAAGTGTTTCACAAATTGCTTTTTGGTTTTTTAAAACGTGGTTCATGAATTGCAACAAAAAGAATACCACCCATAATGTTCAGGTAAGAATTTATGAAAATTAGTTTTTTGATGGACATTTAAGCATGTGTCCATCTGCTTTTGATCTCAGAGTATTACACTGTAAACTGTATTGATATTATTAAGTCTATGGGTATGTTTGCTGATTGTCAGATCACAGAGTTACCTACTGCTGAAAACAAGGGTTAGACAGATGGCTTGAGTGGTGGAACACAAAGCAAGATTTCAGTTATTTATTAATTGTAATTATAACATAGTGGCAGTATTGAAGGATGAGCAAGATACAAAAAGAGCAGATACTCTCTTTTGTGTAATAACTCTCACAAGCAAACCATTTCAGCATGTTTAAAATAAAAAAATGTGTGTGTACCCTATAGACACACATGAAAGCCGTCATGCTGAAGAAACTGCTTGGGTACAGCCTTGAACACCAGACTTTCTTTTATTAAGACAGAAAATCTTAACTGAGGTAAATTGAATATATTACACTGTTTTTAGAAATACAATGGATATTTGACTTCTACAACCATCAGGAATGGATATTCTTTTGGTGAACACTCATCCATTCAGTATTCCTATTCTCAACACTTTAATTCACTAACAAAGCACAAATTAGAGTAGATACATTATCTGTCACTTAAATGAAGTCTTCTCTCTGATCTTACATACTATTTGTATCCTCTTAAATAAGCATAATAAGAAAAAAATATGTAGAAGACAGTCTGTAATAACAACTAGAATTGTACTTCTAGATACCTCTGTGGAGGAATCTTATCTTCAACCATAAGCTTTAAAGTGTTTTGCTCTTATACATATTAAAGACAAGTCAGAAACTGAAATATTCTTTCTTGCACAACAGATCTGTTGCCAAATCTACATTGACTTCTGATGTCAGATGCCTATAGATATTAGTTGTAATTTTGCAGGCAAAAGAACTGTTGTCTCATCAAGATGTTGTCTACCTAGACTTTAGCAAAGATTTTGACACTGTTTCCCACAGCATTCTCCTGGAGAAACTGGCTGCCCATGGCTTGGATGGGTT
>VYXH01007497.1:607-15181 GCA_013397275.1 Burhinus bistriatus | reverse complement strand
GCTCTTTCAGTATCCCGGGATGAATCCCATCTGGCTGCATAGACTTACGTGCACCCAGCTGGAGCAGTGAGTCTCAAACACCTTCAGAGTTGTCTGGGTGTTTATCAACCCCCTCAGTCATGGACTTCCAACTCAGGGTTCCAGACTTCCCAGGGCCCATCATCAGTGGTAAAGACAGGGGTGAAGAAGGCACTAAATGTCTCTGCTTTTTCTATGTCCCTATTTGTGAGGTGACTGACCTCATCAAGTAACGAACCAAGTTACTTTGACTTCTAATTTTGACTTGTCAGTTTTTGGTATCAGTCTGGTGTTCAGATTTTTTTTGTGAAATGAAATTGACAATGGTACTGAATCATACTAATGTGTGGTTGAGCTTGGAATTGGCTCACCAAAGTATTTTAATGTGTTGTAACTGATGTTGACTTCTCTCACAGCTTCTCTACAGGAAAAGCTGATCCTATGATATTACCAAGAAAATAAACTGTTCAAGGAGTGTTGTCTTACAGTAGTTTGAGACAGAACTTTTGTTTTTACACTGCAGAAAGACTTTATTTAAATAATGTTAAAACATACTTTTGTCCTGGCAGCCACAGGCACCTTGTATTGACCTTGACTAGTTAAACACAAAATTATGTCCTTTCATCTAAAATTTAATGTTTGCAAACCTTTGTCTGAAAACTGACTAACTCATAGTGTTATCCATGTTCGTAGTTAATAAAGTACCTTCAGTGCAGGCATACACAGTATGTGTCATAATCCTACCTCATTATTCTCAATAGTTTTAGAAAAATATGCATTTGACAGGCATACTAATGCCTCCTGGAAAGCGGGTTTGGATAATGCACACTACTTAGCACTAAAAAAAACCAGCTTCTGCAATTTTCCTTCTAAGCCAAACCCAGAATAAAAACAGTCAGGCATTTACAGATCACAGCAACCAATTTGCATCAAAAATACACAGGAATAAGAAGGAGCTCAGATATATTGACGGCTGCATTAACATTTTTGCTTGTTTCTTTTTCTTTGAAGAGAAAACACAATTAGGGATGGCAAGTCACTGAACAATTTACTTTGAAAACCTCTTATGGACTGAGATGGTTAGAACAATTTCAACAAGTTACTGAGAGGACTTTTTTTTTTAATGTGCAGGTCAGGACAGACTGAAACTTGTAAAATAAGAAAAACTGTAATGGCTAGCAATCACCACAAAAGACACGCTGTGAGAAAGAAACATCAAAATATATAACAGACTCTAAGCACACATTTTAAGTATCTTAAACACTACTTGGGAGGTTAAAATCAGTTTTTATGTGCTGTATCTAGATCTCTGTGATTCTTCAGTAATTAATATGAAAACTGAATGACAGAACATTTTATCCAGGAATCTATCCCTGAGAATAAAGAAGTGTCAGGAAAATCAATAAGTCTTCCAGCTTCTGAGAAAGATTTAAAACTGTGAGCTTATTTGTTTGTGTTTTTTCATATTCTAACTAAGATCAATAATGACTGGAGGCTATGGAAATGATAGAGGTTGCCATTTCTGTGAATGGGTGAGTGGAGGAAATAAATATCTTACTTTAGCTAAAAAAAAAGTCACAGCCCTCAATGCTTTTTTTTTACCTTAATATTGTAAGCAAAGAAAACTTTAATAAAACAGTTATTATTTTTTTTAGGAAACACAATACACAGGAAATCACAGAGTGCTCTGTGAGGACCCTCTATGGATCATTTTCCCAAGGTGCCAGAGTCTCTCCATGGCTGAGAAAGGGCTCAGTAATCTCTCAGAGGACTGAGCCTGAAATGAATTCACTGTATTGGGGGGGAGCTGAAGGAATCACTCATTAAACATCCTCTTTCATTAGCCTTTCTGGTTTAGTTGATTACAAACATAATGCCTATATGAAGAAATGTAACATAATGGCAAAAGAATCAAGTGTAACAAGTGTGTTCTATGTACCTAAAAATGAGCATTTTCCTTTTTGACCTACTTTTCTCTTACAGTTTTAAATTTTTTTATTTTTTTTTTAATATTCATGAAATTATTTCTCCATTGATACTGGGATATATTTTTGCTCTCATGCTCTTAATTTTGGCTATAATCTCTCTACCCCACAAATTTTGTCCTTCTGTCAGTTTTCCTAATGCTTCTCTGTATTTTTCCCCTTCTTTCTGCAGCTTACTTTGTTCACCTATAAACTTGGATATATTTACAAGTAAAGAAGTGCAAGCATTGTAATACAAATTTTAAAAAACTAAGTAAGTGTTGCCTACAACTAGACCATCTTGAAAAGAGAATAGATGAGGAAAATCATTAAAGGAACTACTGCTTAGTATTTTGAAAGTAGATGAAACTTGTGCAGCATCTAGAAAACCAGAAAACCAAAATGATGAGGAATTTAAGCACTAATTCAAAATTAATAATTACAAAAAAAGAGGGTGGTTTAGGAGAGCAAATTTGAGGAATGGGGGAAGAGATTTCGCTCTCATTTCTCCTCAAGTGAGGAGGAAATTTATCAATAAATAAATTCTTCTTGGGAGTTTTCTGCATATTTACATCATACAGTTAGAACTGTCTTAGCAGGTAGACAGAGGGCAGAACAGTGGACCTCCGCTGTATTTACCTGAGTACAGACTATGCAGCTCTGTCTACCTGGAATGCAGCTCAAGAGGTAAAATCTAATCAGCAGTGCCTAGTGAAAGTGTACACTGAATCAAAGTGTGCACAGCTTCACCAAAGAAACCTAGTTAAAGTATGTCATTCTCCTGAAGAGGGCCTTAAAGCAACACCACAAAAGGTAACTGTGGGTGTGGTTTGCAGTACTGTGCTTCAGAAGAGAGTCCAGATGCCTCCGACACTCAGCAGTCAGGTATTGAGGAGAGGTCAGTGAAACGCCTTCCACGAGGATCTAGACATTGAGGCTGTTTTCAGTACTCTTGACAGGACCATTGCAGACTGCAGACACAGAGAAGGTGCCCATACTGGTATGCTCTTTTGCAGATCTTGCAATTGGGACATTCAAGTACCTAGGTATGTTTGTGTACTTATCCACATATAGATAGGTATGTATTAGATCATACTCTCAGTTAGGGAACTTAGAAGAAAAAATAATTCCTTAAACTTTTAACAGGACCCAGCACAACCCTGTAAAGGCCAAAGAGATCAGGAGAGCTATTGCAAGAGTTATCATGGCACTTCTGTGGTCTACAAAGACTCTCAAGGGAAAAAAAAGAGAAAAGCAACGTCTCTTACTACCAGTGTGGTTGATAGATGGATAAAGAAATGTTGCAATCTATGTGGCACAGAAATAATAGCAAAAATATTTGCAACAGAAGTGTAAGAAGTTAAACCAAACACAATATGGGAAGCAGCTACTCTTTCATTATGATTGCAGTAATTCTTCTCTTTCCATTTATTCAGCTGTTGATGATCTGTCCTTTTCCCCTGCAAATATGCTGGGTACAAAGTAGTTTGGTAACAAACTTGTGGTTCAATAATATTGGTAGTTCCTGTTTGCCTGAATTGAAGTCCTGTTAACTGGGTCGCTTTCTGCCCTCTTGCCAAGAGTGAACTCTAAGGGTAACAAAGGCAATAAACAAATGGGTGCTGCTCTTTGTTCCAGCTAGAAGGCATATGGGAGATCAAAGAATGAAATACGAATTTAGAACTAATCTGATCTACATATATCAAAATACAATACTATCACACATGGCTAAGTAATTTCCTGAACCATAGACCTGGAGCTAATGTATTACTATAATGATTTAAGTGTTCCTGAGACGACTCCTTCAAATAGAAACAAATCTGTAACATGAAATAAAGGCTAGTATTTGTCATTTCAGTTTTGGAATGAAATCAGGATATTGAGGGAAGGACATGTTTAAGTATTTTCCGCTTTGGAAAACTTTCATTTTATCTCATTAAGTAAAAACTGGATACTTGTTAACTGGAGAAGGATTTAACAGCACTGAACTTTGAGAAAAAACAAGCATACATATACAAATATACAAGGGTTTCCAATTTCTAGACATATATTGAATGAAACATTTATTAAGAATTTTTGAATAGTCAAAGACTAGACATAAATTATTAGCCCATTTTCTGATATTACTCAAATTATTTTACTTTATTTTAGAAACCCTATGAATCTTTTCAAGAAAAATCTTTGGTAAATCCTTAGCCACAGTCAATTATTTTATCCACATACAGTTAAGCTTTACTCTACTGTTTGCATGATATGTCTTCCTGCCAAGATTCAGCCACTGTAAATGTGCAAATTTCCCACTGGATTTATCACTGATTTTTTTTTTATTTTTTTTTTTTTAGAAGAGTAGCTTTAATTTTGAGGAAAAAAAATCATAGTCATACATTAAATTTAACATTATCAGCTTTTTTAAGCTTTCTCACATTATTTTCCAAGTCATACATGAAGCTTTTAAATTTTGATGAGAGCGGAAAAAAAAAGATTTTTAAAAAAAGCAGCTATAATTAAGATGCGCTAAACCATTTATTTCTGCTTTTTCCCACTTTCTGTAACAAATAGGATTCTGAATTGAAATAGAAGCTGGCAAAATTCTCCAGTAATTCAACAGCAGATTATTGATTTCAAATTGTTTAAATAAAAGTGCTGTGCTACTCAGCACTTCTTTTATATTACAGTAGAACATAGACATCAGTAATGGGAATCTAGGCTTTAAAAGTCCTTTCAATAATAGCAATACCTATGAAAATTATGTAAAGCCATCACGTTATCAAGGAGCGAACTGACAGAAGAGCACAGAATCTTGAAAAGAAAAGAAAACTTTAAACTGTGATTATATTCAATTGCCTGCAATGAATTTTTTTCTCATATCATTACTAAAGTAAAAAATTACCTGCATGAATGTTATGAGAAAAACGTGCTAGACAATATTCCCTTTTTGGTACTGTTTAGGTGAATTTCTTTATTGTTTCAGCAATGACTACAGGATATCTATGTGCCTGTAAGTTGACATTCAATTGATAAGAAGAGCTGTTTTACAACACCTACCTCAAAAAAAGCTCTGCATTAGGAAAGTGGCCAATAATAATAAAAAAAAAATTACTTGTGTTTTGTGATGTGAATGGGTATTTTCTAGATTGCATTTCAAAATAAGAAAACAACTTACAGACCAGTCAGATGAGGAAGGGGACATAGGATGTACTGAGTTTACAGATTGACTTAAACTTCTCACTTAATATTAGAGCATATACCCTGCATGGGCAGCACTTAAACAGGGATCTACAAACTCCTTAGCAATCTCAGGAAATTTACACCTGACTCAAATCTAGGAATGCTTGATCAGGCTGTGGATTACTAGCACCACGTAAGGAACAAGACACAAGTGTCAGGGCATAGCTGCAAAGTTCCAGTTTAACAAGAACTTTTCTTCCTCAAATGTCACATAAAGGGAAACCAGCACTGAATGACCACTCACTTATCTACTACTCTTTTGTCTAGATATTTGGACTGTCTTGCTCTAACTGCCAAGTCCACCTTGCTTATGAAAATGAAGTTTTGGAGGCTGTTCACAAAGATATAGCAGATCTGCTTGGTCACTGCTTTTTGTGGAATAAAGAAGGAGATTTTCCTATTGGACTTGACTACCAGAGACCAGTGAGTATTTTTGCACCTTCATGAATCCTGGAGGTATAATGGTGTTAAAGAACAGGAATGTAGATTTAACATCAAGTGCTTTGGATGCATGTTAGTTCATTATGGTTTGTGCTGAGCTCTAAAAGGCCTGAGTCCTAAATTGAAAATGAACCTGCATTCCCATCTGTAGTCATTCTCTCAATCTCTATCAGAGAAAGAGAGATTTTAGTCTCCCCACACTAAGCCCACTTAAATTGCTAGATACAATAAGCTAATAAAGTCGCAGCCTGTTGTTTAAATCCTCACCTGTGTTGGCTTTTAGATGACCTGTGTGCAGACCAAAGATCAGAGTGCTTATTTGGAGTCTATCACAAACCAATGTTATGCTCTCCAATGATGGTATCCTTTTCTACACAGCAGCTCATACATGACAGGCTATTAGTGTATAGCTACGTATTTTTTAAGTGGTATGCTTTTGTAGAGATGGCAGCTTCACTACACAATTTGCATAAAAGGCAGTATTTTCTAGAAAAAAATTCTAAGGCACTTGTGTAATGTGAAAAGCAGAAAATAATACTGCGTATTCTGCAAAACAGTGTAGATTATTCCTTCCCAGTTGCCAAGTACAAGAAATAGATTATCAAGCTGAATAGTTGGTTAATTTCTTCATGTGGCATTAATAATCAGCAAACCTATTTCCTTAGTTTTCAAAATCAATAGCATTGTGTTCAGTGTTCCATAAAATCAGACGAAAATCATTGTAATTTCTTTAATAAGATTTTTTTTTAACATGCAATGGAACTGTACCTATTGGATGTTTCTTGGTTGGGTTTGGGGTTTTTTTGCCCTTAGAATCCATTGTTGCAGTAGTTGGGCAAAATGCCCACTAAATTCATTGGCAAAATTTCAAGAAGCAAAAGATATGTCTCAAAATTTCAAATGAAAAAGTAAAATTATTGAGAAGATTGCAATATGATTATTCCACAAACATTAACAAACTGTGCTATAAAATTATTATTAGGAATTCGTTATCAAGTGCTGAGAAGTTAAAAATGGTAGAACTAAGATGCTGAGACAGTCTTTAATTGCTCACCTTGTGTGCGTACTATAAGATAGTCTTTAATTACATAATCATACACTATTTTTTCCCTGAGAATAAATGCCTCACTCTGTGCACAGAATGGATAATGCTTACTTAATGAGCCAGCTATTCAGAATCTTCTTCTTCATAACATTTAGTGAATGGCCCCGTGGTTTATTTACAGCACATTATTCAAACGCAACTCTGCTAAGGAAATTATTACTTCTCCTATCAGCTTTCCTGGGATTAAGTATCTGAAATGAGAAATGACTGCCTTTGGGAAAAGGACATTAGTTGATCTTTGTGTTGTTAATATTGACTGTTTCTAGTAAATGAGTGAGGTAGTTGCTAGCTATCTTATATATATTGTTTAATTTCTCTAATTTCAGCAAAAATATATTTTAGAGTTTTAATTGTTTTAATTTTGATATATGAATTTATCTTTACAATATGTCTTAGATTTTTGATATGCAGAGAACTTTTTAAATTAAAAATATGGATTCCAAATTTTTCATTTCAGCTCAGTTTCTTTTTTATTTTATCTCAAGATTTATACAGATCTTACTAGGTAGTAGTAAGAAGACAAACTGTAAGAGCTAAGCAGCTATTGTTACAGAGGATTCAAATGTGGAAGACAGACATATAACCAAGTTTTCCAATAACATTAACCAAGAAATCATCCTTTCTTGTCATGGAATTTTTTCCTTATCAAAACCTCCCACATAAAAAAAAAAAAAAAAAAAAAAAAAAGGAGAGGGAGGGGGAATAAGGGGAATTATTACTTACTCTTTATACAATAATTCAACCCTGATTTATTCTGAAAGTCTCTGAATTTAAGCATTAAAACAAACCCACAACTATCTGACTTTATTTTTCAGCACATGAAGAGGGAAATATCACACATTAAACTAATATTTCCTTATATTTTTATTTTACAACAGGTTCATGTGTTGTTTAACAAATAGGCAGACAAACTGCATTGCTTATAAATCTCACAAGAGAGAGATTTGGGTTCAAGATAAGCTCTATCTTTATCCTTTCTCTGATAAAATATGTTTTGGCTAACAAAAATATGTTTGACCTGGAGGCTAAGGATATTTTTCTACCACGGAGAAAATTGATCAAGCTACTTAGATTCATTAAGAATTTTTCTTTTAGAATAACAGAATGACAATTACTCTGTCAGAAACTTTGGTATACAGTTTTTGTCCCAGATATAAAAAACCTGTAGAAGGGCTCTGACTAGGGCAAAACATACGGTGATAAATTCACAATATACATTTTAGAGTCTGGTCCAATTAACAACCATCTTTTACATGAAAGTTAATATCTCACAAAAGAGAGGACTTTTTTTCTGTGAAACACCATTAAATTTAAACAACTACACTGATTTCTTTTCTCTCAGGCATAGTTTTTCATATACAAACAACAAGAAAACACTCACATCACCACCGCCACCACACATTTCAAAATACAATATCTGACAAAGTAAAACAAATAAAAAATAATTCCCAGATTCATGACAAAACAGAACAGCTGTATAATGCTACAGTATTTTCAAAAGGGCTGGTTCCGTACCTTAGATGATCGTGGGTTATGAAATGTAGTGGTCTAGGACATTTGTCCCAGAAAAATCTTACATCGATCAAAAGCATCAGTGAGGGAAATCGCTTTCTCAGTATTAATTATTAACGAGGTTTTTGTGAGGTATAGGTTGTTTTCAACTCATTGCTGACTAGAGAGCAAATTTCTTCTATGTGATCCCCCTCAAAAAAATCTAAGCCCCACTTCATTCCCTGGTGATGCTAGATAAATAAAACTTCTTAATTCTTTGGGTTACCTTGAGCAAAGTGGTCTTCAGAAAAACGCAAGATCTCGGTCAGTATTAGCTCACAATTTTTGTACATCTGATGACTCCTTTTCCCAAATTGTCTTTTTGTTCATCTCAAGGATTCAGTCAGGAGGTTCAAATGACTTTAGCAAACAATTCTTTCAGGGTTATTTTTATATCAGACAATTTTCAATTTCCCTATAAGAGCAGACTGAAACTTTCACTGAATACTCGTGATATTCACTTTTTGCAAATCCATGATGATGGATCTGATGAAAGCGTCTGCAGAAGTAAAGTGATCTGAAGAGCGAGATGAATTTGACATTATATTGTCACATAGGGGAGAAAAAAAACCTAAACCATATACAACTTATTGGAAGGGAGGTAAATTTCTCCTGAAGAAATTTTTAACCACAAAAGAAGATCTTTCTGAACAGAAATCTGAATTTGGCCGATCTTTGTGGTATTATCCTGAAGGATACTTCCTTAAAACACTACAGAAAATTCAACTGAGAAAAAATTATTCAAGTGGTACGATCATTCCAAAATTTTCTTAGTTCATAAAAGTACTCACTAAATTGGTAGACAGTGGTTGTCTTTGCTGTTTTATGGTTTTCTAATATCACATGTAAAAGTGCAAATTTAAATACATGAGAACTCAGGGAGAACTCATAAACTGATGGTTTCATTGAAACACCAGAACATGGGGAAATATTAAAGAAATTGAAACAACTGATTTCAAAATTTTATTCTTTCAACAATAGGTTTCCCCTGTAATCATACAAGCTTAAAAAGCAAATATAGTAAGTCACCCTCCTTTTCTATCCTTTCTTCCAAAAAATAATCAGATTTGAAATGACATTGTGTATGTATTTTAATTTGGACAAAGTGGAATTACTACATGTTTGTCTACCATTAATATACAAACCATCTATCTTTTCTGTCCTCTTTCCATAAGCATAAGCAACATTAACCGCTGCATCGAAATGAGTAGAGATAATCATGGACTGAAGTCTTTCATTACCTTCAATCACAAAGTAATCGTAGCGTAATTCTTGTGCATAGTAATGGAAGATTAAGAAATACTGTCTTCTGCTCCACATGGCTTATATGTTGAAAAAAATCTTTGGATGAAATGAGCTTTGTTAAATACTGTCTGTTCCCTTCTTTAGAACATTGTGTTTTACATTTGTAATTCAATCTTCCTATGAATTTTCAGAAACTATTTCAATTACATTGATTAAAATTATTCTGTCAATTGAAAATAAATATCTTTTAAAAATATATAAATTTATATAAAAGCAAGGTACTGCTAAAACCTGTGTTAGATACATTTGTTTAATCATAATAATACATGCATGCATAAACACACACATAGATACTTGCTTTCACATATGTATATGTAATGGTTTAATAATTTAACAATAGATTTCTTCTCCTCTGTCCACTCCACTCCTGTTTTTGAAAACAGAGAAGGATCTCAAACATTCAATGTGGGACTTCTTTTAACCAATGATCATGAACTATATCTGACCTCCCCGTAGAAAAAAGACCTTGACATGCATTGACAAGTCCAGTGAGGTAATTAGAGGGCTGAAGCACATGGTGTTTTAGAAGAGGCTGAGAAAATTTGATTTATTCACTCTTAGGAAGAGAAGGTTAAGGGAGGATCTTGTTGTTATATCCATGTACTTAGTGGAAGGGCAGACAGGAAAGAGACCCAAACACTTCTGAGGTGTACAGTGATAGGGGAAGAGGTAACAGACAAAATTTACAGTGGGAGAAATTCTGATCAGATGTTAGAAAACAAATTTGTGCAATAAGGGTAATGAAATACTGGAGCAGGTGCCTAGACAACTGTCATCCTGCATGATCCTCAAACCCAACAGTACACAACCCTGCACAACTTCTCTCACAGTTGGCCCTTATTTCAACAAGGGATTTGACCTTCATAGGTTACTCCCAACATAAATTATTCAATGACTGTGTAACTAAGTTAATAAGAGGAAACATCTGTCCTAATAGTTCCAAGGATAACAGTTCCTTCCCCTTCTTACATTTAGTATTATATTGTCTTTTTTTATTTTTTTTTTAATTTTTATCAGACCTAATTTAAATAAAACATCTAATATCCTTTCCTGTTTCTGGAATTATTTATGCACTGTTTTGAAATGTCACCATTTAGTTTGGAAAGACTCCACAACTAACTTAACAACAGGCATAAAATACTATCTTTAAAGCAGTAAATGAGGAGTTTCCTGTCTGACAGCATTATTGTTAACAGCATTGGTGACAGTAATTCCCCATATACTGCTTTGACAATTTAGCCCATAAAGTTAGATGATGCTCATTTTCCATTCTGACAGTTACACTTTGTATGAAATATGTAAGAACAAAATTTCAGCAAAATCAAAAGTGATGTCAGCATATTACGAAAAGTGTACAAGAAACTCTTGGAGGCAGTTCAGTTACCCAGTCTGAAACACTACCTGAACTGCATTTAGTGCTCATGAACATGTCCTACAGTGCTGCCTGGCCTCAAGCAGCTGGCTGAGAAAGTAAAACCTCTCCTGCAAGTCCTGCCTCTTCTGTCAGTCCTGTAGGGTTTGTACTGAATACCATAAACATACCTATGCGTAGGCAACAGACTGTACATTTTGGCTGAGCAAACTGAGATATTTCTTAAATGACTTCAGTGAAGCCTTTCATATTTTATTGCTGAATCTCAAGAGACAAATTTGACTATTAGGTCAGTCATGGTTAAGGTGCAGACATGAAGTACTTTGCATTTATTTCTAACAGATCAGATTTCTGTTATAATCCTGAACAGTGATCATCATAAAATGTAATCCTCCTGTTCCTGAAACTTCAGACCCATAAGAAGGTTAAGATTACCATTGTTCACCATATTAAAATATTTATTTATTTATTTATAATCAAAGACCAATTTTTCTTTTAACTGCTCTGACACTGGTCATATGTCATTTTAACAGTGCTTTTATCTTTACAAACCCTCCAGAATTCCCAGCTCTCAGAAGCCAAACCCAACACCTCTGCATACATGGAGAGCCCACTCCAAAGAATGCAGATGACTGTTGATTAACCTACTACTTTAAGTCCCGTTTGTTGCAATAATTTTGACAGTGGTTAAAGAAATCAGTCTTACAAAAGTATATATGAGAGCAAATCAAAGTACTGTTTTGCTCATCCTAATGAAGATAAGTCATATTCCTTTAGTATCAGACTTTTTCCTTCTCTTTATATTAATTAGCATAATCCTGGCTCAAACACTAGTCTCATCTGCAATAGTTGTTTACCATGAATTAGTGAGCATTAATGAATTAATAATCTTTAATTACTTTTACTGATGTACAGACGAATATTTGTAATCAGTAAAATTGGCAAAAAAAAATCTGGAGAAACAAAATTTCATATCTGAGTCAGCTATAACAATTCAGGAATCATTGTCAAATATATTAAGAAGATATGTTCAAAAGTCCTTTTAAAAATAAAAATATTTCCTTTGACATTCTCAAAATGTCAGTTTATTTTAAAATAACTCCCAATATGTAAAGGTTTAAAAAATGTAAATTTTTTTTTGACCCAAATACACATATTTCTTAAAAAAAAAAAACAAAAGAGATCAAGTAATTAATTTTACATTGCCCTAAAATGATTATATTTCCAGCTGTTCAATTAGACCAGAAAACCAAAAAGGTCAGTATTTAGATGACACTAATCATCTGTATAGCAAAATATATACATAACAGAACCATAAAATGGCTTGCTCTTTCCTGCAGAAATCTGCATAATTGCACAACTTCAGCAGATATTTTAGGTGCATTTCCCATGATTTCATGAGCCACAGTATTCAATAGCCTACATTGAGTAACCAGATAATTTTTTCATGACTTTTTGCAGACACTTTGAAATATCAGAACCGTATTCTGCTTATAAAGAAAGTAGTTGAATAAGATTGCAATCAAGCTATCCAGTTAAAGCTACACTTTCTGCGTCTTCAGTATAATAGTTTTGCAGAACACTTCCTTGCCTGTTACTGTAGTTACTTGGAGGTTTCATTACAGATTTGCTGTCTGGGTTTTTTTTTTTCCTTAAAAGTTAACAAAACTGTTCATGAGATCTTATGCTTCTTAGTGATAAATGAAAAACATTTTTTTAATCTTAAAGCTGTTAATACAAAGGACATTAATTTAGAAAAATGGGACCTTTAAACAATCTTAAAACAGATAAAAGAATGACCTTCATTTCTAAAGCTATTAAGTAAATAAATAAATACATACATACATAAATAAAGCAGTCATGCCCACAAGATTTGCTTTTACCGGATTTTGCCAATTATTTCACAAAAAGAAAAAAAAAGAAACCAAAGTCTACTACAGAAGAAACTTCCAGCTGTTTCCATGTCTCTTTCTTGGTAGAGGACTGGTTTCAGACTGTTAGGACTCTTACAAAAGTTAAGATTAAATGACAGAAATGTGACATCTTTCTGATTTCCCTGCTGCAATAATTAAATAATGTAGAAATATTATTTTAAAATTTCTGCTATTATTTACTGTAACAGTTCCCTCTAAGAAAGGAAAAAAAAGAAAAAAAAAAAAGAAGGAAAATAAAGATAAATGCTTACTTACTTCTAAATGCATTGATAATACTGGAGAACAACAATGGTCCTAAGAAGAAATGAATAAAAACTGGGATGTTTCTAAACACAGGGAGAGAGGAAATAGGTCCACTGCTTTTGAAGTGAAGAACTCCACGATAAGTAGATTTTATAAATATAAGGACATTATTAGAGATTATTAAATTAACTACAACACTGAAAATCTTCCATCTCCCAGTCACTATACAGGATTCTGGTCCTGACCCAAGTTACTTTCTGGTTAGAGCACCACAAATCATATTTTCATATTCCTGAAGTGGTGCTATCAAGGACTACTCTCAGCTCACATAAGCACAACCAATCCCTGTACATATTCTTTAACGCGGCAGTGAGGAAATTGAGGCTCCAGTCATTACTAAGCAAAAGGCAAGAATCCACTATCAAGATCACAAACAACACCATGGGTACAGAATTTTCACTGAATGAATAGTTTCAATAAAATAATGGGATATTGTATCGAAAGACTCAGCTGTGGCTCTTTGCTTCAAGGCAAATAGAGAAAGTCAGCCTACACTAGCACAAGGCAAGTATCTTTAAGAAAGACTAAATTATGAGAATCAATGTTAACCACTGTAAAAATACATCTCTGCTTAATAAAAAGGATATTTATTCTGTTATTATTTGTTTATTCAGTTTACAATGTCAGTGTCCATTCACAGTGCAAAGGCTATTAGCTTTTTACCAAAGAATCTAAGGAGTAGCAAAGAATGGTAGGGTAAAGAAAAACAAATGGAAATATTGGGGCATATGGAGTCAGTGGTTACATGGCAATGCAGTATAAAAGGATGTAGGCATAATTCTGGCATATTTCTTTAGTCCCAAGAGCTGAAGCCAAATCACCTAAGCGTTAATAAAACCTTCATAGTACTCCATATATGATAGTGAGAACAGGAGGTTATCAACCCATCAAAGAGCTGAATGCATACCCATTTGTCACTTATGTGGCATCTACAACCATGTGAGAATGTGCAGATATGTCTGATTTACAGGACACCAGTCCTGCTGGTAATAGATAGGAAAAGCTTGTCTCACAGGGGGAAGAGGATTCTAGGACAAGACTCAACAGGGCTCATTGAGAGGGCTTTAAACTAGATTTGAAGGGGGACGGGGACGTAACTTGGCTTGCTAGAGTCGCACCAAGGCGCAGTAAACCAGCACTTGTGAGGCAGCATGCTAGTATTTTTGAGAATCAGAAGGCCTACCACTCCTCAAGGACAAAAACTACACATTCATCTGCCTCTCTGAAATGCTTATACACCAACGCACGCAGCATGGGGAACAAACAGGAAGAATTAGAGATCTGTGTGCGGTCGCAGGGCCATGATCTCATTGCAATTACCAAGACATAGTGGGATAGCTCACATGACTGGAA
>VYXH01007496.1:118187-153682 GCA_013397275.1 Burhinus bistriatus | reverse complement strand
TGGCTGACAGGTAGAGCTCAGAGGGTTGTGATTAGTGGCACAGAGTCTAGTTGGAGGTCTGTGACAAGTGGTGTTCCTCAAGGGTCAGGACTGGGTGCAGTCCTGTTCAACATATTCATCAATGACGTGGATGGAGGGGTAGAGGGTACCATCAGCAAGTTTGCTGATGACACAAAACTGGGAGGGGTGGCTGATACACCAGAAGGCTGTGCCATTCAAGACAAACTTCATGTGATATTAACAGCAAAACAATTGGAAATATCACCTAAAATAGACAGGAAGCCAGAGACTCCTAGCCTGCTTCTCATCACTGAGAGGAAGGTGTCAACGAAATGGTGTAAGGCAGCAAGCTCTCCTGTCTGGGAAAACATGAAAAGACTCTGATTTCAGGGTTACTCTGGTTTATGTTAAAAGACCATTCTGTAACACCAGGGTTTCAAGGTGTCCTGCAGAGCCAGCAAGATGAGTTTCATTTATTACATATTCCAGATACTTGGTATGTCCAAGGCTGTTCAGCTTCTATCCAGTCTCTCTCATAGAGCAAAATTCACTGCTGTCATTTCTATGCTTGTAAAAGCAACCAGTTCATACCGTGTATATAGGTAAGAATTAAATAGTATAGAATGGCAATTGTATTGTTTTTGAAGACATGAAAGCTTTTAGTATCCATAACTTTCAAGTTTCGCTGTTTATAAAAACTCTCCTTTTGTTTGTATTGACGTCAGAGGGCCCTAAACCACAAGTGTCCCAAGTCATCTGTGAGCATTTAACCACCTTCCTGTTGCTTAAAAAGCTGGCTGGGATCTCTATTTGCCTTTCAAAAGGGTAGATGGAAGTGGCTCTGCTTCCTCTTTGTTACTGACCTCTCTGCTGTTGTTGTGTGTAGAAGTGCTGTAACTCAATTTAAAAGACTGTGTCTCATGAGCCTTAGGTGAGTCTCCACCTAGTTTGTGGATGCCGAGAAGGTTTATACAGGTGAAAGGTGTATAGTTGCTGAGTTGAAGCAATTCTGCGTATGTCCAGGAGACATAACTGAGGGTGCCTTAATGCACTTTCAGATTAAAATAGAGAACCTGTGGAGCCCAGTCATCTCGAGGCACATGGCTGTGAAGCTGGGAGACTATGTTGCTGAGTTTTTTGATAGGTGCTTAAACTGTTGTGTTTTTTTTTTTAGGTTGGCCTCGAATATTTTAAAATTACTGTAGTTAAAATTGTCAGCAAGAGAACAGTCATTACACTTGGTTTTCTATAGTGACGCAGGAAGACCAAGAGGTTTGAGGTAAGGTTGGTAACTCAACACTATATCCATTTCTGCTGCACCAGCCATTCAGCTGCAGTTGTTATTTATTTGTCCCTGGACAGTTGTGAGATACTGCATAAAATGCCAAGAAACCACTTGTGTCATAATTTGAGAACAATGAATTGAATTCTCTAGTTGGCCCAAGTTTTAGAGAGTTCTGATTTAATTTCATCTGGTCATCCAGTTCGGTTTCATTCACACATAAAGTAGGTATTTTTGTGAATGCCACTATATCCTGGATGAGAAGCTTTTGGTCATTGTGTAGATGTTATGCCAGTGACAGAGTATCAACTTTATCTATGCAAATCTGGTCACCAGTCACTAAGTTGTTTGAGTGAAGAGTTCTTTTCCTTCCATAAAATGTTACACGTATTTGGGATCCAGAATATTTCTTGTAGATATGAATGCTGGCCTTTGTTTGGGTGTGAGTTGGCTTAGATAGTGATTTGACACCAAAACTTAAAGTAGGAGGGCAAAGGTTTCAAAACTACATTGCAATATCTTGCATAACCCAAGCTATGAGACATCAGAAAAATTAAAAAATTAAAATTGAAGGAATCTGTTGAAGTATTGGCTTAATGACTATACACATCTTGTTAAATTCAATCCATCCTGCTTATATTTGTATAAAAAGTGATATATGGCACTGTTGGTCTGATGGTATTTTCATTAGATAGCTCTTTTCTGGTGTAACTTTAACATTTAGACAGTTGCCTAGAGCTTGAATTTTTTTTCAGTCTTCCTGTGTGGATAAATTCTTTGCTGACTTTTTACTGAGGCTATCAGCAAGCTGCACAACTTAGTTTCTTTAAATACATGGACTAGACTTTCTGTACCTTTCTTCTCTAGAAAGGTCATGCTAGGTGTTGCCCCTATTTCCCAATTATGTTAATACAGCAGACTTAATTGTAGCTGCTTACTGCAAATGCTTTCACTGAGGGACCTCTAGCCAGAACACTGATAGAGCAACTCCCAATCAGCATCTTCAAGCCAAAACATAATTTATTTCTTTCCTCAAGATGCCTCAAAATGCAGAAGCCTCAAAAAAGGCTTATCTGGATCTGTCTCTCATTATGACAGGGGAAAACAAACTTCGGTAGTTCTTAGGGTGTTAGTGGTGACCAGGTGCACTGAGTGTATTATTTCCTTTGCCATCCAAGGGACATGATATCTGTAAAATGTGTGCATCCACACGCATATTACCCAGGGCCAGAAAGATGAAGGAATCCAGTTTCCAGACTGAGAATGTTGTTTTTAGAGGTGATAGGACTTCATATCAGTTAAAGCTCTAGCATTTTTATTCAGAGAAGAGCTAAAGCGAACATGCTGGGGCCAGTCCTCCCCTGTGCTAACATGCATACACATGCACTGGAATGTCTGGAGATGTGAGGAAAATGCAGCCAGTGTCCTGCAGCAGTGCTGCAGTGAGGCAGAGTTGGCCAGGCAGAAGATGAAGGCTTCAGTTGAGGCCAGAGGGACCTGACTTTCAGTACCTACCTTCCTCCTCACATGAAGCATATTTTCCCACATCTTACACAATGCTGCTCCATGGTGATGCTCTGACTTTTCACATAAAAATTGTGATCCCAAAACCATAAAAGGAAGAAAGGAAATCTCTTGTTGTACATGTGTAAGCTGAAAGAAAAGAAGCACACCTGAAGTTTTTTGATTTAACGGAAGTTTTTTCCCCAATGTTTCTTCTGACCAAAAATTGGCAAAACCAGCTTTTGCTACTGAAAACATCCATTTACAGGAGATGACACTGTTTGGCCTGCTCCTCCCTGCTTCCAGAGCATGGTCAGTTGACATTATTTTTCTCCAGCTAACACTGCCATTATTGTGAACTTCTGGCATGCAAGGTTTTTGCATGGTAGTGTATGGCTATGTCTGCTTCAGGAAGACAGAATTCATAATTATCTTTATTCCTGTCATTTATTCCACCATTGAGATGGAAAGAATACACTGACCCACTTTCTCAGTTTCATTCTTTAAACCAAAGGGGAAAAAAAATTTGCTCATTGAAATTCATGCTTTCAACTGGATACACGACAGGTATCCAAAACTAATTGAAATCCAATACCATCCAAAGGTAAATGAGCATATTTCAGTTTGAGAATTCAAACTGGAGATCACGAAATTATGACCTACAATGGGAAATTTATACTATCTTCCCTTTTTTAATGCTGCCATTGATATTCTTTCTTTACACTGTATACAAAGATATGGGAAAAAGTTGAGGCTTACTTGTAATTCTTTTAGTTTTACACTACTCCTTTATTTCCCTCAGCTCTGGGGCAAGGGATGCCAGCCACCCAACTCTGGGCAGCTCGGTGGCTAAATTCCACTCTATGCCCTTTAAATGATATTTTCAACACAAACTTGCATATTTCTCAACGAAGAATTAATTAGTTCAGTTCAGACCTCTCTCAATGAAGAATTAATTAGTTCAGTTCAGACCTCTGATCCCTAGGAAATGTGGGGCAAGTATGCTTCAGAAAATAGAAAAATCAGAAAATTATAGGATCTCTTAGGATCTGTTTCTTCTTATGGCAACTACTGTGACACACATGCTATGGAACCTGTTCATATCCCACAGGTTTTATTTCTTTGGGCACAGCGTTGTCTGTCTTGAGCATGAGTTGCATTTGCAAAGGTAGCCCAAGTTAATGGATGCCATGCTTTGAGGAGGATGTATGAGCTCAGGAGTGGCACCAGAGACATGCATAAAGTTATTAGAGATCTCAGGAGCCTTTGGAACAAGGTAGCATGGCCAAGATCTGGAAATGTCTACATGGCGTCACTCAGGCAAATGCAGGTTCACTCTTTTTGGGCTGTCTGGACATTTCTGTTTGTCTTGGCTAATTATGTCCCTGGTGCCTGGACTGGCGGAGCTCACAGGGGAAAGTACTGTGTCATTGCTGCATACTTGCTCTCAGTGACTGCAGACCAAGTGCTCTGCATGCAAAAAATGGAGAGTTAACTGCATTTAAAGAATTCAGATCAAATAACTCTGAAGGGATCTGTGAGGCATGTGGCACCTCTGGTGTGTTTCATCATTTTAATAAGGAGGTTAGTGAATCCAAACCCTGTGTTGATTCCATTACAAAGCCAGACTTAATGCCTGTTCTGAACTCTGGCAATCTTTGAGACACTTTATGCCTGATACAGGCTTCCCTGTGTAGCATCCAGCTCTTTTTGATTGCAGGTGGAGTTAACTTTCCTTTCCTGGTTTCTGATTGTGTTGTTTGTTGTGGGTGTGACTTACTAAATGCTTTGTATTTCCTACAGGCTTTTTAAAAGAGGAAGCATGTTTATTACTAACCAGGCACTTAGATCACACATAAAAGAGAGATCTTGAAGACATTAAAACATTGATGTATTTAAGACAAGTGATTTGGACTTTACCTTCATAAAGGTGCAAGGGCAGACACTTTTCTTCGTTCCTGGGCCCTTGTTCTTCGTGCTGTTTACAGGGTACGTGAGTGGGAGAATATAATTTTATGGTCTCTGTTTCTCTTTAAAAAACGCCTTGGTACTTGTGTCAACATCTTGAAATGTCCATGTGTCTTGAACACACCTTGGATCCTAACACCTCTTCGTCTCCTGCTCCAGGGAAAAGTTACCACTGCTGTAACTATAGGTGATAATAAACCAGAAGTGAAAGCTCACTCAGAGTTCCAGGACCATTTTTGCTTTGTGGTGACGATGTGTCAGGTGACTTTTGCTAGAAGCATTTGTCATGATCAACTGCATGGAGAAAGGATGTCCTCTGCAGCCTTTTGCTGCATCCTTTAAATCCACTTTCAACTGCCCCACCTCTATTCTCCAACAGAGATGACCTGCATACATCATCAGGGCAAAGAAATGGGTCGTGAACCTGCAAAAATACTCTCTGACTCTGAGATCTGAAGGCGTAGCTTACCTATCCAGGATCCCACCCAGTATTTCGCCCTGGAAAAAAGCATAAGCCTGGCTTTATGTGAATGGCGCTCTGAGAACTAGTTATACAATATAACTCAGATATTGGAAAATAATAGTTCTTTCAAACTGCATCTATGCGACACAACCATGGAAGACCATGGAACAAACTGCATCTATGCTGCTACAACACTGAATGCTGTTCTAAGAACACTTCAGTTTTTAGATCCTACCTGTCTTCTCCTCTGGGTGTAATTTTTGAAGGAGATTATGGGAATGGACATGCTTCCTCTTAAATTACTGGCAAAACTCCCACTGACTTCAGTGGGAAGAAGATAAGACACTACTTGTAAGATGGTGACTTTTCCCTGTTGCAAGTATCCCCTGTGATGCTCTGCCAATCATTGCATTACAGATACACTGAGCTTTTGAATAGATAATGAGTCACCAAAACTTATCAAACTAAACCAGAAGAACACATAGCATTTCTATAGTGTTTTTCATTATAGTTCTGAAAGTCACTTATAAGCATAGGTAATTTTATCATCTCTCTGCTACACATAATATGGTCCAAACTAAAATAACCAAAGCAAAGTATTACGATCATAGAAGGAACAAGTATGTGAAGTAGCAATAAGGCTGAGTTCATTGCTTCCATGGCTCTGTATTTTTCACTGGATATGAAGACTTTTTCCATGTTATCCATAGTTGAGTATTAGCTATGCTTTGGTGTTTTCTCTTCAATTTAAAGTCAATTAGATGTAGAAGTAAATAGAAAAAACAGCAAACAGACTGTGTCTGTGTTTTTCAGTGAAACCAAATATACTCAGGCCAGATGCTGAACACAAGCAAAAGTTTTTAAAGCAATAAACCAGTTGGAGTTTTGCCTGAGTACAAAGCATGAGACAGTCCCAGTCTGTGAGTGCTTCCACTAGGCTTGCATTAGCTCTACTTCCACCTCTTCAGTAGGCATTAATTTGACAAAATCTTTTTTTATAACAAAAGTAATCAGAGCAAAAAAGAAGCTCTGCAAGTGCTCCCCTCTGTGCTCGCTCACTTGAATAAAAACCCCTGTTGTCATGAAAAGGACACCAGGGATACAGAAATACTTTTTAATGAACTAGTTATTGTGGCAGCATGGAGTCTGGGATTAGATATACAGTGGTATTAGTCTTATTTGTGTCTATCTAGTCAGTCTTCTGTTACTTTTATGTATTTTTCATAAATGTTTAAGCTGGTAATGTAAATCATTCTCTTTGTCTCCTGTAGTGCTCTGAGAAGCAAAAATAAAATAAAACAAAATAAAGAATCTTAACGTCTGACACTGATTTGCAATCAAGCTCCAAGGCTTCAAATTGCGTCATGTCATTCTGCCTAATGATGATGAAGAGACCCAGAAATGGGCTAAACTGCAGATTATTGGGCACACTGATCAGCTGTTGGGAAAGGCTCTGTATAAACAGTGATGGATGTGTGGGTGTGATTTCCTGGGGAAAGCTCTGCTTTTCAAACCTCTTATGTTTCCAGTAGCCTGTGTTATGCCTAGTTTTATTTTTTTCATTATGCTTACATGAGCAAAGCTTAGAAGATAGGATGATGTTTTAAAAGCTAGATAAGAGGAGCCTGTGCTGGGGCAGATCTGCCCCTTAGCCACAGTAATTCTGACCCCAAAACTTCGCACTGCACATGGCACTGCTAAGTGAATGTATGATCTGTATGGACCTCAAAAAAGAAAAGAGCTTTGACTTAGGTTTTTGAGCTGTGCTTATTTTGGGTAGGGCACTATGTCATTTCTAGAATTAGGCAGCACAACTGAAAGGGTTTTACAAAACTAATATTTTTCACAAGTTATGCACAGATTTTAAGAGTCGTGCTCATGGAAACTCATGGGCTTCATCCACATTTAGTTTTCTAAGACTGTTTTGGCCTGATTTTGTGAATATAATTTAAATGTCTAAATTTTCTTTTCTTCCGCCAGTCCAATTTAACATGCAGCACGAACACTTCTTGCTTACATTTCAAGCTTTCAGCGCTAAGCCCCTAGAATATTTGGTTTAAAAAATTTCAAACAACATCAATATTTCTTTAATGCTCTTTAAAGGTGACTAAACATGTGTTCTGACCAAAAACCAATACATTGTGTGCTATATGAAACATTTGTGCTCAAATTTCCTTTGCACTTAGGCTAGTACTGACCAGGCGTTTTTCTGATGCATTTTTGGTGACCTCTGTAGGGAATTCACATTGTGACATCAATGAGGAAGGAGAGTTCAGTGCTCTTTGATCAATGGCAAGTGTAAAGCGAGCTATGATGCCTTTGACAAAGTCTGAAAAATCCCCTAAGATCAACACAGTTTGATATTTTCCCCAGTATTGTCGTAGGCTTTCATACATTCCTGTTTGGATCTGATAAATATCATTTGGGAGCTTCTTTTCCTGATTGTGACTTTTCCATACGTTCCTTACCTAGAGGTAGAGAACATAATTACCACTGCCAGGCTGCTGTTCTGTCTTTCACAAAGCTATGCTGGTGATGTTCCCTACTGGCTTTTGAATCAGGTGCTTGCTCAGTCAAACGCACGATTATGACATTCCCTCTGGAGTGTTCTCCTCCCAGGCCAACTGCCTGGCAGACTCTCATCTGGAAATCCTTGACACTGCTTTTCTAAATCCTGCCTCTGGCTACAAAGACTTAAGATACTGTCTCATCAGTATGCAGATATACTTCACTGGTTCTGTTTAGATATTTTCTAAACACTGACTAATTAATTTCCAGTTTAAGACATACCTGATCAGAATACACAACTGAAAAACAAAGTTAAATCTGAAAAATGTGTTGGCTGCAAACTTCTAGCTTTCCAAGAAAACAGAAGGGTTGTATTTTGCAACCATTTCTGTCTTCCATTTCACATTCGCAACAGATGTTCTGGGTGTCACTGCCAAACTTAACACTTCTTGAGCTCACGGGCTAGCTCCCCTACACATTTTACTCAGGGCTGTGTGATGAGTATGAGGAAGGAAGGGCAGGAGGGGGACACTGACTGGGGTCCTCTGCCTATTTTGTGTTCCTCTTCTTTCCATTGGTTATGTTTATACTTTTGTTTAGCGATGATTTCTGATGTCTAGGAAAGTCCAACTCCTGCTGGAATTTCTCCAACAGACCTCCCGTACGTGGTGAGGAGATCACCATGTCACTCCACAGTGACTTTTTATAGAGGTTAAAGAGTAATAAAAATGTTGGCTGCATATGTTACTGACAGAATCTGTCACAACACAATGAGATGTATCTTATTTTTGAAATAAATTCTAGATCCTCAGCTCAGATGAAATCAAGCTATCCATATTGCCTTCTTCTGAAAAATCATTCTTGAATTTTTTTCACTTCCCTGACTTGCTCATCCACATCTCATTTTTTTATTTAATTTCTAAATTTTGAGGTGAACTTTCTACTGAAGGCCGAATTCTCTCTCATGTAGAGTACGTTTCTTTTTTCATCTGAAATGTGTCAATACAGCATGCACAAAAGAAATGCAAGATTTTCAAAGGCATAGAAGTTAGGGAAAGTAGCAAAAGCTGCAAAAGGGAAGTATCAATTTCAGGAATGTCAAAGACTCCTTAAATTTGATGAGAGGAGTATGCTTTCCATGAGCCCTGGGAGGCTTCTTTTCAGGACACGGCACTGTGGATTGCACTGACTTCTGTAGACCAACAGCCAGAGGGACCCAGCACTCAGCAAGTGTTTCAGCCATATCTGCCAGGCAGCATTTTTTCACTGAAAATATTATAACAGCTTCTATTTAAGGATTGTTTCTAAGTAACATTACTGTAAAATTGAGCTGGGAAATACTTAATAATCTATAAAGGATTTTGCATAGTTCATTCCCTGAGCTTTCATAGGTCTGAGCAGTAAGAGTGCCATGAGAACATGCAGAGGAATGTATCTTAGGGCCCTTTGCTTCTTGCCAAGAAAGTTGCAACAGAGTTGGTTGCTTAACTAGAAGTCACCAGATTTTGCCTTACTAGGAAAGGCAGGATTGCGTACAAGACATGTCATTAAAAGGCATACAGGCTGCACGTACACATGAACTCAACAGCATTTGGCCTTAGTTTTCTCATGCTGAACACATCCTACCACAATAATGTTCCAGAGAACTACATCACTGGATCTTGGTACCTAAAAATATGTTCCCTTTAGCAATCACTGCCTTCAAGTGCAGCCTCTCTCCTTTTCTTCACCCCAAACAAGGGCCTTAAGAAGAGCAAAAATATTTTCTCCTTGTTAACTCCAGGATAGCAATGGCAGAAACAGACTGGTTTGGGCATCTTGGGTGAATATAAAACTGTATATCTGTGTAAGAATCCACCTAGTACAAATGACACTTCCAAATAACTGAAGAAAAAAGATGAAATTCCTTGATAAAATCGTCCATGTTTTGACTGATCAATGCTCTTTAAAGAGGGTTCAGGAAATACGTAAGCCAATTTTTTAACCTATCTGTGCTACAAAGACAAAAATACAGGTTAATTCTATTCATTTTGATAATGTGATTGCATTTTTATGGAATAATCATCGCACTCTGATGCTTTTACTGTAAGAGAGTGGTGATCAGACCCATTTGAAATAACTGTCTCTTCTTCAACATCAGGCTTCCAGGTTGCTGGTCTTGCACTGCATGCCAAACTACCCTACACTTTTCTTTGGATAAACTACAGAAAAGACCCCTTTGAGATTATCATTGCAAACAGTCTGTCATTCTGCAGCAAGAGGAGGAATGCTGGGACTTGAGGCATGGAAACAGCGTGTGTGCTAAAGCAAGCAAACCCAGAAGCCTGCAGACATACCAATAAAAGGTGCAGAACATTTGTGATGAAAGGTCCACTCTAGCTGGCCCAGGAGGAGGCTCATGCTCCTGCATGGATGAGCTTTCTTATATGCCCAAGGGATGGAGATGTTTACTGAGCTCCCTGCCAGGACTTTGCGGCAATGTTTTAGATCTTGTAGCCCAGGTCACTGAACAGATGGAAGGTAAAACTGATGAGCCATGGGAGCAGCAGAGTAGGGGATGGTTGTGATGATGCGTTGAGCACTGGCAAAACCCAGGATCAACAGCACTTGGTGGAGTGCAAGAACAGTAAGGGCAAGCAACAAACAGCTAGAACATCACTAGCTAACCAACCCTGCCACACTGACATCTCGTTCATCATGAGAGAGTTATGTTTCAAACACCTCCAGCTCAACTAGCCCTTCGCCCTTGACGGAGAAAGCTACTGGCTTGTTTGCAAAGGATGCACACTAGAAACAGCTTGACTAAAATCCTTTCACTGGATCTCCCTGTGTTTTATTCACTCATTGTGAAGGAAGGTTAACTGGGAAGGACAATGACCAATTGTTTGAAAACCTGCTGACAAATGTAAGGGAATCTGTGTGGCCACTTTGCTAATCTGTGCTGGTAAAAAATGAGTTGTTCTAATAGGCCAACTCAGCCTCTGTATCATTCTCACATTTATAGTGTGATTGAAAGGGACAGAGAAACAAAGATTCCAGTAGAAACCAGAACCGCCCTACTACAAACTTTTTAGTCTTTCTCTGTAAAAGAAAGATTCAAGATGGGATGATACCTGCTTGACAGAAGCTTTGTCAAACACTGCGAGGAATTCCGGAATACTTTTGAAGAATTTACATTGCAGGGATTTTATATAGTTTTATTTGCAAGCATGGTTTTTTTGACTGGTATCACTGTTCATTTTCAGCTCAGCTGAAAACTACGTGCATTGGTCTGTGACCACTCAATGTGATCCTTTATGTGGGTAAAGCATGTAGACTTTGGTCCTTCCAATGCTTACATATCCAGTCGTAGGATTTGCTTCAAAGATGCCATTGAGTGAGGAGAGAAAGGCCAGCACACATTTCTGGAAGCAGCTTTGAAGCTCTGGTTGTAGTACGTTTGTCAGGACTTATACGAACCTCCCTTCTTCTCGTGTCCATTAATGCCAGCAACACCAATGTACTGTCAATAGAAATTACTTGAATGTTACTGGAAAAATTGATAGCTATACCCAGTCCAATTTTTAGCCAAAACATTTTCTGCAAAAACATTTCTTTCATTGAAATCTGCATATTTTTTCAGAACAGCTCCAATTCTTCTAAAATAGGTTTTTTAAATTTTTTTATTTGTACACATCATGTCTATATGAATCATCTCTTGGCGATGTAAGTAGTGTAGTACACACCAATCTCTTCACAGGTATATCTTATGAAAGGTGAGATATACAGCCCATTCTATTCCCACTAACATAATAATAATTTTCCTTTTAAAGTCATTAATGATAATGGCTACTTAGTAGTGAGACACATCTTCTTTACAGCAAATATACTCATTTATATGATCAAAATAAATTGAGATTAGATACTTATATAAATATGAGAATCTGGGCCTTAATCTGTTGATTGGAAATTAATTTAGTGTTGTTAAGTATTTCTTGACAAATTTTTTTTTAATATCCCTACAACACCAAATGGAAACAGTCAAACAGATTATCACTTAGACAGTGTGCTCCAGCTACCTATGGACTCTGCATGATGTCAAGCGACAGATACGTGTTTTCCTTTACAAGATAGTATGCTTACACTATGGTAGCTTTATGTTGCACTATGATAATGCAAATGAGTATGAAATTACTATCTGCAAAACAATGGAAATTTTCTTGTGCACCATATCAGGGAACCAGCACAGTACTTTCCTGAGCTGAGAAAATTTCTTGGTGTAGGAACAATTATTTTAATCTAATGGAGTGACTGGAAGATTATCGTAAACTTCGCTGGCTAACTGTTCTTAACAAAATTGTCCCTAAACCTGATTCTACATCAAATCAGCCAAAGCGAACTTAACACATAAAAGAAATGTAGGGATATGACAAGATGTGCTGGGTTACTCATGGAAACCATTCACTGAGCAGTGAAATTACAGTGGCTGGAAACTCTTGCAAATCTGCATGTGCCTAAACTAAAAGGTGGCAGTCAGCTTCTAAGTAAACCCAGAAAAACCGTGGTCCAGATTTTCATTTAAACACAACCAGCTAAAAACCAGACCAGTCAAAAAGCATTATAAAGTAAACCACAACTGACTAACCAATTCTCCACAGTGCACTGCATTCTCCGAGGCCTTAAATTATTATGAACCCTAGGAAATTGTGTGGATGGTTAAGAGACACTTTATGATGGTTGACAGGCATTATATACCATAAGTTTACATGTTCACAGCAGTCTTTCAGAAGGTGTTGAAACTATTTCCTGAGTTTTCAGTGTTTATTCGGTGCTGGAACTGTAAGGATATAATCCAAAAAGAAAATCTGGAAAAGTATGTAATTTGACTTATGAATCCCATGCTCCTAAGCAGCTAAGCTGCAAGTGACCTCAATGCCCTGCTCTCTGAATTTGTGTCTACATCACACACTTGAGAGCTCCTTAAAATGTTTCATATTCTAAATAAAATCTTTTCAGCTTCAAAAAGCATATTACTTCTCACCAAAACAGGGATATTATGAGACAAAACTTAGTCACAAGAAAGATTTTTATTGGGGATGGAAAGGAGATTTGTGTGCAATTTACATTGTCTTTTGTTAGTGTCTCCCCCACCACACTTTTTTATATTTCTGGCAATCAAAGAAAAGCTAAGACCAGAATGTCCTGCAGTGGCTTCTGAATGTGGAAGCCCATACTGATCTTTCCACATAGTTTTGAAATGAAGAAAATTGCTCATTATCATGTTAGTTTGTAATCTTCAAAAGCACTTTCTGAAGTCTCTACCAGGGAAACATAGTTAAAAATTCAGTATACAACTCACTCATCTTGTTTGTCCCCAAGTGTACTGTGCATCTGCTGCTCTGGATGAATGAAAGTGTTTCAGTTCTTCAAAGAATGAACCTCGGAAAACACAGAACCAGTTGGCCAAAACTCAGAATATTTCTTTGGTTTAAAGAGATTAAGGGGTAAACTCCTGCTTTTCTTTAAGTAGCTCAGCTTCAAATGATGGTGAGACTCTACAGGGTGCATGCAAATATAAGAAGATAGTAAAACGACCATCAGGAAAATAGTGTTCCAGTTCATATGCAGATTCCCATCTTAAATGTGGCCTTTTAATTAGCTTGATTATAGTGGTGCTTACTTGTTAGTGCCTCAGTCCTGTAATTTAAGGAGCCAACTGTGTGTTCATTATAAATTCCTGTTTTCAAAGATTTATAAATAAAACTGAGCAGCAGCAGCAACAATGACAACAAAAGATAAATTTACTTGGAAAGTGTGATGAGAGAAATATCATTTGGGGGTATTTCTAAACTCTCCAGCTCAAACTTGACTTCAGCTTGGCAAAGTTAAGCATTGTGCATATTACAGGAGAATTCTTCCACCTTTAAAATGCTTTTATAGCATTTGGGTTGTTCAGCATACAAAATACTTAAGCAAAACATAACACCAATATATAGAAACAATATAATTGGTATAAATGAAAAGGGGGTTTGAGAAACAGACCCTGCTGTATGTTGAAAGAGTTGGAGTACAACTGGTAAACTTTTTCTACATGGTGTACTCAGGAAACTGTTTTTTTATGTTTGTGGATTGGCAGTCTGCTACTCATCAGGAAATTGTTGTTAAAAACGTGTTTAAATAAATTCACATACCATAATCTTGCAAGTACCAGTGGAATGGGGAGACAATTGGAAGGGTAAAAGTGAGAAAACTCATGGGTTGAGATAACGACAGTCTAACAGGTAAAGCAAAAGCCGTGCATGGAAGCAAAGCAAAATAAGGAATTCATTCACTGCTTCTCATCAGCAGGCAGGTGTTCATCCATCTTCAGGAATGCAGGGCTGCATCACATGCGATGATTACTTGGGAAAAAAAACACTATGACTTTGAATATCTTCCCCTTCCTTCTTCCTCCAGCATTTTATGCTGAGCATGACATCATATGGCATGGAATATCCCTTTGGTCAGTTGGGGTCAGATGTCCCAGCTGTGTCCCCTCCCAACTTCTTGTGCACCCTCAGCCTACTTGCTGGTGGGGTGGTACGAGAAGTAGAAAAGACTTTAACTCTATACAGGCACCACTCAGCAATAACGAAAACATCCCTGTATGATCAACAGAATCTGGATCTGCAGCTGGATATGCTTTGATACTTTATATTTTGACAGTGCTACTCTGATTTTCCTTCTTTAGTAAATGAAGTTTCAGTGGAGACCTTCTGACAACCTCCAGCCTTGAAAGAAATGGCTACAACTTCAGATGCTAAAGATAAATAATGAAAGAAGTCCTGGAGCCTGATTCAAATCTGCCTGGACATCATGGGAGAGGGGCTTAAAAACAGGGAAGACAGCATTTGATACAATGGCTTTCATCCACAGCTGTCAGCTGCAGTCGCCGGAGGGCACATTCTTGCCCCTGAATAAAACACTGAGAGGAGAATAGATGAGTACCCTCTGAAAACCAATTTGTGCTTTAAAGATACTACAGATTTCCAGGAGATCTATACATAACATAGGGAATACAGCTAGCATAAACTTTTGAAGTGCACATCTGCTGAATATTTTATAGAAGTCGTTCTTCCAAATTGGACAAAGTGCATGTAACTTGTTACCAAACTGGTTTTTGACAGGAAGGGCAAAAGCTCTATACCATGAGCAGTAATCACAAGGAGGCCTCCTACGATGTAAAATCCCACAGCTTTCTCAACAGCTCTTCTCCTATTGTCTCTCTAGATTTTATCAGCACCGTGACAGACAAACAGGCTGCTAATAATTTGTTCTTACACCCTCTCCTCCTCCTTTCAACTATTTTTAAATGGAGTGTGTAATTTTACGGTACCTGATGCTTAATATAATCTGTGCACAATAGGAATTGCATCTTCTTCCTACCTACTGGAAGGCATAGTTATTTAACTGGCAGATGTAAGAATTAAGAAAAGCAAGGGCAGAGGAAAGAAACAACAGAAGTTATGTACCAGAAAGTAAGAAAATTAATTTACTTTTGATTGAGGAACAGAAATATGCTGGTTATATAACAGAAATCAAACATTGACTTTCCCTAATATTCCACCACAACCACCCCCAACTTTAAAATTCAATACAAATAAGCAGGGTACAACCACAAAACATTCACAAAAACTACTAGCTGGGGTAAGGTTGAGCTCATAACGACATTTGATTGCAAGATCTGGTGAATGCATAGGAAAATGAAAGCTCCTGTAAGCTAATGTAATGTTTTTAACAGAAGTTTCATGGTGATGTACACTACTAATGCATGGACAGTCATAAAGCTGACACGTCAATGAAGGTGCAGGGAAGAAGCTGAGTGGGAGAGCTCCAAGGCAGAGCATTGCTATAACCTTGCTGTGTTCATGGACTGAAGGAGATTAGGGAGTCTGCTTTTCCCTGCGTGATCAGCAAGCAGACTAGAAAGGCCAAATCTTCAACTGCCAGATCTGGCATTTGGACACACAAATGCCAGCTTCCTTACGTGCAAGCAGACAAAGTTACAGTTGGAACCTGCACGCTGTATACTGGAGAGAAGGGTGAGAGAGTGGCAACGTGGGTTTGTTTGAATATTTTCTCCGTATGGACATGCAAAAAGCAAAGCAGAAAATTTAGAAAGGTTTTGAAATACCTGGAAGACTTCTGAAATTACTAGGTATTTTCCGCACCAGAGTCTGAAGTTGCGCAAAAAGCCAATAATAAGGACTAACAATTTAAAATTATTCTCAGCATAAACGCAGAAGTTGAGCAGGAAAAACTGTAATAGAAATGTCTGTAAGTTTAAGTTTTGCAATGTTGTTTGAGAGAGCTCAGCTGCAGGAAAAAAATACACTGCAGCAAAATGTTTACAGCTGAGTTTGCTCCAAATAAGTAAACTGATGCAGATAAAGTTATAAAGAAAGAGAACAACATTCACCTGCCTTTTTTCGATATAAAACTGGGATTTGTTTTCATCTGGAAAAACATCACTCCTATTTTCGCAGACTAGACTCTGTATCTAGATTTATCTGGTGGTTTTTAGGAGCTGGACACTCTGAGAAGGCAGAAAGGTGGCAAACTGCAAGAGCCTTTGGCAGCGCCAGGTGGAGAGGTCAACAAAGACCTGGCAGGAGCCACAGGAGATGGCTGACTTAGGGGTCAGGCTTGCTGATGCCACCCTGACAGCACTGCTGAAGTCCAAAGTTGGATTAAGCATGCAAAGTTCAAAGCACCAAACCTTACATTTAAATTTTTCCTTACCTGGCTGTTGCCTGGCACAGCATGTCCATGAAACAGTGTATGAAGCAGGGCCAAGACAGCTCCTCCCCAGCTTCCCTGGGCAGAAACAAGCTACTGGAGATTGTGAGGAGATGGTGTGTGAAATGGCATCTGCAAGTTCGTTCTTTTAGTGTGACTTTTGGCTGGTCCTGAGGAGCAAGTGTCACCTTAAATTTGGAGGCACCTTATTGTTGGACTGGTATGGCACTTGGGCTACCGCCACTGGTGCTTACAATCAGCTCATGGTTGTGGATTTCACTGAAAGAAGAGAGTAAAGGGATGGAGAGCATTTGTGAACCCCAGAGGCTACAGAGGCTCTGAAGGAACGTTTGATATTAACCATTTGTTGTGGGAGTCTGTTAAAGAGGGAGCAAGAGTGAGCTGAATGATCCTCTACTAAAAGAGCTGAGGGCCCTCATGAAGTCTATGAAAACTCATAAATGTTGTGGGATCCGTACCACTACAGACCTACTGGGCCCTGATGGAGCATGTTGATGGTTATTCAGATATTGCTTGGTACAAAGGAGCCATGAAGCACTTCTTAAGCTAAGACTGAGCATTGCAATTCTTCCCAAGCTCTGAGGATATCCACAGAAGGTGGCACAGTGCCGCAGAAAAGGGCATGCACACGTGTCCGGGAACACAGAAATGTGAATGTTTTACTGAAGCTTCATACCCAGCGTTGGAGAGTGACAAACATCTGTCTGTTAAAGAAACTGATGTGCTATTCAATTACATTGTCCCTGAGAAGGGTTTAAAACACTATTCCAAATATACTTTCAGCGTTGTATGTAACTTGTGTGTAAGTAATTATCAGGTCATTATATGTCAATGTCTTCCTTAGGAGCTAATGGAATGCTGTAATTCTTGCTCGTGTTTGGGATTCTGAATTCTCTGTTAAATGTTCCCCTACAGGTCCTGGGCAGTCATACTACCACAAAAAATCAAAGGAAGATACAGGAAGAATGAATGTTGTAGCCTTTTGTACAGAAATTGTTTTCAATACTGATACATAATTGAGAAAAGAAGAAGTGAAGAAGTGGTATTTTACTCACAAAACCCCTCTGCTTCTTCAACAGGAAAATATACTTTTATTGTCATCTCCTCATAGTATCTCCATTAAAGGGAAAAACAACCAGGAATATAAATAGCAATTTAAGACACTGTATGTGATGAAGAGAAGTAAGGGATTATAAAAGAAAGTCCAGGTATTACACCAAATGTGAAACATAACCATGCACAGGAGTTAAGCCAGAAGTTTAATTACTGCAAATACTGGCCCAGATCAATAAATCAGTATGTGTTTTTACAGCTGTGATCCATGAGACATAGATTGCTATCCAGTGGAGTGATGAAGTGATGAAGTTTTCCTCACACTTTTGCTTTTTTGCTTACAGTTCAAATGACGAAATTGAATGCAGTGTTTTTAAATAAATATCCAGTATACACAAAGCTTGATATGGACACAGAAAAAAATACCACTAGATTTAGAAAATACACCGTATCCCAAACACAAACCACACAAAATGAAAAGCCTGTCCAAATGAGTTACAATAGTGACTTCAATTAGGAAAATTAACTTCTGATGATTTGTGTGTAGTGTGGGAATGTGAACAGTGGATGCAATTCCTGTAACATGGTATGTGAATCCCAGAAATGCTGTATTCTTTCTCCTAGCTGCAGACTACCAGACCATAGTGAACCCTCTGTCAATTTAAATGGTCACACAAAGCCAAAATCTTGCTTTCCACGTTAGAGGATGGGTGAGTGCATTGTGCAAGGAATCATGGAATCACGGAATTTTCAGAGTTGGAAGGGACCTCTAGAGATCATCTAGTCCAACTCCCCTGGTGACGCAGGAATGCCTAGAGCACAGCAGGACTGCATCCAGGTGGGTCTTGAAAATCTCCAGAGAAGGGGACTCTACAACCTCCCTGGGCAGCCTCTTCCAGTGCTCTGTCACCCTCACCGTAAAGAAGTTTTTTCTTATGTTTGAATGGAACTTCCTATGTTCCAACTTGTGCCTGTTGCCCCTCGTCCTGTCACTGGGAACCACTGAAAAGAGCCTGTCTCCATCTTCCTTCAACCCACCCTTTAGATACTTCTAAGCACGAATAAGGTCTCCCCTCAGCCTTCTCTTCTCCAGGCTAAAGAGTCCCAGCTCTCTCAGCCTTTCCTCATAAGGGAGGTGCTCCAATCCCCCAGTCATCTTTGTTGCCCTACGCTGGACTCTCTCCAGTAGTTCCCTGTCCCGCTTGAGCTGGGGAGCCCAGAACTGGACACAGTATTCCAGTTGTGGCCTCACCAGTGCCGAGTAGAGGGGGAGAATGACCTCCCTCGACCTACTGGCCACACTCTTCCCTATGCAGCCCAGGATTCCATTGGCCTTCCTGGCGACAAGGGCACATTGCTGGCTCATGGATAATTTACTATCTGCCAGGACCCCCAGATCCTTCTCCTCAGAGCTGCTTTCCAGCAGGTCCACCCCTAACCTATATTGGTGCCTAGCATTCTTCCTCCCCAGGTGCAGGACCCTACACTTGCTCTTGTTGAACCTCATTAGGTTCTTCTCTGCCCAGCACTCCAGCCTGTCCAGGTCACGCTGGATGGCAGCGCGGCCCTCTGGAGTGTCAGCCACCCCTCCCAGTTTGGTATCATCAGCAAACTTGCTGAGGATACACTCTGTCCCCTCATCCAGGTCATTGATGAATATATTGAACAAGATCGGGCCGAGTATTGACCCCTGGGGGACACCACTGGTTACAGGCCTCCAACTTGACACTGCTCCATTAATCACGACCCTCTGAGTTCTATCACCCAGCCAGCTCTCAATCCACCTTGCTGTCTCCTCATCTAGCCCACGCTTCCTCAGCTTCCTAATGAGTATGTTATGGGAGACAGTGTCAAAAGCCTTGCTGAAGTCAAGGTAGATGATGTCTACTGCTCTCCCCTCATCCAGCCAACCAGTTATAACATCATAGAAGGCTATCAGATTGGTCAAGCATGATTTACCCTTGGCAAATCCATGCTGACCACTTCCAATAACTTCCTGTTCTTCAACGTGTTTGGAGATGACATCCAGAACAAGTTGCTCCATTACCTTCCCAGAGACAGAGGTGAGACTAACCGGCCTGTAGTTCCCTGGGTCCTCCTTCTTGCCCTTTTTGAAGATTGGAGCGATGTTGGCCTTCTTCCAGTCCTCAGACACCTCTCCTGTTCCCCATGACCTTGCAAAGATGATGGAAGGAAGAGTTGATAGCTGTTTGCATAGGCTTGACCTTTAGGTCAGGTTTGTGAGACTGAAAAGACGTAAGCCCATAAGCCTATTTAGAAGTGGTGGGGTGGTAGAAGAAAGGATGTAGAGACACTTCAATTTACCTACCTTAAAGTACTTACCGTGTGGGACACATACATCAGTGGATGTTGTAATTGACAGTGCTTGATTCATTTGCCTGCAAGGGCTGTTAATAAGGCACTAGCAGAATTTGAGGAGAGATGAGTTTATTGTGTTACCCTACCAATTTAAGACTAACTTGTCCCCGTATTAAGACACAGAACTTGTTAATGGAGAACTTTCAAGATGGCTTCTAGGCTCAACTTCTCCAAATTGTGATGGAGATAAAAATCCGTTTTCCTTAGTACTTTCTAGAAGTTTTTAAAGAACTTTTCCTCAGTAGCTGAGAAGCCAGAATGGGTCATGGGAGCAGTTGTGAAACTGAACTGGGAAGTCTGAGATTCATCCAAATACAGCACCAGAGAGATCACAGCAAGAGCTGCAGCGGCGTTTGGGTCCATGGGAGCATGCAAAGTCCGGTGCAGAAACCTGGTAAATGAGCAGTGACTGGAGCTTCACAAGATAGGTTATGAATAATGACAGACTCAGCAGTGCGGTACTAAATTTTCGGTCTAGGTATTATCTTCACTTCAGATATTCCATGCAAGGTAAGTTCTAGAGAAAGTTGAATAACTCCAGATGGTCCTTTTGCAGGCAGGTTGATGGCAGACGAAAACAAATCTTCAGAAACAAAGACTGAAAAATGACTAAAACACAGTTAGGAAACTTGGAATAACCGTCTGCATCACTTATACTTGGTTATTGGTTTGGTTTTCAAACTAAACTTTAACCTTTTATGAAGAAAAATAAAGCAGCAAATACAGCAAATGAGGACGTAGTAGGACACAAGAATACAAAAAAAGTTGCTATACCACCACTTGAGATATACTTCACAGAGATGAATGCAGTATTTCAATCAAGTTACTTACAAAATGCAAATAAAACATGGTGTGAAGTTAAGTGACAAGTAAGAGTCAGAGGTACAAAAAGCACTCCTCCTCTGGGAGACTGAGAGGATTAGGTTTGTTTACCTTGCAGAGGAGATTAATTACAGTTATTGAACATAATAAATGCAAAGAGGAAATAGATGAGGAAAGTATGTTTACTAACTCTTACAGCAAAAGAATAAAATGATACCCAGTAAAAAATTCAAGTCAAGAAATGTAAGACTAATTACAGGGTTTCTTTTATATGATAACATAAAATTAGCGTCTGGAATCCATTGCCATGATATGTGAGCTCAGTAAGATTCAGAAAGGGGAATGTATATGGCTAATGAGAGTCTTTGCAGTCATAATAGATGCAAACCAAGGATAATTGGAGATGCAAACCAAGGTCCTCGTGGATAACCAGGACATTACATATGTAGTCAATCATGATCAGCCTTTCCTTTGTCTTCCTGAATACCAGACAATGCTTCTGGTTCTCCAAGTAAGCAGCAAAGTGCAAATCACATTGCTATATTCTATAAAAGGAGGCAATCACTGTCCTGGAGCATGTATAAAGGACATACAAACATTAGTGCACTGGAGAGTCCAAGGCACTTTGAAACCCAAATGGGATTTTGCTAGTGAATGCTAAATGTTAAGCAACCTGTCACAAATGAGATTTGCAGCCCTAGACTAAAACATAGTGTTAACAAGTTTGGCGGTAGCTTTCTCTCAGCCTCTCCTCTTGCCTGTCACAGAGGCAGAGACTTCCCAGTGTTATCCAGGCAGCTGGTGTTGACCAGGAGAAGATCAGAGAACTACTGAAATCTCTACTGAGCCCCTGTGTTATTTAGGAATGAGCACTCAGGATTAGTTGTATTTAAAAAATGTCATGCCGTTCAGCATAAGAATGTCAAACTTGCATTGAATTCAGTGTACATGTGCCTGCACTTCCGTCCAAATTTTCTCAAACCAATGGGAACCCCAACATAAGAGGAAGAGGGTTTTTTATGATTGAGCACAATGAATTACCACTGTCACATGTGGTTCTACAGGTAGTTGCAGTGCAGAAAAGGAGCACCTACCACTGTCTCACTGGCACAAGCAAAGTCTAACCAGAGTTGTTTGTATACAGTGATATTTTTCAGAAGGTTTCTACATGGAAAAATACATTATACTGAGAACAGACCTCTGTAGATGTGTTATTCAGTGCTGATAGAAGTTTTCCACTTCATTTTTTTACAAATGTAGCAAAGTTAATGCTTCAAGAACAGGGGGAGCTCAATGGTTAGTGTTAAAAAGGTACGCAAGAAAATAACTGTATTTTGCTTCATTCAATGAAATGCTCATGAAGTTAGAAAGAGTCAAATTAATGTATGATATATTTCCATAACTCTCCGTTAACAGTTTTAACTTCACTGGCTGAGTTTTCTGCTTTTGAGAATACATTTTTTTCCTCTGTCCTTCTGCTGTATGGAAGATCTATACATGAATAGTAGGCATGGTACCAAAAATATACATCCACAAAGTCCTGCATGTAGTACAAAGCCAACAAACTAAAAAACAGAATACAATTTAAAAAAAAAAAAGAATAATTATAGATTTAATCTTTTTTTAGCATATGTTGACAAAATCTTTTTTTTGCATATTAATACATGAAGTTACATGAAAATTAAACAGATCACCACCTAGAATAGAATCTGAACAGCTTTTGTAGGCACTGCAATAAAAGCTGTCATTCTAAAATGTAAAATTCTTTGGCAGAAATCAGTGACCTAATTTTTGAGCATTAAGAAAAAGGCGTACCTGTCAGAAGCAAAACATACACAAGAAAAAGCTTTCTAGAAATAAATGCAACGGTATCTTTTTAACTGAAAGGTGTTCCTTATTAACTACTAAGAGGGAATTCCTGTGAAGTATCATTTACATACCTGTCATGCTACCAGTATACAGGCATCCTTACCCCCCAGAAGCAGAGGTGTCTTTGCCTTCGCAGTAGCAGGGGGGAGATGGCCTAGACAGATCACAGAGGGATGGTTTTTCCTATGAACTTAGGAAATGGAGAAGATCTTAACAGTCGTTGCCCAGGGATAAGAGAACATCCCTTAGCTCTTGCTTTCTGCCTGAAATGGCTCAGCTGGTGATCTAACATCATGTTCAAAACCTCAAAGAATTTGGTTCTGCTAACAGTTGCATTTGATATTCGACACAACAATCCTAAAAATTAACTGCTTCCCAGCAAAGTGGAGAGGTATTCCTACCCCCTTGCTTTTCAGTGTAAGGTGCTGAGATGGTTCTGGCTACCATTGCTTCAATGTGCTGGCCCTTGAGGTGCAGGAGGAATGACTGGCACATATTTCACAAGAGAGGTTTACAGCACAGTTATGTTGTAGTTGGCCTTCTGGGGAAATCAGGGAGCCTGAGGCTGTCCATGTGAAACAGGACTGTGAAGCATATGTGACAACAGATACAGACAACGGCTTTACTTTCAGAAGTAAAAAGAGACTTTCCTTGCATGTATCAAATAGGAGAAATGTCTAGGAGAAAGATGTCACTAGCCCTGGCATGGGCTATCCCTCTGCACTGCACTCAATTTGTAGTGTAAAACAGAAGGTCAGGTCGTCACTGGCTCACCATGACTAGACAAGATCTAACAGATACAGTGGGATGAAATATCTGCAGACTTTTGCAGAAGTTTCTCAAGCATTTTTAACAGGTCCTAGGGAAGTGATATATGACAGAAACCAAACCCAGAGTGCCTCCAACAAACCACCCCAGGGCTGAGGTGTTTGTACACTTAGCCATCAGGCTCAGAAAGTTCAAAATCCATCAAATGGTATTGAAGACATATTTGGAGTCTAGTTGTGTGAAGTCCTTCACCAAGGGAAAGGGATAGAGACCTCTCATCTGTGCCTGAGAAGTAATAAACACCACAAAGTCCTTTCTGAAGAGTGTGAAGGCCACATAGAATCCAAATAAGCAGAGTTTTGTACCAGTAACGATCCAGGCTTACAATGAACTAAGGTTATTGTCTATGTAATGACTGAATCAACAATGCAAAAATAAACATCCTGAAGTCTGACAGGCTTCAACCAGTTTTGCCTTTGGAAGCAATGCTATGATCTCAGAAATGGTCATGGCCCTTAACTTGTAAATACGCAATTTGTGAGACCAAGATGGGTCTGGAATGACTTTTTCCTGAAAAAGGTTTTAGAAAAGAGTAGGTAAAAGTACCTGGAGAAATTTCATGTCTCTTAGGACATCCTCAATTTCCCTTCCCCAGTGACAGGATACAAACAGCAGATGCAGGAACAGCATTTGGTCCCTTGCTGTGTTGTTCTCTGGGGGGTATCGGTGCACAAAGCTGCTTTCCAACACAGAGGATGAGGATCTCAGTGCAGAGGTGAAACATCTGAATGCAAGTTTCCTTTAACTGAATGTGGAAAGATCTACAAAGCGCTCTCAGATTGTGTAAACAGGTGAAGTACTTCAGTTGAACTTGTTCCTCAAAACTCTGTTCCCCTCAAAAGACAGGTCTTCCACTGCACCGTGCAAGCCTTGGGGCTTCCTAGTACTCTGCAAGCAGGAGACATTTTGGCAAAAACTGCAGAAGAAAAGGGCAGTTGTATATGTTACTTAAATGGAAAAGCAAGAGATCTGCAGACACTGAAGAGGCAGCTGCACTGGGATTCTTTTCCTCATAGAGCAACATCGCCAACAAGAATATCTCCAATTTTACTGTCGTTGCAGAGTGAGTGTTGGCAGAGAGTGTATCACAGCTGGAGATGCTTTGTCTGCAATTATAGCATAGGAGAAAAGTAAAACTTTTTCCCCAGTGTTTCAAAATATTTATAGCCATAAATGGACCAAAATATTCTTAACTCTCTCACTGGAACATTGACAGAGCTGTCTCTTCAAGTGAATAAAAAGTCCAGGACTTTCAGTGGGAGTGGATATTTTTGTCATTACAATATCTAGTGACATTTTAAGAGGCAAGTATCTGCCCAAATGTATTTGCTGTGTGCCACAAGAGGCTACTGACAGATACAATTAAGTGTTTTCAAAAGCTGTCTCAGGAGGTAAGTCAAGGGCTCAGGAAAATTTCTAAAAACCCACTGCAGGACAGCAGGATCCGGATGCAAAGCCTCCTAACTCAGAAAGAGCCTTTCTCCTCCCCTGTCTCCCACCAATCCCAGGACACTAATGACTTTTATGTAGATGTCTGGTTTATGTGCTCTGGGCACAGCGGGAGAGAGTGAGCTCTGTGGCTACCACCAAGGCTGAAACAACCCTCTTCTGGAGTGAGAGGTTGCACGCAACAAGAATAAAGACAGAGAAGAGACAAAACTTGTGATGTCCCTGCCTTTAATGTGTAAGGAACCAAATATGATGCCCTGACACATAGCTTTTCATGGGCCTGTACCTTTCTGTACTGTGGAGTTGCTATCCAAGTCTGAATAATGTAAAATTATTCATTATAGTTTCAGGTTTCAATCTCTTCCCTTCAGTTTCCAAAAAGTAGAGGAAAATGACTGTGATTTTTCATGATCCTACTCTCTGCATGGCACTTTCCTTTGTTAGTTTTTCTAGGGAATCCCTGAGTAAAAATTAAAAAACATTTTGTCATCTCTTGAAAACAAAACCAGAAACTACCCTAAATATTTTGCCACAGTCATGCATTTGCATAGCACAACGTTGGCAGCAAGATTAAAAACGATTTTAAATTAAATGCCATGATTCAAAGATGACACTAGAAATAAAATTCTTATTACAAAGCTGTGAAATTGGACACACCTTCTGAACAAGAAGAGATGCCTTAGGTAATGGTCTGGTTAGTAAGACATTTGATTATTGACACTTTTTAATATTTTGCCATGTCAAACTGTTGATAGCACCCACAATACTTTCACTGACACTGATTTCAGAAATAATGCCAGCGTTACTAGCACTGACATATTTTCTCCTTCTGTAGGAATTTCATTAGAAAAGCTCCCAAGCCTTATGGCTGTAAAAATTTCACAGGAATTTTGTGTGTTGTTGGTATACATAGCAGAACTTCAGCCCTAGAAACGATTAGTATTTAACTGTCTTGTAATGTGATCACGTAAGGGGGCAAACTGGGTTGCTGGAGACCCATAATTCAGACATTTCATGAGTGCGCAATGCTTGACTATGCAACCAAAATGTTTTTTTAACAAATATTTTGTATGTTTGGTATTACATACGGGTATGTGGGTATATATGTGTATAAATCATTCTTTAAAATCTGGTTTAAAAGAATGTTATTAAAATTTTGGAAGTCAGTACTCAATCAATATGATATGCCAATCTGTCTGTACAGCCTTTCTTAATTTGTCTTGTACCATGATGCATGCTTTAATAACACAATCACATGCCTAAGATTTGGTGCCTTTTGGTTCACATTCCCAATCTTCCTATGAAATCCTTGTCCAATTTCCCTGTTGCTCTCCTCTCCTGATTCTTCATTCCCATCAGACCAACCATATGTTGCCAAATGAATGCCAGTTCCAGTCTGGAGTTTGGAAATGTTGAGGCAAAAGCAGGAGATTTCATCTGGAGGACTCAGAAAGCATAAACTAAACATTAACCTATATAACCTGAGATTTTCTTCAGTCTACCAGGAAGAATAGAGGGAGAAGACTGTAAGTCTGCTCTCTGGATATATTACATACCTCAGACTCCACATTTTCAGAGATATTCCTTGGCATGGTAGCCCAGGTTTTTTTCCATAGCATAAAGTTCTTAGCAAATAGAATTCCTTTGTAAGTATTTCTGCTAGTTGATTTGCCGTTAATAGACTAATTATCCTGCATTGTCAGAAAATTATTCATAGTGATAGCAGGCAGTAAGTATCTCAGTTGGCACCTTTTTGTAGTTAGAAAAGCTTAGAAGAGAATAAATATAAGACTAATCCTGTCCCACTTATCTTCAAAGCTCACAAAAAATGAAGAATGCTATGTCCTTTGCGCTCTCTCCTGAGGGTTCCTGTTTACTACTTTTTATATTTGGCTATGGAAATTAGGGTACACGAGAGATTTTTACAAGTGTTTAACCAAGATAACTTACAGTTTCTCAAAAATCTCACCAAAGTAAGGGGCAAAATGAACACTGCACCTGAACCTTAAATTTTGTGTTTTAGCTTACCAGCATCGAATTTCACAATTCAGATAGAAGTATAATGAACAGACATGAGATACAAATGTATCAATTAACAAGGTACTGTCAGTCATGAGAAAAAATGTACAGCAAGATAAAACAGTATGGCACAGGGAAAAGCATTCAAGACTATGCAAAAATGGCTTGTATTTACATAGACAAGATATTGTCATGCTAACAAGAACACTTTGACAAGACCCACATCTTATATAAATGCTGCATGAACTGCATGTAAGTTTATTCTATGAGTGGAAAAAGACTAATCTCAGACAGTTTTGATCTAAGCAGCTTGGCCCTGATGAACATTGAAGCCATAGCAACATGGACATCAGCCACTCATAGGGTGCCACAATGCTTGGATGAAGCCATGATTTCACCATCTTCAGCTCAGGCTGTATTACTGTTAGTACCTGAGATAATTTGACTAGGTCCTGATGAACTACAAACCCTCCCTTCTCAGTTGCAATATGGTCATTTTAAGCTCTGTAAGTAGCTTGTGATCTCGGGTCTTCATGTCAAAGACTAACTTGAGTACTTTAGTACCAGTTCATGGGTTTTTTTCCAGTATCTTTAAAACCACAATGATGGGGCATTCATTTATATCAGTACAGAAGGAAAAATGCCACCTACTGAGTTATAGTAAGGTTGTTTCTGCAATCGGGGTGGTTTCAATTGACATTTCGATTATACAAGTGAATATTCTACCTACCTTGAAGACTGGGGAAAGCATAAAAATTGGCAAAATATTTGCTATTCCACTAGCTGCACCTTAAATTTCAATGAGATGAGAAACAAGCTATAAACTTTGCAATGGTTGATTTACAACAGAGGACAACAATGAGTCATGAATCAGAGAGTGTTTTAATTGATTTTGCATACATCATAAACTGCAGAAAAGCTGATTAAATGGCTTGTAGCAGGCTTCATGAGTGATTTCCATTCCAGAGTTGTTTGGTTCTTTATTAAGGGGCACAAAAGTGTACAAAAGTGCATGGCAGATTGTTTTTTAAATTAAAAAAGAAAAGCAGTATTAGATGTCCTATAGCTGTCAGGGATCTTAAGAGTCATCCTGGATGCAAGATAAGGGAACATGAAAAGCTAGAGAAAGCCATTAATTCTGGCACAGAGAGTTTTGGCAGAGGGAATCTTAGATAGCACTTAAATTCATTTCAGTTGCCTGTCATTAAGATATCCAAGCACACTGTATTCCTATGACTTTTTCTTCAATCTTTTTGATTCCTCCTGGCTATTTCCTGTTTCATCTGTTCTCTGAACTCAGGACAGGTGTATTAGCTCAATGAAATCAAAGAAGGCTAAAGATACATATCTCAACTCAGATGAGGCTTTAATGTCAGTTGGCAGTTAATGGCAGTTAGTACCTATGCCAGTTAAAAGTTACAACAAAGCCAAAAAATAGTCTGGATAACAATCCTTTACTTCAGCCTGTATTTTAATAGTGCTCAATGACACTGCTTAAGATGGAGCTGTTAAATCACAGGGCAAGTGTCAGAACAATATGAAATTGGGAGGAACATTCTGGGATATCACACCTGTCTTCTGCCACTTTGTGCAAATCTTGCTTTTTAGAAATGTTGTCAAGCTACACCTTAAAAACATATTTCTTGTTCTGCACAACTCGTGTCAGAAGGCTGCCTTCAAATTGTACTCTAAAAAATTAAAACTTTCTTGTCATTTCCAGCCTAAAATTTGTTCTTGATCAGTTTATTTCCAAATGTTGTTGTAACATTATATTCTTTTTTTTTTCAGTATGTTTTCCAGAGAGATGGAGACTTGTACGATTAAGCTTTTTGTTTTGAATTGCTGGAGATTTTCAAGAACATACGATGCGGGTGGGCAACTGTCTTGCGGACAGAGAACTCCTACAAGTCCTGTTAAAAAGTCAACAGCTTGCTGGAGATGAGAGGCTCCTGCCACCAGAGCAGAGCAGAGGAAGTTCAGCCCTTTTTTACTATGTTTGATAGAAGCCTGTCAGCATGTCTGTATTAATCCTAACATGCTGCTTTTTTGCCCACATGTCAGCAAGGAGGGTGTAAAGCATGTACAAGGGGGCTGCAAGGTACTGATGAGACAGCTGGGCTATGGGAGGGAGGAGAAAGGGTGCAGAGGCAGGAAGAGGTAGAAAGATTGCAGTAGGAGCCTCAGCAGACACGATAGGAGGGAAATTGAGGTATGGCAAGTGTGATGTTAGTGGGTGCTGTAAAAAGGAAACAGAAGAAAACAAACCTACAGGAGATGGCATTTCAATAGCTCCTCTTCTCTTGGGGAAAATGTGCATCTTGAGCAGTCTCCCAAGTTCACCTAATCAATACACAGCAACCATGTCTATCCCTAGCTTTCATTTCTCCAGGATCAATACAGTATGCTTTTGCCTTTTTTAATAATATAGCATGTTTGTCCTTTCACCATCATGTTACTTTTCTATTTATAGTACACTTCCATATGTTTTGTAGTGCAGCAGGGGAGGTGGCAAATTTCCCTCCTTTGGAGGCTGTATGATACTGGTAACCTGGGGTGGCAGGCAGAGCAGACTTAGGTCAAGCAGGCCTACCTATGTTTGAGATGCACAGTCGACACCAGCCAAAAAAGAGGGAAAATTATGGATAACAAGGGCTTACTCACGAACTCCTTATATTTTTAATTTGTACATGCACACAGCAAAGTACCTTTGGCATGTGGGATAATTCTTGTTCTCAGCTGAGGTACCTGTATTCTGGATATGTCAAAAAGTTCCCTTGCAGGCCACTTCTTTGAGGTCATTGTCATTCCTGTTTTCTGCTAATGAAGTAGAATGTTTTTCCCCACTTCTGCCTGTCCTTCATTTCAGTCTCCAAAGAGTTCCTTAGCAATTCAGGCAGGAATTGGTCATAAGAGGTTACTAGTGGGCACATCAGAAAAGTATCATAGTACCTCCTTGTCGATCTTAGTGGAAATGGTGTCCTTAGCAATATAGTCCTGTGCTAACACTGTACAGTTACAATCAAGATTATTTTTTTCCTATTATGTGTTTACTTCTTATTCTAGTAACCAGATTTTGTTCCAGAGCTGTAACAGATTTTTAAATTAAGATCTTATAGTAAATATTCAGCATCAAGCATGTGAAAGTGCCTCAGCTGAAAAGATCGGTTGATCAGTCGATTGATCGATCTATCTATCTTTAGATGTAAATTTCAGGTGATTCCTTTTAATAGACAGATGAAAGTCAGTATTTAATGTAGCTGAAATGAATAGTACTTCCACACAGATCAAAAGGGGTTCCTTTTAAAGTTTTATTTCTACAGTGAAAGAGATTAACATTAATTCAGATTAGTTTGAAACCAGCATTAGGAAAGCATAAAATATCTTTTTGTACAAAGATGACATAAAACAAAGCTAACTTTTTCTCTCAGCCCTTAGTTGAATAAAGCAGTATTTTAAGGGCCAAATTTGTACTGAAATCTATAAAGTAAATAAAAATACTAAAAAACTTGTTGAAAAGGGTAGGAAATAATGAAGCCAGCCTTGAACAATGTTAGACTCAAATAGTTCACCTGCTCCAACCATTTAAAATTCACTTGCTAGGTTTTACAGAAGTGACTATTAGCACAAATGAAGGGACCATGTATACAAGTTGTTACAGGTACCTTTTCTCTTGGGCTAAATCCCACAGAAAGGCAATTTATTGCTAATTTGAACTAAATCTGGTAATTTCATTTACTAATTCTTCTCCTGAACTCAAAAGGTCTGGTTTAGTTTGATTACACATATGAGACCAGTTATTCAAGGACATTGGGCTCAGACCTGAAAAGGAAATTAAGCCTGCTAGACAGATTCTCAGTGAAATAGATGCACGCACATCTCTGGCAGTGTAGCTTATTCCCAGTCCAGCAACATAAGGACACTTAAGGGAATATGGAATGTTCCACACGGTGCGATTTAACAACACAATCTCCATTAGGTTTAATGAGAGTTACACAATTAAATCTTCATGCAACGTGCTAAAAATTACTCTTCCAATTTAGTGCATAAAATAATAGGCCCACTTTAAAATGTGAAAGGATAGGGTAGGTGAATAATTTTTGGAAAATGCATATGCCTTAGTTTGATTAGGCACTTAAGAAGAGGGGAGAAGTTAAATATATGGTACGAATCTTGTTGAATTAGACAATAATACAAAAACAGAAGGTATGAAATGTTCGTAATTCTTCACTGTGAATCAGGTAAATAACTAGGTTGTCTCTATTTGAACAGCCTACGTAAAAGGATGTCTAATTAAGGCTTAAGTATGATTCCACTAATTAAATATACAATACACAAATCTTAAGAAATATAAAAGCCTTCTTTACACACAGCCAACAAGCTTCACAGTAAAACAAAAACAAGTGGACTACTCTTCCACTAATTTTTTTGCATATGTCCCATTAGAGACATCTTTGCCAGAAGAAAGGTTCTGGCCTCTTCATTGAGGAACAGGTGTAGGTTATTTTGGACAAGTTGTGGAGAGGGAGTGAATTCCCATATTCATAAATCACCATTAAGAAACTTGTGAATAGCTCTCATATACCAATGGAAACCAAAAGGTTAAAGCAGCTTTTCAAGTCCCTTTGGAAGCCAAAGCAGACTGTGTATCACTAGGAATTTTGACTCGAAATACGATATTCTACCTTACCAATAAACTGCTATGTTCTGTGGAAACCTTCATCTCCCAACTGAGTTTCAAGTACAACGAGTAACCACTGCTATAGATGGGGTTTTTTAGTGCAGCTCAATACTATATGTAATTATATACCAGGCTGCTGTGTTTCACTAGGTATATATTGACAGTTAACAGCTTCCCACATATGTTGTATTTACAGACAAGCTGTATTTTTACCTATACGTCCGTATCTATATACAGCAAAGAGGCTTCACTGGTGCATTTATTTATGGCCAAAGTACAAACTTAACATTCACAAGTTTTTTCTGCTGAGGCTGTAAGTGTTTGGAGAACCACCCCAAATACACATAGACTGCCCTTATATTTGAAGATTTAACACATTTTTTCTCTACAATCTGAGCTTGTTCATTATCAAGAGATTTCTGAAAGAAAATTTAATGCTCCTTCAGTGTTTCACTATCCTACAAAGTTAACCACGTTATATGTTTATATGAAAGGATGAAGTCCTGCCTGTTCCTCTGAAAGCCAGAGCTGAATAAGAAAGTAGACAAATCAGAAAAGATATGGGCTTAGAAGTGATCATCATAATGAAAGTATCTGTACTATCATCTTTGGTATTTCTTCCACAACACAAGGTCAATTTTGTCCTCTGCTCCTTCTCTTGACCATCACTCCTTCCGGTCTTCTTTTTTCACAGCTGTTCCCCTCAGAAGCAAACATCTTGTGAACCTGTAAGAAAAAAACCCATTTTTTTTCCAGACGGAATATATTCAGAATGGCACTCTTCTGTGTAATGCACAGTTATCTGTCTTGGTAATCTGAAAGTCGAGGTAAATACTTCTCCCTGGTGTATGAAGTGGGATGATTTACCACCTAGAACCTGAGTGCCACCTGTTGCAATGGGATTTGCTGGATGTCAGTACTGAGACATCCCTTTCTAACAGTATCAGCTGGGAGTATAACACTTCAGCCTGCAAATGGCATTAAATGAGTCTGAGAAGTGATTAACAGGCATCAAATATGGATGGGTTTACTGTATTCATGCTCTCCTCGGAGCTTCTTGAGCTGGAATACAGCAAGTAAAGATTGCCAATGTACATTTTCATAGTGAATCTCTCACTTACAGTAGGATACAAGAAATGGGTCCTGAGTTTTTCAGTCCTGTTTTTTCTCTAAGTACTCCAATTTCGCAGCAAAAACCATCATTCTGAGTTAAGTCTATGTGACGTTAAGTGGCCAAAAATCAGACAGCAGAGGTAAGCTTCAGGAAAGAGAAACAAGTAATAACAATAAATGACTATAAAATGAAGAACATGGCCCATGCCAACAGGGTCGCTGCAGGTAGCTGATGACAACTGATAACAGAATCAGTATATTTTCTCAGAAATTTTTCTGGTGCCAAATGCAAATGAGAAACAGACAAAACTGGATGCCAAAAATACACACTTGATCCACTGCAGAAGAAGATTTGGGATTCTGAGATGTCTGGAGATATATCTGCAGTGGAAAAACTGATATACCAACTGGAATGAAAAGAAAGAATTTTAAATGACAACAGCAGACATAGGAAAGCTTTTTCTTAAATCTGTCCAAAAACTTTTGCACTACAATTGAGAGTTCAGAAATGGACTGATAACACCCTCTTAAGCTTTGAAGCAGCCACTGCCAAACTGTATCGTGGTTCTTGGAAATGCAGTCAATGGTCTGGTGAAAATTCAGCTGTAGAACCTGAGCTGTCAACTGGGAGTGGCCGCAAGTGCCATAAGATACTGGAAATGGGAACGCCAGCAGGACAGTTCTGGAAGCAGAATTAAAAAATTCCTATTGACAGGAAAACAGTATCTGTGAGTATTACTTACAGTGGATCACTCAGAACAGAGTTTAATGAAATACATAGTTGGGAAAGAAAAAATGCTACCCTTCAAACATGTCCCTGTAAGACATTAGTCATGCCTCCCAATATTTATCATTGACATTCTCATAGTGATAATAAAAGGCACAAAAGCCAAGTAGAAAATGCTAGTAAGATGTAGTATAGGCCATATTAAAATCAGAACAATTTTAGTTTGGGAAAAAAATGTTTTTTTTTTAACACGAGAGCTGGTATTTGGAACCAATTTTCAGGGACTGACTCACTGCTGTTTGGATTTTCATGCCATGATTAAACGGCTGATGGATCAATTTCAGCTCAACGGCAGAGCTGAAGTTTATATGTAGTGTTTTGTGTCTTTCCTCAGACTCATGACTTTAGAGAATCCTTTGAACCTGGTGATTTTGGGATGATGTTAATTCTGAAAGGCACTGAGATATGACTAGTTCTTGAGGCACTATAAACTACGCTTATGAGAAGAATTCTAAATCTATGTAGAAAACACAGCTCAAAAAGTCATCTCTAACCTAGTGCTTACCAAACTATTTGAATTAATCTTCCCTGAATGCAACAATATAGATATATTGGCCTTTTGTTCTGCATGCATTTTCACCACTTTCTCCCGTGGTATCAAGCAAAGGACATAGTGCTCACGGCTACATTGCATGCCCTATAACCATTCACTGAAATGGGATTAACCCTAGTGATGAGATTTGAAACAAGTCAGTGTCCTAATATGTCTTCTCTGGCCCTGTTAGAATTTGGAACAGAAGCCACAACAGAGAAAAAAATAGAAGCAAAAACCTCATGGTATCTATATTTTACTGGCAGGTTATTACCACTCATGTACCTAGAATAAACAACCATGTCTCTGGCAATACTTTCTCAAATGATTTGTTGTTTGTGCCAAAATCATGTGGTGCTAGGACAATGATTCTCTGCATCCAGTCATACATGCACACACATGCCCGTACACATACATGCCCTCCTGAAAGGTTGTGCTTTCTTGCCCACCTCCACTACCTGGAGTGAACATCAGTGTGATGTAGCAGTGCAGACACTTACACCTGAGCCAGGATCACCAGAGTCAGTCGTTCAGGTGAAGTCTACAGTGAATATGCACTGTGAATGGCCTGCTGTAATCCTGGCTTCAGCCATGAATACCCTCCTTGTGATAATCTGACATCACAGCTCAAATAGGTTCTCTAAAAATAATACTTACTGCTTTTTTGTTTTTTTTCAGACAGGCTTTCTATTTCCAGTTCCATGCTGTGGTGCTCATACCACAGATTTGTGTAAAGATTTGTTTGTGAGGGTGCATATTATACAAAGAAATCCCTGGTCAGAAATCTGTTTTTCCCACTGAAGCCATCCTCATTATATTCAAATGACTCTGAGCTGGCCACAAGCCTGTTATAAACCAGTGAATGTTATCTATTTCTGTAATAAGTGAAGCATTTATGATGATTTCCATAGAAGACTTTTCTTAATGTTTTACTGCATTTACCACGTTCTTTGGGGCCATTTCTCAGCTGTAGAAAGAATCTATCTCACATTGCATGTTGGGTTATTAAAAGCATTATTTTTGTTAGACACTGATATATTGATGTCCTAAAGGCTCCTCCTCAGCACATCCTCTAGATGATAGATGCTTCTTTCATGTACAATGTCTGTCTTTCACACAGCAAAAACATGTCTTCCTCCCTGGAAAGATGATGGAACAGCTCATTCTGGGCATCATCTCAAAACATCTGGAGGAAAAGAAGGTTATCAGAAGTAGTCAACACGGATTCACCAAGGGGAAGTCATGTCTGACTAATCTGATAGCATTCGATGATGGCATGACTGGACGAATAGATGAGGGGAGGGCAGTGGATGTTGTCTACCTTGACTTCAGCAAGGCTTTCGACACCGTCTCCTGCAGCATCCTCACAGGCAAACTTAGGAAGTGTGGGTTAGATGAATGGACGGTGGGGTGGATTGAAAACTGGCTGACAGGTAGAGCTCAGAGGGTTGTGATTAGTGGCAC
>VYXH01007496.1:91016-114038 GCA_013397275.1 Burhinus bistriatus | reverse complement strand
GACCCAAGTGCAGGAGCCGGCACTTGGCCTTGTTGAACCTCATGCCATTGGTCTTGGCCCATCGATTCAACCTGTCCAGATCCCTCTGTAGGGCCATTCTACCCTCAAGCAGATCAACACTCCTGCCCAACTTGGTGTTGTCTGCAAACTTACTGAAGGTGCACTCTATCTCCTCATCTAGATCATTGACAATGATATTAAAGAGAACTGGCCCCAATACTGAGCCCCGGGGAACACCACTTGCAACTGACTGCCAGCTGGATTTAACTCCATTCACCACAACTCTTTGGGCCCAGCCGTCCAGCCAGTTTTTCAGCAGTTACCTAGCGAAAAGTATGTCTGTCCAAGCCACGAGCAGGCAGTTTATCCAGGAGAATGCTGTGGGAAATTATGTCAAAGGCTTTACTAAAATCTAGGTAGACAATGTCCACAGCCTTTCCCTCATCCACTTCTGGGTAGACAACATCCACAACCTTTCCATCATCCACTAGGCATGAAGTCACATAGAAAGTATTAGTTAAACTGGAGGAAATAGGAGTGAGAACTCAGTAAAGACTAAAGAGTCTTGCTGTGAAGTAAGACAAATCCTGAATTAGGCTCTGAGCTGCTTTGGTTTGGCTGTTTCTTGCACCTGAGCTAACTCACAGCTGGAATTTGCACACTTGTCTGCGGGCTGCGCTCAGTTAAAAATACTCTGAAAGACAGTGGCCTGCTTGGTTAAGTAAAGTAAATGTTAAAAGCAAACATGTGAATACACCAAGATAGTAAGGGCCTATGGGGAAAATAACTATTTCAACTGAAAGAAAACGCTGGCAAAAACCATGTGAGAATGACCTGGCCATGGCTAGGTATAAACTGGACAGTTGATGTTTCTAATTGGGAGAAAAGTGGTATCCTAGTCATGCCCATGACAAAATGCTACTTAATCACAGAAGAGGAGAAGGGGGACCCCCATTGCTTTTATCTGCTGCTATATGTGCCAAACAGTTTGTCATATCAAGTCAAAGCCTTTGAATCATACCACCACACACTCCTTCTCTTCAGCTGGTGCATTATAGTAACACCAACATCGAATCATAGTATCATAGAGTAGTTTGGGTCAGAAGGGACCTTTAAAGGTCATCTAGTACAACCCCCCTGCAATGAGCAGTAACATCCTCAAATAGATCAGGTTGCTCAGAGCCCCGTCCAACCTGACATTGAATGTTTCGGGGGATCGGGCATTGACAACCTCCCTGGGCAACCTATTCCAGTGTTTCACCACCCTCATAAAAAAAATTCTTCTTTATATCTAGAATAGCATGCAGTTATTTTTTTGATATGACCTTTTGTTTTGTGCAGGTGTACCATGTCAGTACATTAGGTACCCTTGTGCATACACTCTCCACTACACCTGAGACATACGGTAGAATATTATGGCCTTGCAAGTGACCATCTGTGGATGATAAAGGCAAGAATAATGCTGTCTTCTGCTGCATGTGATACTTGCAACTCCCACTGACTTCTAGTTAACTGATAGCAGTGGGAGTGTCACATAGCAAGCAAACACTTATAAAGAAAGAATAAGTTTCTGCCTAGCATAGTCCAGAAAGATGTATTTTTAAATGAAAATTTAAGCCATATCTGAATTTGTCTTTGAGCCTCGCAGGCAACCATTTCAATGTGGTGCTCTCCATCATGATGTTTTCATGTAGAAGTGATAGAAATCACACGGAAGACTAGCAGGTGGGGTAAGACCTATCTTGACATGACATTTTGTCATAGAAGCCTGACCAGATGTGGTTTTTGATTAAAGCTGAATTGTTTACATTACAGCTATGGCAAAATAATGTTTGCCACAGATAGTGCCCTGTTGTGATAAGAATGGTGAGAGTAAATAGCTGTATATCATCCCTTTCTTGATAATATTATCATCTAATTACATTTTGGTCAAATTAAAATAACTGAGAGTACTAAGCCTCTGTATAGGTTACAAACTATCCCTTCTTTTAAACACCTTTGGCTCTCTGGAATGAGTATAACACAGGCTATGCTCACAAGTCCCAAGGGAATGGGATCATTTTGTCAAGTGCTGTGTTTAGGAGCGATTATTATGTCCCTGGTGAGGTTGTCGGGTGAATGACTGTTCTTCTTGTAAAAAATATCTTTCTTATATCAAGACGAAAACTCACCCAGATCCTCTAGGAAATTTCATTTTTTAGTGGACTACAGCACAAAGAAGTGGTAAAGCAAGATAAGATGGCTTAGGTTTCTTTTTACGAAGCAGGCATCAAGGCTTATCTTTGCTTTGGAGGGTGAGTTTCAGTTTGTAGGAGACTAGATTCCTCCTTAAGCCATGGAATAATTCCCGATTTAGATCAAGCTCAACTTAGTAAAAAATAAGGTTATGTTATGATTTAGCGTATTTTAAACTTACAATAAACAAAATACACATGAAAACTGGTGAAATAACAAAACCTTTTTAATCCTTCAAAAATTAAGTAAAAAAGGAAGATATCTTTTCTGTGACTGTAATTAAAGTACAGCACTGAAGTTTTTTAAAATTAGCTGTGGTTTTCTTTTTTCATTTGAGTGCTCTTCCCACTTAACCGCTCTGAGTACATGTGATGAGTATTGGGAACAACTGTCTTTTTTCAGAATGATCTTCCACCTATTCTACTGTCTAAAATAGTCTTTCTGATTAGCCACCTCTTCTTTTTCAGACTTGTAATCAAAGCTCTTTGCAACTTTTTTTTTTTATTAAAATTCATAGCTACGCTATAAATATGGTTTCACTGGTTCATATCAAGAGTTTATCTTGCTCAGTTTTCTGTCTGCAACAGTTGCCCTTAAATGGATGGCCATGAGACTGGCATCAATGGTATTTTCCCTTAAGATTCTTCCAGCCTCCCAATTTTTCAATACAATGAATATTTTTAGACTATTTTGCTTTGTCTGTTGAGCAACCCTCAATAGCTCTCTCTTCTAAGTACTTGCTCTGTCCTTACTTGGACTCATGAGGCATTCGTAACATCCTACAGCAAGAATCCCACCAATCTGCCACCTATTCTGTGGTACACCATCTCCTCGTGTCTATTTCAAATCCAGCTTTATTTGACATACCCTATTTCTTGTCTTGACAGAGGCTAGGAGTGTTTTTCACTCTGTGCATCAGTTTCATTTATCTACTTTGAATCTAGCCTATCATTTGTCTACGCTTCCTCCCCCTCTCCCTCCCCGCGTTTAATCTGTGGACCTGAATCATATTTCTCCCCAAAGAGTCTCAATTGCAGGATGAGGAATCCTAGCCTACTGGCTTGGTTTTTGCATGGAAGCTGTCCAGTGCCTCTAACTGACCTTGTTGCCCTTCTCCGAATTTTTTCCATATGTGTCCATGCTACTTGAGGCAGTGATGAATCTCAAATTTATGCAGCAGTACAGTGATTTCTGTTTTGCTTCCTACGCTTTCCATAATAATTCCTAAGATTTTGTTAGCTCTTTGACTGCTGTCAGCTACTGAACTGATGTTTTCCTGGAGTTATCATAACCCCAAACCCTCTTTCCTGAAATGTAAGGACACATCAGAAGCCATCATTTTAAATGTGAAGGCAGGAATGCTTTTCACCCGATAAATCTATTTCCTTTTTGTACACTGATTTTATCACTCTGTCCTGTGATTTTTCAGTCTCCCTCCTGTTGTATCATCAGCAAGCTTCATTACTTTACTGCCCACTTTTCTATGTCATATGAGCTGAAAATGAAGCAACTGTGGAAAAGGTTGTGGTAGAAACATGCAAATGTTAGCATGTATTTTCACTTCATACTGTAACTTCTTTTCTAGTTGTTTCCATTCCAGAAAAAACCTCCGTTGCTCCTCTCCAGAAAAAAGTTTTAGCTGGAAATCTCCCAGTTTCTTCCACCGTGAACACTGCAAAAAAATCCAGTCAGCGTTTCTGCAGAGGTCTTGCCCTTGCTGAGTGCTCTCAAGGATGCCCTTACTGGGTGCTCTGAAGCTGCTCTGGCTATGGGGTGTTTTAAGACTCTCTGAAGTTCATCTTGTCCCTGACATTTTAATATCCCTGAGGGTTGCAATAGTAGCTTTGATTCCCTTAGTTACTTGTTCTTCAAACTCTTTTTTGGCTTCTCTGAGAGTTTATGATCCTTTCTATTTTGAAAACTATTTAATCCTTCTGAAAAATTCATTCTCAATTCCATAAGACTCGTCTATATAGGTGTTCAGTGACACCGGCACTCCTGTAGGGCTGTGAAATGGAGGTATGTGACGGTCATTGCTGCAAAGCATTTTTTCATCTGAAAAATTTGGAGCCAGATCCTGCACACTTCCTCGGATGCAGGCAGAAGGCTGCACTCCCTCTTGCAGGCTTGTTAATTGCCTGTTCCACAAAGTAGTCATGCCAGGTGCCCAAAAATGTCCTTTCTGCTTCATTTCCTGCCATGAATTTTGCACAATACAGGCAGGATAACTGGAGTCTTTTAATACTTTTGTATTTCCTCCTCCTAAAAATCTCTCATTTCTCTTAGCACATCATTGGCAATACTGTGGTCCTGCCTAGCAGGCAGTAACACAGAGTCAGTACTGTATTCCTTCTATTCAGACCTGTGGTTTTAATCTGTGTAGATGTCATGTTGCTTGGTAATGTGGTCAGTTCTTTAATTTGTTTTGATGCTAAGATTTATAATATATCATATTGGTCAACTGCTGGCATGACTTACATGATATTTTCTGTATCTTTCACACTGTCATATTATTGTTTTGCATTGACTGCCTTCCCTCCACTACATTTCTGAGGCTCCTGTTATGCCAATATCTTCACTTAGGCCAGGCCTTCCAGTTCCCCCATGTAATTTCTTACACTGATTCAACATCAGTGTACAAGCAATTGTACTGCTGTTTTCGTTTTCTTTATAGACTTTTATGTAAATGACAATCCATTTGTTTTCTATTTCTAATTCAGTTATTTATATCAGTGATCAATTTCTACCATAGATAACTAAATTATATTTACAATAGTCTTAGAAAAACAAGCTGGTTTTGTTGAATTTTCATAGATTTGAACATTCACAAATATTTAAAAACTCTTGGTATTGTTGCAGGGTGAATAGGTGATTAGTTTTACAGTTTGTTAAGAGTAATAGGGATGCCTTTGTAGAAAAGGAAAAAGCAGGGAATAAAAGAATCTGAAAAAAAGAGTCCACATTTAGTGTTTATAACATTTCTCTCCACAGTTTTCCTCTTACTTTTGGTCATGTTTGTTCCAAACCTAATTATTAAAATGGAATTCTACTCTAATCTTAAGGTTGGATAAGAGTTATATGGTTTAGATTGGAAGGAACCCTAGAGATCATCTAGTTCCAAGCCCCTCGCCATGGGCAGAGACACTTCCCACTAGGTCAGGTTGCTCAAAGCCAAATACAAGGGTACGTTGTTCAAACTCAAAGATATGTATGTATCCCTCATGGTTCTACCTGGTGAACACTGAGGGACCTTCCAAACCTCATATCTCTCCAACACATGACAGACACAAGAACACATTTTCCTTCCCATGGCCATGCCGTGTATGTCAGCCAGTTCAAGCCATTCCTTTATGTAACAGAAATTCCCATGGCCATCCCTCTGTATCACTGCCCAGCAGTTCTCAGGTAGCACTACTTACAAAGCAGAGAAACCAAAGGGCTGATATCACCCAAATCGACCATGTCAGATGATGAGGTAAGAGAATAAGGACACTGTCAGAGTCTTATAGCCAGAAATCCCTTAGGCATCTCCCTTCCATTTACTGGAGCTTCATGTTGTAACGTGAAAGGCCATACTAGCTTAATCTACATGCAGCCTTCCAGTGGCATTGAAGTTCAGGTTTCAGTACAATGCTTGCCTCCAAGGTAAGCTGTTGAAACTTTAAAATATTGCCTTCTACAGTTTTCTTCCTCTAATGGCAATATTGTTACCTTCTTTAGATTTTTACCCCTGTGACACATAATTCTATTATAAATTCAAAGGGAGAAGCAACAACACAAAGACTTCTGATAAGTTTCTGAATGACTGTCATGGACATTTTTTCTTATCACTTGCTTTTTTTCTTCTCTGGTGTCCAACATGAATGGATGTGTAGGATAAATTTGTCTGCTGTACCCTCAACTTCCTTTATTCACCAATATTTCTCCTTTAAATCTTTATTTTTCCTTTGTGGTGGTAAATATCAATGTTTGTGCCTACCTTGACTTACCTGTCTACTTCTGAAATCCTTGTGTATACATCCTTTTCAGCCAGCTTTAGTTAAAAGCTGGTACTGCCATTCTGCAGACACTCTCATATTCTTCACTGTGGTCTCCATTCTTTTTACAGAATGACTTTTTTTGTTAAGGTCTTTCATATTTATTTTTTTCAGAATTCATTGTTGTTGAAATAAGGCTCTTCTGGTGCAGACTTATTCATTTTTTGTTTCACCTGGAGTATCACAACACTTCCTTTGCATATTGGTAAACACTGTATTTCCAGATTGTCAGAGATTATTCAGAAGACCTAGGTTCTAGAGGCAGTAGAAGCCTTGCTGCTAAGTCACTATCTGTTCTTCTATTTTCTATTTTAAGTAAAAATAGTATACATTTACAGCTGTATGTTGCTTTAACATCTGCAGTTAAAAGGTACCTTTCCTTCTCTTAAAAATTTTTGTTATTTCAACCGTACCATTTTAGTTGAAACAATAGAGCCATATAGGAAACATGGTAAGATTTTTCCACCTGTTCTAGTATAAGCTACGTTCATAGCAAGGCTTCTGCTGATGTAGCTATCAGTTAAAAGAAACAGTACCCCAAACAACATACCTATACAGGTGGACAGTCTGAATGTAAACCATTCCTTACAGAATATTAAAGATATTATATATTATATACGTGCAGTGCAGAAAGATCATGTAACACTTTAATAAGCTTGTAGCTGGAAACACTGGAAAACAGGCAGCAGAAAAATACGATTGTTAAATCTGGTGCAAGATTGTTTCAGCTTATGGAAAACCATAAAATCTCAGGAACATTGTGTTAAAGCATTACTACTAATCTAAGTTGAAAAAAAAAATCAGTTTCAAACCACTCATGATATGACATGTCATTGGTTTCCTTTATTGGAGTTACTTTAAAGTAAATTAATATGATGGAATTAGAATGGGCTAGTCGTGTTGCCACCTTGAGCTTTTAAAGACAGCCAGCCCCCAAGTGAATATGCCCCGGTGAATAAGGGAAAGGCAGGATAAGGTGTCTAAAGCAAATTTGCAAATGTGAAGATTTAGTGAGCTTCCAGGGGACAAAGTACTTCGATTTTGTCTATTTGTGGCTAATCCACATGCTCTTGACAGTGATGTCAAGAGAAGATTGAAAGTGCTCAAAGCTATAAAAAGTACTGGACCGGATTAGCTTTAAAGAATAACAAATGCTATGGATTTGGACAGCCATATTTGCTGATTTAGAGAAGAAATTTTTACTTATCACAATAGATTTCTAATATATAAAGAACATTTGACTAGCAAACACTCATGTAACCCATTTTATTTTCATTTATTTCCTATCTGCAAATGGTTTTGTTACTTCATATAAGAGGGAAGAATGTAGCACACACTCTTCTGCTGCGTACCTGACACTGACCATATTTTTTGTCCTAAGGAGTATTTTCAAAGCAATGCTGTAGTCGGCTAAAAACTATGTGTTCTGCTTTAAACGAGATACTTCCAGGCATTTTATCATACTCACATTGGAAATCTTTTCACAGGAAGAGCTACCAATTTACACATAGAGAAGATTTTCTGACTGAGGCAGAAGAGAATTTAAATCTCTGTTTTATAGGAGAAAAACATATTCCATAGATCACTCAGACTTCTGAGGAGTCTTGCCTACTTACAGCTCTACTTAGAAGATAAAAGGACCATGTCTATTTCATCTTTTTTTTCATTAATTTAAATAAAAAGAATCCACTTGGACTCTGTGCATCTTTTTCTACTTACTTTTTAACTAAAAATAACTGGTATTGCCACAGTACACCAGGTATTCCTTGAGGTATATTAAATATAGGCAATATCTATAGAACTAATGCATAGATAAGCAATTGTAAATTGCATGAACCTTCAACAAATGCCAGAAGCACTCTACAGTGAAGTTTCCATTAGAAAATACTTCTGAGCACAATAGTAATGAACACCCAAAGGACCAAAAAATAGCCATAAGTACCTACCGCATGTTTCACGGCTTTGCTTACCTAAGTAATTAATGTCACATTTTGCTTCCTGTTAGCCTTGTAATCCACAGCATGGAAGTGTCCAGGAGGCAGCAGAGTAAGTGAGAAGCACCATTGCAAGGTCCCAGTTTTTTGTATATTAAAGATGAAAGGCATCTAGACTTGTGCAAAAATGTAAAGAGGTGGGGAAATGGAATAGGGAGGCTGATAGGTAGTGACTCTAGAGCAGGAAGGGACTCAAGCAGCTAGTCTGAGAGGTGCAAAAAAGATGGGAACGGTATTAACCAAGATATCCACTGAGCTAATGAAAAGCATAAGGAAAGATGAATCTCAAGCAATAAATTTGAATTTAATCCTGAAGCATCCATGACAATTTTGCTTAGGTGGGCAGAACTCTCTCACCTTCAGGAATCACCGTAATGTCTGTGGCTTTGTACATAAGAATAGCTCACTCTTCGGGGTTTAAAACCTTTGTTGAGCGAGGCCATGTTTTTCTTCCTCTCCTTTCTGCTCCCTCTCTAATAAATTAATCTGCTCTTGAATAGGCATTCTACCTCAAGGAACACTTCTATGTTTTACTTGTATGTTTCACATGTGTTCCTCAGAAGCTTTACCTCCACAGTTCCAGTCTGGGGAGAACATAATTTGGAACAGCAGGTAAGGTGGAAGGTCAACTGATGGTGAAGCTGCTCTTCCTCAGCACCTAGAGATTGCTGTGCTGCCTTCTTTTCTCATCTGTGGTCCAGAGCTGCTACTGCCTGATGCCTCGTGTGGCCTCTCCTTTCCTCAGCTTCCCAAGGACTGTTGTTCCTTCTCCATTTATCAAGTCTTACGGACTTTTCCATAGTAAATTGATTTTGAATGCTGTGGGTCTATGTACCTGAGTACCACAATATATTTCAGTTTCAGGTAAGCACTGCTTAGAGAACTCCATTTACACTTCTTTTCCTTTGGAAATGTTCATTTTATGGGTAAAACTTTTGAGTAAATGTAATGCTTTCTGATCTGCAGCATAGATAGCATTTTCATTTTCATTGCTGTAGCAGTTGTTGAATTCCTGCAGTGGAGGTTTCACATGTGCTACAAGTGCAAAATATAACAATTCACACTGGGGACTCAAAAAAGACCATCTACTTACAGTTTGCCAAGACTACTTCCCTTGCATTCCTTTTTCTAGTACTGAAAGTAAATGGGTTTTGGAAACTTTGCCCACAAGGGCTCATATAAAGTCATAATGAAATTGAAGTAGACATTCAATATGCTTCTCATTAAAAACAGTCTTAATTTTTAAGTAATTGGAGATAGAGTATGAACTATGATTGCTGGACTTGTCTGTCCCAGTGGTCATTAGGATTTCATAGCCCCAGTGTTGACTGCTGAGTACTAGGGATTAAGTAGAACAGCACCCTACACTCTCAAGAATGTAGCAACTATACCCAAAGTACCATCCTCTGCCCTGTTAGATTAGTACAACTCAGTAGCCCTGTTGTGACTGCCCACTACACATATTTGCCTGTGGCACTTCATGCTACATGCAAGATGATGCACTCTTCTTTCACTCAAATGAGCTGGTTAACCAATGAGAAGCTCCTGCTGGGAAACTGATGGGATGCAGCTTGGTACCTTGGTGACTTGCTTGTGTCCTCAAAGGCAGCCCATATGGCTCTGAGGACAAATTAATATGTGGGCAACAGTCAGTACATGGGAATACATTGCATCTTTTATTTGAAAACATACTTTGGTTTCATGACTTCATTTTGAGAAACTCTTATCTTGGTGTATGAGGCAGATCAACAAATGAGAAACAAAATCAAGAGACAATAAATAAAAGCAAAAGACAAGAAAACCAAGAGACCAAAAAAGTCTATGGCAACCCCAAGAGGTCCATAGCTATAATGGGCTAAACAAAGATGAGAAAAAAGGATAGTTTGATATAAAGCTACAGAATCCTGTCTTTACCAAGGATGTGACAAACTAGTTTCGTCTAATCTTTATTTCTGTGAATGACTCGTGCACTCTAGTGCAAAGCAAGTCTAATGAAATACGAATTTCATTGTACAAATACAAGTGTCTGGAACCACTTACCAAGGGCATCTGAGTCTTCTTCATGGGGCTTACAGATATGACAGAAGATATATGGGAGATTTGCACCCTTCTAGAGAGGCAGTCAGAGGTTAGGAAGTATACCCTGAAGATCTTAAAAAGCTATTACATGCAATGAATACAACTCCCTGGATTAAGGCAGCTGGCAGATGTGATACAGAACCCAAAGGTGATACAGGACTTCAACTTCTGAGCTTTTAGAGGGATGACTGGAGGCCAGGTGAGTTATCCGAGGACATGTCAAATGCACTAGACTCCTATGTTCAGCTGAATTCAGCCCTACATCTCCTTTGATTATCATGGGACCTTCTATACACAGCTTACATATCTATTGCAATACATTTATATGGAAATGCAGGTGTCACTCTCAAACTGACTCCCACCTTAAATGCTGGAAGTGGGGTTGGACAAGATGATGTCCAGAGGTCCCTTCCAACCTCAACCATTCTGCGAATCCAGCTGCTTAACATCACTATTTGTTCATTCTCACTCTGAAGAAGTAGATGTAGACAATTCTCAGGGATATTTTCAGCCTTATAAATAGAATGGTATGATTTTGTGGATGAATCAGGTTTTTTGCTGCAAAAAACTCAGTAAAAATACATATAACTCCATGGTCAAGCTGCTTTTTTCACGTGTACTGCAGATTGTGGCTGTAATGAAAATTACATGATTATGAAGCATATCAGAGAGTGAATTATACTTTTTATTGAAGTGGACATCCATGCTTTTGAACCATTTAAGTGAAACATAAAGGCATTTGGATGTACTGTTTGGCTTTTTAAACAAATTCTAGGCACACTAAGCTTTAACTCTTTCCTTGCTTGTGCCAGTCAGAACAACATTTCTGAAAGACTCTTTTAGGATTGTCAAGATCATGCTGCTTCTTTTTTCTTACATTTTAGTTAATCTCTTACAGTCTGCGAGGATGGTATTCACAGACTCTGCTGGAATGGAGCCTGTCCAAATGTCTGTGGTGATTCGGCTGGTTACTTTTTTGTATCCACTACAAATTCCCAAAGCTGTTTTGAATTCTCTCACCACCAGCATTGTTCCGATGGTTTTCACTGCAATCACTGGAGCTGCTCCATAGTTTTACTGGTATAAAAAGTTACATGATGCTGATATGAAAGGGATGCAAAGGTAAAGAATACAAGGTAGGCTCAGTCATACGTCTTTATGACCAAAATCCCCTTCACAAGACAATACAAAACCAAAAAATAAGCCATTCATTTTCCTCCATGTCACCTCTTTTCATACTATTGGGAACAAGATGAGCACTAATTAGGCACTTTTCCTATGAAAAGTCCTCCCGTGCCAAAAATTTTTCTACAACACTTCTCCCTAAAGGAACACAGCTCCTGAGTCATCATGTCTAGTCGCTAGCTTTCAGAAGCAGCATACTATATAAACTGATTAAATGCTAATGCCAGAAGGCAGTATGAATACAGTGTGCCATGCTGATACACAGACTGCAGAGTTGGTGGTATTTAGTTGTTTATTAAGTAAGCTACAGCAACACACTCAACTATATTATTGATAGATCAACTGTACTATACTAGATAAGGTATCTATGTTATAAGGATACAAATCACACCAGAAAAAATAATAAGCAGACTATCCCCTGAAATGACCATAATAGTTACTGTGTGCTGGAGAGGGAGTACTGCCTGGTGGCAACCAATTTATGAAGTGTAGGGAAAAAGGAGAGGTTCTTTATTTTCAGTTTGAGAGCAGATTTCATTCAAGAGCAAAACAGCAAGGCTTACTGAACATAAAGTGGAATAATAGTTTAAACTGAAGAAGCAGACTCACTACAGTTTCCAGAGCCCAAAGTTTTTTAGGTTTTAAACAAGTCATTTTTTCCTTAGACCTTCTCTGAAAACACTCTCACTACCAGCTCAGGGTTTCCAGTGATCTCTCTAGTAGACAGACAACCTTTCTATCTATTATTCCTCTATTCCTTGGTCTTTGTGACCCTTCGAAGCTGAACAAGGTCTTAGTCTAGTGGCAATCATATTGGTCTCTGTGTGGTATCTCCTTATATGTGAACACGGCTTGTAGGTGTGATCGCATTCCCACTCACCCTAGGTAGAGTTCACTAGGAGAAACTTCACTAGAACTTGTAACTTCACTAAAATCCCAGTAGCAAAAAACTGGTTTAAGAAAAGAACTAGACTTTATCTATAAAATTTGAAAACCTAGGCTTCAGAAATGAAGCCTGGAATTTTGCTTGTCATGGTCCAGTCAAGGATTGCTCTAACAATTGTATTTATCTATAGCGATCACACTGTAGGAATGGAAGCTTTCCCCAGCTAATGTGCAGAGTCAAGGATACTGTGGGAGAGGGTTTATCTGCTGCAAAACTCTGATTTAGTGATGAAATTGGTATGTTTTCCTCGTTCACAGGGTTGTACTTGGCAGCAGATATAGAATAAGAAAGACTTTTAGCCTAAAGACATGTTGGCAACTCTAGAACTGCTTTCCCTTTTGCTGTCTGGTAGAGATGATCCTAACAAGTTCTTTGCTATTGTGGAGACCTACAACAAAAGCAAGACCTACATTTGTTTCCTGTGATACATGATTGTGATTCTGGCTTTTGGTGTTTCACTGCAGGCCTTTAGGCTGTTATGAAGTGCTGGGAAATTCTGCAGTCTGTGAGGCACAGAGGCATATGTATTTTTTGTCCAGGTCTAAGTATCTCTTCCATCATTGCTTCCAGTCACAAGACTTATTGAACAATATTGATTCTTCCCGTTTGATATACTAATTGTTAACAATCACCTTATATAGCCCTATGCCCTATAGCCCAACTTGAAATGGGAAACTTTGGTGGCCCTGGTCTGGCAGTCAAGCTTTAACAGCCGTGATCCTTCACATTCTTTAGCACATGCCTGAAAGGCAAGTCCGGCTTCTACTGAAGGGTTAGAATATTATTCCAACAGCAGCACACTCCTGACAAACCCATTCATCAAAACTTACAAAAGAAACATATTGTACCTGGGTGAGTGCAGCCTCCCCGTGCTATACTAGGAAAATTAGTCAATTTTCCCTAGTCATAAAGGGAGGTACAACTCTTACCAAAATAACTTTCACAGCTGTATTAATCTTACCTAAATCGGAACTGCGAGTAACTCCCATTGCTACAAGCAGACACTGCCACAAGTGAGCAAGCACAACCTCTCTCTATATCCTGACCAGCGCTTTCTTTGGTACTGGTGCTGTCTGATGGTCTCTTTTGGCCTCATCTTCCAAGCCAGTCATTCTACCTATGCTATGAGCAGAAGGAAACATTCTCCCTCCAGAATGAGGAAGAAAACTGAGAAGAAATTTCAAGGCAAAGAAATTGCAAGGATCCCTTGAAGAAAATGTTTAAATATGACTTTCCCAGTTTGTGGTGTATTTCAGAAAGACAAAGAATTATACCACCTTAAGTCTCATAACAGATCACACATGATTTCAGAGGCTGTGTATCATGATATTACATGCTCATTGCCTGATTATAGTGTATTAGTTGATGTAAACTCAGCAGTTTTGCTGATGGATTTTTTCAATAGCTGACTTCTTTTTCTCATTACAATGCTTTTAGTTTAAATACATTACCTTGTCCTCCTGGTAAAACCACTACCCTCGTAATCACCTCTGATGCACGTGCTAGCAGCACATCCCCTCAGAAATCTGATCTGTGCAGTACACACTGGTTGCAGAGAAACTTTCAGAAACATCTGAAAACTTCACAACCCTCTATTGAAACCATCTTCTTTAGCCCAATGTCCTATGTCCAGACCTGCAGGCATGATAGATAAGTTGACAATATAAGACCTGATTTATCTTTAATAACCATCAAAGACATTGGAAGTGGGAGGACTGATCTCAGGAAAAATGGGCTGACCAGGTTGGAGAAGCTATGTGCAATAGATTTCAATGTTATCACAATAAGGTATGGTAATTTTGTGGCTGAGCAAACACAAGCTGCTTCTCCTGGTCATTAAAAGCTTTGCTATCTGCTACCACAGGCAGACTTCTGGGTATTCATTTCTCTAAAGTTCATGAGATTATTCTGTGCGAGTGTTTATTCACAGTTAGAGTCTATGAGAGCAGATACAGTTTGAACCCTTAATTAGCACCCATGTCGTTGCGGTAGGCTCAATGCTGGCCCAGTCCCAGGCTGTAGAAATGGATGATTGGCTCCTTCCTCAACAGCCAGCTCCTCTTGGCCCCTCTTTGGCTCCCTTACCTATATTTGCAGAGGAGACAAGTGAAGGATATACCAGTTCTACCAGCATTGATGACAAACACTCTATTCATATCTGGATCATCTGGCACTGCCTCTTTCACAATCAAGCTTTAGTGTTATTGCGGCCCAGTAAACTGGCCAGCCTTTTAGCGAAGGAGATAGCTGCACAAGTCATTTTTCACAAAGCTACCAGAATACAATTGACCTCTCAGACAGTAAGACAAAAGCCCCAAAAGCCAACATTAGCTGCAGAATATGACTGGTGAGTTGATTCATCTGAGCCTATAAGGTCTTGTGTTCACTTGGATTTCATGGTATGAGCATGATCCCCAACATTCTGTATTGCCAAACCGTAGTTGATTAGATACTCTAAACAATTATGTATTCAGTTGGATTTGGTTTTCATCCCATTAATATATAGACTATAAAACTGCAATTGTAAAAGACTGAAATAAGAAAAATGAAATGAGTTTATCATCAAGTAGAAGCATCACCATTACACTTCAGAGATCCCAGCAAACAGCAAATGCTCTGGAAAGAGAAGTTACCTCTATCGTAACCTTAATCAGGATGGTTTCTCTAATTCTTCCTGGCTTCTTATAGGATGATGTTTCTGAAAGCCTTCTTTGGCCCTCCTTTCCAGGCAAAACTCACTAGCTGGATATGTCTGTCTTAGGTAGCAGTCAGAGTTTATGGGTCACTAAAAGGGCATCGCCTACTCATATGAGGTCCTCAGGGTCCCATCTCAATCCTACTGAATATTAGAATTTGAGCAATGAGATACTGGCAACATACGTTCACAAAATCACTGGGTTTTACATGAAACAAGATTAAATGAGCTAAGGAAGGAGTTACATATTGCAAAAATGAATCAGTTAAGTGTATATATGCTGCATAAACAGGGTGTCATTATTAGGCTATATTTCACAGAGCAGATATAATAAACATGAGGTGATGGATAAATAACACAATATGTTGTGCATATAGTGTACCAGTAAGTAATGAGCTTTAGCTGTAGTAAAATCCTCAGTGCTGTCATCCATAAAGTCTAGGACTTGCTGCTTGCACTGAAAGATAAAGGTCAGAATATACTTTAAAAATATTCCACTAAGAATGGAACCTATTGATTTGACATGGTTTAAAATAACATTATTACTGACAGTGGCTCTTCATCATCGGGGTCAATTTTTATTCATGGTTTATTTGGCATGTTTTTGGGTCGATTTCCTATTGGTTGAGGTATTTTAAAAGGGTTATGATCATTTGAAAACCTGATGCATTAGTTATGTGATTTCATAACGAGCGTGTAATTAACCTCTCATTATTTGGGAGGTTATCTCTAGATCAGCTTGGTGCATTTAAAGAGGAGAAGACCATCAGCAGTAAAATCCAAGGCATGTCTCTGCAGAAACGATACAGCAGAGAAAATAGCACTACTTATAAACCTTGCAGTAAATATAACTCCTATACTTTTATCTGTGTGTAAAATAAAAGACAGATTATGTCAGATAAATACTAATTAATCTCAAAGAATTAATGGATGAGGTACACAAAACCACTTGTGTTCCTTTGCTTTTTCCCCAGAACAAAACAGCTATAAAGCTGGCTAACTTGTCATTTAAACTGGGTTTATGAGTGCTTGCATTAGTGGAGTGGCATGAAACCAATAGACTGTACTGATAAATGTTCACTGAAAGCTTTGCAGAGGTATATTCTTTTCACTTACACCAAGATTTCATCATTAATTTAACTCTACTAACTTCAGTAGAATTACCCACCTCTCAACTCTGTCAAAGCCCCTCTGGATGGCATCTCTTCTGTTCCGTGTGTTGACTGCACCACACAGTTTGGTGTCATCAGCAAACTTGCTGAGGGTGCACGCAATCCTGCTGTCCATGTCACTGACAAAGATGTTGAACGGAACTAGTCCCGGTATGGACCCCTGAGGAACACCACTCGTCACTGGTCTCCACTTGAACATTGCGTCATTGACCACAACACTTTGAGTGCAACCAGCCAGCCAATTCCTTATCCACTGAGTGGTCCATCTGTCAAATCCATGTCTTTCCAATTTAGAGACAATGATGTTGTGCAAGACAGTGTCAAATGTCAATGTCCTAGGGAAGAATGATCTTGTGAGAACAGAAGTATTGTGGAAATCTGGAAACATGACTCAAGTGAATCCTAGTGGCTCAAAAATGGAAGATAAAGAAAACATACTTTATATATGTTTTCTTTTCAGAATCTCATGAGGTGACAAGAAAACCAGCTATACAATGCTGGAAGCTTTCTCCTGGTCTGTGAGCCTTCCCCATCATGTTGACCAGATATATCTGGCATATGACAAGCCAAATCACTAGAGGAACTGTAACTTTGCATGTGCAGATGGATATACACATATCAAGTGGTTGATACCTTTGATAATTGAAACTTAATAGCTCCCAGCTGGAGTCTCATTGCTATGGCTACATCTAACCTACTGGACCTGAAAGTATGCCCAGGCTTCTCAACCCAAGCATGTACCTTCTCACATTTGGACCACAATGAAATGACAGCCAGGAATCCCTCTGGGCTTTGGTTTCTTCAGAAGAAACCTGGGTATCCAAGTCAGAAGGAATCCATAGTACGTTTACAAAATATCCCACACCCAACAATCAGATGACTCTGGGATACGTTACTGGCTGCACTCGTCTCTTAGCATATGTGAAGATTAATCAGTATTTTCTTTTTTATTTTTACTCTGATAATGCACGCAGAGGCCAGCTATTTTGACCTCTTTTTGAGCAGGAGTTCTACCATCAGTTGTGCTGGCAGCACTATCTCCCCTAAGCCCTCTCTCTTTATCACAGACCTTAGAAATTTTGCTGTTGTTTTGAAAAGAATAGGTGGACACTTGAAAACATATAGCAATGACCTATTACAAGTAGACACTAAAACCAAGCTTGAGGATTAAAAACCTTTTTAGCAAAAAGAAAGAGCAAACTGTTATCATAATGACAGTCTTCATAACCATTGCCTTTGTGATGTTCAGATACTGAAGCCTGAGTAATTTTTCTGCCTTGTAATTTTGAGAAGATTAAAACTTCAGCACTGCAGCTGTTTTCTGCAAGAAAATCTGTGGCTGCGGAATTATAATACATATGGTAATGCTACATTAGTGCAGTATTATTCACAACACTATAGTCAAACTTGGGTCAGCACTTCCTTTTTAGACTCCTATAAGTTAGGGTTTGTCCATGCACATTTCCTTTTAGCTGACTTAGAACATGACGCCTCAGCCTTACAGCTATATATTTTTTTTTTCCAACCTCTTTGAAAAAGCTCTCCTCAAAAGTTCTTAATCTAATGGCTAATGTCTAAGTGTTACTATATCTTATTTCAAAATATGTGGCATGTTTAATTGGCACTGAAATCTTTTCCTGGTTTATAGCATCAGAGCCAATATGTTACTGGAAATAAGATGGTCATGTAAGGATTTCTTCACTTACATAACTCTCCATTGGCTTAGCTGCCCCTACAAATGTACCTTGATAATAGTCAAAGTGCTGATGGAGGGTGAGGCACTCTGGATTTCCTCTTGATCATATTTATTCTATTTAGCAGCCTTCAAATCTAAACTCATTTGAACAGGGGAGACGCAAATGTTGTTACCGAATCCTTTAATTCAAATTTATCCATTGGAGTCTGTCTTATTTCATATTTCTGAAATTCCAGGAGTGGAAGCATAAGATAGTGTTTATAAAAATCCTCTTCTTCAAACAATTCCAGCTTAATTTAGTAAAATCAGTCCTATTTGTTTAAATAGCACACCTTAGTTTCATACCTTTCTACTTTTGAACTCACGGACTTGTTTTTCTATCATAAACAGTAGTTGATATTTTCCTAAACATCACCTCAGGAATCAGCAAGGGGACTCAGAAAAAGATGACCAGTGTGTGATGGAAAGGAGAAAATGTGCCCTTCACAAGCCAGGGTCTGTTTGGACCTCAGAGTCATCCTCTACACTTCTCCCTTGGTAGCAAATTTCTGTTCTCTATTTGTCATTCCTAGCTGGAACAATCTTAAGAATGTGGTTCAGAAATGCACTATATCCCAATGACCCCAAAGCATGCCCTGTGGCTGGGGATAATAGAGAAGTACCTTGAAGCTGGCATGCAAACACTCTTCTGTAACGGTTTTCTCTGACAACTGTAAGTAATTTGAGCCGCTTCTTTGACTTTGGGTAACTTTAATCTAGCTAGAAAAAAAGAAGTTGTAGAGCAGCCATCTGTCCTTATCTTTTTGTTCTAGTGTCTAGACTGTATTCCCTCTTCTTTTTCTTCAAGTTGCAGAACTGGAAGGGCTTTTCTAAACACCTGATATCGCAAGTATGGTGACTCACATGGTCAGTTTACAGTAATTAATTAAATCCTAGTTTGTCTTAATAGGTGTCTTCCTTTGGGCAATCTGCATTTTCCAGATTATGAGCCTCCTCTGCTTACCTTTACTTGCAGCAGGTAGTTACAAAATCAGCCCAAAATTCTCCAGCCACATAAATGTTGTACATAGAGTAGAACAAGGAGATCTATTTCTGCCTGTTAAAAGCACTGCATACATACCACAGTCACATACAGGAATTTGTATGTCTGTGTTTTTGATGAAACACCTTGTTTCAAAATCCCGTTTCACCTAATGTGGAAAGTTTCTTTACTCTGAGATGTTTTATCATATCTTTTTTTCTAGTTAAAATGAACTCAAGTTCTCACTCCTGCCCTGTCACCTAACACTAATGACTGTTGATGGTGTTTCCACTTTGCAGTCGTCAGTCTTCAGAAGAAATCCCATTGTTCTTAAGGCCACGCTGCATCTGACAATTAGTATAGCTAATCCATAAACGGTGAAAGAAAGCAGTGCAGGCAGTGCAATAACTGCAGAGCACCAGAGCTGGGAGAACTTGGCAAAGAAAACTACTTGCCGAGCAAGCATTCTTTAATGCTGTATTTTTCTGAGGGAAGGAACCCTGTTTTTTTTACCAACCTCAGAGGCTTCCCATCACTTTTATGCTTCCTCTGACAGGCAACTGGATGCAGCTCCTGTCAGCATACTCTGGGCATTGGCTGTGGAATTTCTTGACTACAGCTTTAATCGTGTCTGCTGTGAAGAGTATTATGGATAAATGTATTGCTTTTCGTTCAAGCAGAGCTCCACTACTGTCCATCTAAGATACAGAAAAACTCTGTGTGTGTGTGCATGTAATCTATAACATTTCTTACTGAACCTTAAGCACTTTTTCTCACATCCTTTTCAACTTGCTCAGACTTCTTCTTCCAAGCCCAACATCTGCAAATTCACTAATATAGTTGAAAAATGGGTATATCATATATTGTAAGATTGAATTCTACATGATATGTAGTAGGATTTTCTTTGTACTTAATGCAAGGGTTTAATTTTACACCCACACTACACAGTTGTAAAGACTACAGCAAGCCGAAGGCAGAGGCTTTCACTATCTATACTTCCGTCCCTTTGTCTTGAACACTAAATCATCAAGCAACGTGTCTGTCTTCATGTAAATTACTGTGATTTGCTGCCTGGCCTCCCCCCCACTGAGTTCTTCTCACTGCCTTTTGTTGCCTCCTACTTTTGAGTTGGTGGTGTCTCCCCCGCACAGCTTGGCCTACAAGGCCTCCGTGACGAAGTTCATGGTCTGAATTACACAGTTAGGGCCTACAATGGGTGTGAAGAGACAACTAATATGCTCAGTGAGAACTATGTACAAGGACAATAGTCAGTGGAAAAAACAAGCCTTTGTCTCAACTGCCTTACTTATGGGCTTAGACACCTTATTCACCAGGGAGTCATCTGCTCCTGCTCAGCACTTGGAGCTCTCAACCCTCTCCTGGACCAAGGTATCTAAGCTGCTTTTCTGCAAAGTCTATGTCATTCTTTCCTTCAAGAATGTGACTGCAAGTGGTATTGCCCTCATTCAGATATAATACCTGTTTGGAGACATTTTGGATTAAATAGTTCAGTGTTGACTGTATTTTCCGCATAGATTAAATAGTCATTTGACCAGATGTATAAAAAAACCTTGAAAAACAAATCAGCTTCCTGCTTCCTATGTGTAGGTGAGTCCTTTGAGTACCAGGACACACAACAATATTCACATCCTGCTGTAACGGTTAGAGCAGCCTCTGGAAGCTGATCTGGAATGCAGAGTGACTCACACCTCAGTCCGATGATTCTTATCCCCTTCTTAGCTGAGCATTTCATGAGGAAATGCTTTATGTTCTTGCCTTTGCTGGGGCTAGTTTGAAACAGATAGGAACCTCCAGCCTTGGATTTCTCTCTCATTTGTGTATATATATGTCTTCTGATGCAATGTTTTACACATGCAGCTGTGCTAACAGTAAAGCCTTCTAAACAGAGGATTCTACCCAGTGCTTATCGGGATTTACGTTCCCAGCTGCTCTGCAGCACATCCACAGGAGTTCCCTCCTATTGCTGAGAAATGCCGCGTGTAGCACACAGGGTACAGACACACAGATGTGCTGAGCACCTGACCTGTGCGTGCTTAGCAGATGCATCCTGGCTCTCCAACCATACATGAGGCAGACAGCTCTTTTGAGTGTGAAGTAGCATCCCAGCTGACAGTTACCAGATGTCCAGAACTTGAGGCTATACGAAAAATCTTCAAAATCCATCTTGAAAAATGTCAATCCTGAAAAGGACTTTTTCTGAAAAAATCTACAGGTAAAATAGCACAGCCAAACTGCAAAAATATGTGCCACTCAAATCTTTGTTACTTGGGGTAAATAATACAAGTCTAAGAGCACAGGGAACAGCAATATTCAGAAAATCCAGGGTATGTCCAAAAGCACCACACAGTAGAGAGGCCATTTTGTATTTAATACTTAGACTTTTGTGGAAAAATCTAACCACAAACATGGTGGATGGGGCCTTGTTAAAAATTCAGCCTCCAAGTTAGTTGAACTGACTGAACAGATTTTCTTACCTTTGATGAAATCACTTGAAGTTTACTATTAAGTCATTCCTGTCAGTTTGGATTTCATTCTTGGATCATCAAATACTTATGCATACTGTTTTTCTATCTCAATATCTAAAACTAAATGATATCAAGTAGATGGTGTGAATATTAAAAAAATGTACAGCAAGCAACAGAACTCCTTTAAGAACATGATCATCAATTTCCCTTTAAGTTGATGTTTCTTCTCCTGCTGAAGATGGCACAGGTCAGGCACTGGAATGTGCTATCAGAATGTAAATAAACTGAATTTGCTGAAAATGTACTTGCTAAAGGTTGCTGGTCAAAGCAGTACATACAAAAAGACACAGATCTCTTTAGCTTTTTTTTGAGTGGTACATTTGGTTACCATGGAGGAGGAATAAATTTTAAAGGAGATCTTTTCCATACCTTTATCTTCTCTGCCAAGTCTAGATGACAACTACCAAAGAGAAATCTCAAGATAACATCGCCAACAGTAGTATAAAGCCTACTGTTTCAACTGTTGGAAAAGGAGAAGTCATAAAAAGAGCATAAGAAGGTGGACATCACAGGATATGCAGCTGGAAGGACAATATGACTATTGGTCAGCAATGAAAAATTTTGAAAAGATTCCTCCTTATTCCCTGACTCTTAAATTATTAATTAATTTGTGAGGTATTCAGAACTTGTCTGGATATGACCCTGAACAACATGATATATCTTTGAAGCCATTCCTGACTTTGAAGCGGGGGATTGGACAAGATGGCCTCATGAGGTCCATTCCAAAATAAGTGATTTTATGATTCCATGGTTCTACTTAATGCTAAGAACTGTGCGTCCTCTCCCCACCACCATGCTTCTTACTGTGGAACTAACATCCTGTGAATGTCAGCGGGTGCTTTATAGGGCTATAAATAATATCAGACTGTCTCATTTGCACAGTAAATAAGACATGCATGTGTTTGAATCAAATAGAAATAGGTAGACTTTATTAAGTATGGATGCTGTTTTTGTTGGATATATGTGCAAAATTGGCTCTACTTCATCAGTTTGATCACCAGTTTGATCTGGTGCAGGGATCAGCAGATTGTATTCCTAGACTCAGTCTCTCAAGTCTAAATAAGTGTACAGTCATCAGATCAAATTCATTTAATTTAGGTTTGTTTCAAAATATTCCTAATATAGCTTTTGTAGGCTTAGCTATCTATCTTACAGTCATATGTGCTGAAGTTAAAAATAGTAATTTTTAAACTTTGCTTACGTAGGAAGGTTCAGTATTAATAATAGTAACTCCCAGATGACACAGAGGTATTACTGTCACTTCTGGAATAAAAAAATGCCATTAATATTTGCAAATTTCTGTTAACTGTTTAGAATGACAGACAGAAAAGCCTTTGCATTTCATTGTGAACTGGACTCACAAAGCAAAAGACTTTCGTTACTTAACTATAAAGGACGTATCTACTCTGCACTGGT
>VYXH01007496.1:25244-91011 GCA_013397275.1 Burhinus bistriatus | reverse complement strand
ACCCGCCTGGATGCAGTCCTGAGTAATGTGCTCTAGGCATTCCTGTGTCAGCAGGGGAGTTGGACTAGATGATCTCTAGAGGTCCCTTCCAACCCTGAAAATTCCGTGAATCCGTGATTCTGTGAAAGGCAATAAAACATTATTTTTCTGTGATGGTTCCCCAGTGGTGACAACAACGTATTTTCAAAGCAGTAAGTTTTTTTAGAGTGACTTATGATTGAACCTCAGTGACTGATAACTTTAAGATCAGATACTGACTTTTTTTTTTACCTGGTCTCTGTAGCTCAAAGCAAAGGGGCCAAGGAAGGACCTCAAAGTGTCATCAGGACCACCATCCTACCTGAAGATCTCACAAACCTTCTAAATGAGTGGAGCTCTCAATTGTTCTGTACTTCACATGTTCAGTTCTCCTGTGTGGATTTTGCATACTGCACTGACAGTTCCCAGGAACTGACATTTCACTCTCACAATGCAGAGCCAAAATGCGCTGAATGAAATCAGGGTGTTTAATTCCCCTCCTGTGAGTGAGAGGGGAAGGCAATGCAGTGGATTGTGTTCATTAAGTACTGTAGCATAAAGACTTTAGTATATACTAAATACTCAATGTGTATAGATGTATACATATATGTGCATACATAAATAGGTAGGTAGGTATGTCGTAACACTAAATAAAACAGGAGCAGGGCAAGGGCTTGAGCACCAGTCTGTCATCTGGCCATAGCAAAGTCACTGAGGCTGCTGCAGTGCCAGTTGTCCCAGGCATTGCCTAAGCCCAGTCTGAGCAATAGCATGTGCCAGGAGTTCTTCCTAGCAGACAGTTTGGGCCCTGCCATCTGGAGGGAACAGGGAAGAGAACAGCAATCTGAGCCCAAGCTGCCTGTGCCGTATGACCTCAGGACCACAAAATCATCCCTAGGTGGTTTTACTTGGTCATACAGATGTACCCAAGGAGACCAAATAAATTCATAACCCTTATTCTGACACAGACTCATTCTAGGATAATTGAGTTTAAAGCCTGAAATTTAAGATAACCTGCAGAGTCTCATTCACCATGATGATATATAGTTTTTGGTATTAAATGTAAGAATTAAACTATTTACTGGGGTTTGTTTTCTTTTCAGGTAATTTAAATAGATGAGGTGCAGATTGGTTATTTCATAAATGGACTATGGTCAATTGGAAGATGTTTAATGCTCATTCTGCAAGGTGCCTTCAGTCTTCCCTACCACCTCCCTCCCATTCCAACTTCTAGCTCTGGGCTTAACAGTTCACCTGAAAAAAGGTTCTCAGTACTCAAATCTCACTGAGGTTCATCATCAGTGAAACTCCAGCACTTTGATTTTCAAAACTTTTGGCATTGCCATATAAGGTCCTCACGGGATTCTCTGGGTGGGGTGGAGCTGGGGTGCAGCTTCAGAAGGACTCGCCATGCCAGGAGCAGTCCAGAGAAACAGAGAGAGGCACATGAGTTCATAGCTGCCAGAAACGTGTCGGCTTCTGCATAAGAAGACATAAAATAAGAAGGAAACAGACTTGTTCAGAAGTACCTTCAAACAGCTTTACGAAAAAAATAATTCCAAAGGTTTATTCTGCACAGGAAAACTTAATGGATACTAAAAAGATTTTCTTGACTGGCAAGTATGACCCTGATTCCTACAGGGAACAGTGACAGATAAATAGAAAGCTATTACTTCAAATTTAAATAAAGCCATCAACAGTACTCTTGCCTTAGCTCTCCACTTCTATTACATGGCGATAGTTATTTAATTTAGAAAAAAAAGAAAGCAAAACTCATTCTTTTTCTGATAAAATCCTTGTCGTTTGTATATATTTAATATACAAAATCAGGAAATTAAACATGGCTTAATATCAGACTTGATTGCTGCAGAAAGCACGTTCTTAATGTGAAACATTTAGAGATGTCTTTGAAGGGGCAGAAGAAGCACAATGGTTAAAGTGCAGTTATTTGGAAGCTTAAACTGGCTTAAACTCCAGCGACTGACAGGCAGTACCTGTTGCTTTAAGCCTTCAGGCATGGCATCAAGTCAGAGGGACAACAGTGAGAGTTATTACCCAGCCTTGATGCAGTACTTAATCTGTTTTCTGAGACTGGAGATAACAGTCAATCTAATCTGTCATAGCATAAGCTAAATTACTATTCTATGAGCAGGTTATGCTACAAACAATTCTTTCTGCTTTGTGTTTAAATGCCGAATCAATACAACTTAATGTCATACAGTAGTTAATACTTACTATCTTCTGCAACAGAATTTAATTCCCATAAAAATATGATCTTCTACTGCGTTCAACCTCCATTTTATTCGTTCTACTCTCCACTGAAAAGATATGATTTTCACCATTTTGTAACACCAAATTTCTTTTACATGAAATTCTCTCTGAACAGGTATTTTGAGACCATGAGGTCTGAGCTTAAAATGTAGATACTTTCGTGCACAGATATGTATTTACTGGAACACAGAATCTATGAATGTTGACCTATAAACTGAGGGAAGCCCACCTTTGGCCATATGAAATCATTTCGTTGTTCCAGCACTGAATACAGAGCTGCCCAAAAGTCTGATATTTCAAGTTTGTAGAACTTTACAATATTGCATTTTTTTTTTTATATTCAGCTTATTAATGGAACCAAACTTTCTTCATTCTCTATGAGCCAAAGAGAAGATTTTAAAAATACTAGTACAAGACACTTCCAAAATGCTACTTGCATTTTTGCCCAGTTCTGTTAGCTGCTACAGACCAATGCCTGCCAGGATGCCAGACACATGGCTTCAGCGCAGCTCTGCCCTGTACAGTGCTTACAGAAATGTCACACTGTGGGGCTAGTTGCTCCAAAAGACTTTCTGGAAGCCAGTTGCCTTGAAAGGTGGGAAAGTTTGGGTCCTTGGCACTTTGGTAGTCTGTGTGGAGGCACTGACCTAAAACCACAAAGCATCTGAATCGCAGGAGAAGCCAGAAAGCTTCCCTCCCCTCCACTGCAGAGCTCCAGCTCTGACTTCTAGCCTTCAAATGTAGCCAAGACCTCCAGTTTCTCATGTGTGTGGTGAGATATAAGCCAGGAAGACAAGAGCAATCTCTCTCCAACCAGACATCTTTCTCTAATCTATGCCTTAGTAGCATCTGCAGGTCTCAGGTTTCCACAGTTTCTGGTGGCAACTTGATCTGCCAAGTGCTCCAGTCTCCTAATGTTATAGCTGGAAACTTTGGGTGTAGAGAATTTGGTAACACCAGTCTGCAGAATAACTGTCAATGTTCCCAGAACGTTCTGGACTCAGCAAGATTTTGTGTAGCTGCAATTTTGGAACTAACCACTTCAATATTTCATTTTTAATGAGGCAATTTTAAACCCCTCCCCCCCTTTTTTCTAAGCAGAATTTGATGTCATTGCTACATGAGTGATGGCTGGAGAAATGGAGCTTCTGGTGAGCATTTAAATTCAGTGGGGACAGTCTCAGCACGCTGCTTCTCCTAAGGCTGAGGCTGTTACCTACTCCACCTTTGCTAGGCTTTGAGATTCTCGGTTACTCTCTTCAAGTTTGAAGAATGGCCCAAAGCCTCCCTGTTCCCCATCTGACCCCGAGGCCAGGCTGTACCTTCCCTTTCCCCAGCCCTCACCTCCTGGTATTCTCCTTCCTTCCCTTCCAATGTTATAGTGGGGAAGTGTGGTCTCTGTCTTGCTCGAGACCGTGTGGGACCAGGCACCACCTGCGCATGGGCAGGCTGCAGTGTTTGGCACTCGCACCCTGTCAGCAAATGGAAGGGAAGATGGGAATGACAGAATTAAAAGCTTTCCCAAAGAACATAATTGCAGGGGACAAATCCACTTACTAAAGCACAAATATAGGTGATTGCTATAAAGTATAAATACCTCTTCCTTTGCCAAGAACAAGGAGACTGCATTGGTCTCCTGCTACACCAGCACACTAAAATTAAGCCATGAAAGCAAGCATTAGTCCACGGATTGCTTGCTGTACTGAGAGACTGGACGACAGTCCTGTTACTGGGAGCAGCATGCCCTGGTTTAAGCTGGTAGCTGAAATTGTTTTCAGACTGTTAATCCTTTGCTTGCTCGCTTGGGCCAACAATGCTTCTGCATCCATCTATGCTATTGACAGTAGCAGGACCACTAGTAGATGGGCAGAGCACAGTCTCTAATTAAAGTAGCTTATCAGAAGAAGCTTAGCCCACAGCAAAGGGGAAAGCTGCAGAGGCTGCAATAGCAAGGTAAGTAACTGATGTAGAGCTGGGGGTTGCTTTGAAGCAACAACAGATATTTTTATGCTCTACTCAGACACCTATTGAAGGCCCTTTCACACTGTATAAACTGCAAGCGTATTTGGCACGTTATTAAGAAAGGCTAAAGCCAGATATATGTTCTGTTTTTGAGTCCTCAGGTAACTGAGAAAGAGTTCCCTTCAGCAACAATAACCCTTTGTATTTCAGCTGTAAACTAAAATGAGAACACTTTCCTTTCACCATCCAGTTCCAGGGTATGCATTCAGACTTTGGGCTACTTGTCCACAAACTTGTTAAAAATCTCCATTATCACAAGCTATATGAAATGTTATCAGGTATTCCCACATTTCCACACCACAAAGGACAAAATCCTAAAAGATGAAAACAAAATACCTGAAGGACAGCATTGCAGCCTCTCCTGTCTTCTTTGCCTGCTCTTCCAGGCCCACACCAAAAACCTTTTTTGTTTTCCAAATTTCCTTTGATTCAGACCTTCGGGAAGAGAAGACGAGTATCTTCAGCGTCAGAGCAAGGGAGTTTGTGATGGCAGCCTCTGCTCTGTACCTTGATCAGAGCTAGTGTGGTGCAGCCACTCCTGGTCAGGCTGTGGAGATCTCTTGCAGCCTCATTTCCATCTGTTAGGATTTCCAGCTGCTTCTTTCATCACTGCTTTTCCTCAGCCAAAAGGCCTTGGTGACATGATGCTTCCCAACACTTGTGATTACTCTGGAGCATTTGTTACTGAATGAATTAATTCTGCTCAAACATCCTTCCTCTAGATGAATTTCTTCATGATCTGATCACACATGGTGATCTTTCTCTGCAATATTCAGAAAATTTTGAGCACCTAGGAGGCAGTACACCTTCTGCAACCTCATCTTTTTCTGGAGAAGTACCCAGAAATTACAAGATTCATGATACTTATTGTCCTCTGGCTTGAATGTCAAAACTTGGGGCAAATGTGTCCCTTCCTACCAGCTAAGAAAACAGATGCTGTCTAACATGGTGCAGAGCTCACAATGGACAGCAGATGTACTGAAACAGTTCATGTCCATAACCCCTTACCTATGCATAAGACTGCCATTGCAATCCAATAGCAATATAATTCTGTTGCACAAAATCTTCAACAACGCCTTAAATAAGGAGGCTATCGTGCTCCTGCCTTGACCTCTCAGTGTGTTGATAGAACAACATACTTAGCTCACCAGGCTTGGAAGTGTGTCTTTTGGCTGCTTCGAGAAGCTCTTCCCTACTCACAAGGTCTAGAGGCAGACTCACAAAAGCTCTGGTCCTGTTCATCACCAGATTTTGAAAAAGTTTGAAGGCCACCTGAGCAATTCATGCCCTTTTTTATATTGGCAAGTGGGATTGTTCAGGATTCACCAAGGAGCAGAGTTCACCTTGCCTGGGGTAGAAGGCTGCATCATACCAGTCTGTCAGCAGGAAAATAATGACACCCGACTGCCTGGTTCAGACTCTGTGCTGGTGATGGCTCACATTTAAAGGATGACAACAGACTAGTGTTAGAAAGAAGTGGAAGAGACCTAGCTTATCTGATATCCAGTTCAGGTTCAAGCATATACATTGGGAAGTGATGGCATCCTGGTGCTGAATGGCAATGTCTGTTGGAGAGGTGAAATTGCTCCCAGAAAGAGCTGCTGGTTGGTTGTCATTCTAGTTGTACTGGTGCTATGCAGGGGTTTCACAGTGTGCATATGCTTAGAGGAAACCCATACCTATGAGAACTTGCCAAAACATGTTGACCACCATGTAGACAGTTTACAATCTGCTCCATACTTATTCTTGGAATTTAAGCCCTGGAAAGTTTCCACTTCCTCACCTACATTAAGAATTGTGAAATACTTAAGAACTACAGTGTGGGTGAATAGTACTGATGTGTACATTTTAAAACTAAACTTACATGAGTCCAGGCTGAACTGCATAATGAATAAGGGGACATTTTGTTGAGACAAGAGGTACCAGCTTTCATAAAAGAATTGACCTCTTGTCACTTTTCAGATTAAAAAGGATTTATTTTATCACATGGCATTGTGTTTACCTTTTTGGTAGTTGTTCCTCAGACGAATTATTTTTCAGTGAATATCACATAAAATTTTTGATGTCTTTTCCACTAAACATTTAAAACAAGACTGAGCTACTTAATTAGGAATAATTGTCTATTACAGACATCAAGCAAGATTCATATTATTTGATTGCTTCATCCAAAGAAATAATTCAAAAATTAAGATAGTACATTTTAATTTTCTCCATAATTGGTAACAAGATCTGCCTTACTCATATGATTCCAGTGACTCGTTTGCATTTCTGCAATAACAGAGATTTATTGACCTTGTTGAAAATATGTACACCTGCAGCAAACTTATGAGGACTGATTCTTCACTAACCAAAACTGGTATAAATCAGGAGTAACTATGCTGAAACCAATGGAGTTAAAATAATTGTAGACCAGTATAAACAGCGCCTGCCTGTCAGATTTCATATTGCTTTTCCACGAGTGACTATACGAATGGCTCTATGAAAACCCAGTGAAGTTATTAAAATTGCCTAGAGCCACAGCAACCCTACTGCTCAAATAACGCAGAACTGGAGCTTTGTTATGTCAATGTCATTTATATTAGCCCAACCATGCAGCTTTATTTTTTTTCAGGGATTGAAAAGACTTTTTTTCTCCTGTGCAAATATAGAGACCCTAAGTTTATTAAAAAAAATTTTGAACAAAAGATTTAATTAATTCTAGATTAATGTGTATTAAATTGTTTAACCTTATTTATTCTCTTATTTCAATTTCTGTACCAAGAAGCAGAAGCAACACCACCTGACACTGGAAGAGACTGTCAGTGCATTGCTTCTTCAGAGGAAATTCTGGATGAAAATATAATCATAAATTTAGTTTTCTCTGGGGTAAATTTTAGTCAAATGGTTGCAGGTCATAATGAAGACCTACAATTTTTTCAGGCACTTGACTGCTTCTCATAAATGTCAATGTGTCAACAGTCATCTATTGATTACAATGAAATGTAAAGATGATATAATGAAAATGCTGTCATATGTCAAAATTATACGGCTCTTGAGCATGTTAATGAAGTCATCAAATTTCTACAGAGTTGTAGAAACCCTTGTTAAAATGCATTTGGGGTGCATCCAACTCTGAATCCTACAAGACCTGATCATTTGAGACTTAGTGAGCTTTGCAACATTTCTGCAAGTGATGCCTTTAAGGTAGTTGAAGGGTACACTTTTTAAAAAATCCCAAATATACAGACAGTTCAAAGTTATTTTCATTTAATAGAATTATATCACAGTTGGCCCCACCCCCTTCTCCTGCCCTGGCCCTGTTTTTCTGGATATAAAATGCTCTGAAAATGCCTAGGCATTCTGTTTACCAGATCCTCTGAATCCAAGTTATTCCTGAAAATCTGAATCAAGCAGCAAAGGGCTGTACGCCACACCAAAGAAGACTGTACCATGGGTTTGAACTTTTTACAGCCTTCTGGCATCTACCTCCTAGTATCAACTCTGTCCTGCTTAGGTTGTTTTAAACAGCTACTCTTCTCTTCTGACCTGATCGTCTCCATAAAAGTAGCACAGGGACAGTAGAGTTACGACATTGGCGGATAAGAACTCTCACCTGTATGTCATTGGCTGCTGTCTGAATCACAGCATGTAGACGCTTCATAGAAGCAGAGAGCTGATTGTTTTGGTGCTACAGGGTGAACTTCCTTGGTGACAGTGGAGTTCTACACATTCACTCAGTACATATTTCCGCATGAGTCTCAGTCTGAACGCATTCCCTTGCTTCTCTGCCAGCTTTTGATGGAAAGAGTTTACAAAGATTTTAGGGACTGAGTTTTCCAGAGGGTTATAACATAGGACTGGGATCCCAAATCCCTGAAGTCTAGCCTTTTTTTGTGACTGTAAGTGAGTCTCTTTTAATCCACTTGATCTGCTTTCCCCCCCCTATAAAAAGCAAAAGGTACTTGCTTTACTTAAAAAGCACTTTAACGTCTGTGAATAGCTGTTCTATATGCTACAGCTGGGACAAGAAGAAGGGACTAGATGTCTGCCCACATCTGCAGGGCTGTTAAATCAAATTCCATCCGTGTTTGATCTGATATAGACTATGCAGTTATTCGTTTGGGGATTTTCTTTACTCCTATAAAACAAGCTAAAGATCTTGTGTTCAGTCTCTGGTTCATTTCTTTCAGTACACCGTGGGTGTTTCTGTCCCTCTCCTGTCTTCAAATTCTAGAATAAGATATGCAGCAATATCAAATACTAGTTCTTGCCTTTGGAGTTCTATCTTTATGAGGTGTTTCCTGGGTTTTCTTTATATGTTATTAAAAATAAATACTTCTGAAAATAAAAAATGTCTGGAAGCATGACCAGTGAAAGAACTGCGTTAACTGAATCAGCCCGAGTAGCTCTGACAAGTGAATTAAGTATTTATAGTGGCAATTGCTACTGATGCTGCAATCAAGCCTATTCTTGACTATGCTGGAATGACCTCATAAAGACTGAAAGTTCTGGTTCTGGTAGGAGGCAGTTCCTTTGCACCAGAACTATGTTGCAACTTAGAGAGGTTATTTTCTACTGCTGAGGTATTATTTACTCTATTTCTCAATTTATTGCTTCTATTACTCTTGAGGAACCATATGAAAAATCCTGACCTTTGTACCTGATGGCTTCTGTTTTCCTTCTCACCTGCAGACTAATCTTGAAGTGATGATCAGCATGTTTCTGAAAGTAACCATGAATGTTTAAAATCAGTTTAGAGGAGTTTGGGTTTCTGAGAATTAAAGACAATCTTCAGTCTTTGCAGTAACATGATTGTCACACAGACTCCATCAGCTTCAGATATTGTAATACAAATAATAAATTGGATATATGACTCAGGATATCACACACAGCTGGTTTAATTTTTCTTGTAAATTTATAAACATTTAGCTTTTCTTCTTGCACTGAGAAATTAAATTCCAAGATGATAACCCTAACTCTAAGAAAATTGTCCTCCATTATAAAAAAAATAAGGGAGATAACCTGTATCAGTTAAAACTTCAGAGACAATTCAGTAAAATCAGGGGTACCATCAGTGTACTAGATAAGCAATAGTTGCCTGTACACACAGAGGGCGGTTTTGACTATAGGTTAAAGAGGGTTGAGCCCCTGTTGGGCTAGAAAAGGCAATTGTAATCATTGGAATGGATCCTAGGAATAGAGAGTGGTCACTCTCCATTCCACAGTGGAAAAAAAAGTGCCGCTCAGGAGGGAAGTATTAGGACAGAATAAAAGTAGAGTCCATGTAGGAGTAGAAAGCCAGGTAAAGACTGAAAGGGATCCAAAACAACAATTGATAGAAACCAGCTTGGGAACCACGTTGTCAGGGCGTCTCAGGGACTCCTGTGATAATGATAACGTCTTGTTTAAGCTGTGTTCCCTGTAGTTTCTCAGGACCTAAATTTAAGCATTCTGTATTTTTCCCTGGAAGAAGAAAAAGAGCTTTTATATCTGTAAACAGTGCCTTTTGTAACACAGAAATGTCCATGTGAAGCAGATAGTTTGTGCTTTGTGAGTTGGCTAGGATAATTTCCAGCCCTCGCCTTCCCCAGCCCTGAGTTTTAGCAAAATTTCCTCACAAAAAACAAAGCCCTCCTGGAAAATGCATACAGTATTAATGAAGACTTCTTATCTAGTTTCTTGAGGACTGCTTGAAGCAGGAGTCTGATTTGTAAGGCATTAACTTTATTTGCTGTTATTCATAGGCTTAGTCTCTGTAAATGTTATTTAAAGTATCTGCAATTCAAATGCTAATGATGGAATGGATGGTAGACTGTGGTCTGTAATAATTTACTTTACAGGTAGATGATGTAAATTCTTAACTGGATTAATTTACAAAGAATAAATTCCGGCACGTTTCCAACTTTCAGGGAGTTTCCTTTATTGATGTGAATATTTGATTGTGTGGATGAATATAAGATACAAATCCAGCTCTTGTGTGATCATGTTTTAATAAAACCATTCTTTTATGTGGGCATATCGCTGACCATCAACACTGGGACAGGTTTTGAAAGCTGGACTACACCTTTTTGTTTGGTTTGGTTTTTTTTTCAACTGGATCCAAAGCTGGTGTTACAGAGCTTCTACTGTGTAAGTTAACAATGTAGGATAGTCTTTCTTCAGCCTGCTTGTAGGTTTCAGCTTAAAATTTATTTCCATTATCAAAGACAAAGACATTGCCTCTTCCCCCAGAAACGCAAAACCCCATGAGCTTAAATCCTAAGTCTCCTTATTCTGGGCTAGTATATTGAATGATACCCACAAGTTGGGAGGAATCAGAAATTACACCCTGGAGTGGTGATGTTCAACTTTGGGTGCAGCTTGTAGAAGTCAAAAGGCTGCTGCACAGGTCAGATCTCCAGAGTAATGTCTGGGACATGTCTCAATCTAGCTGCTAAACCTAAATGAGGCTAGTATTACCAAGAAAACAAAGTAATAATTTGTAGCTTCCAATCTTGTAATTAGAAGACTGATCCTGTTTTGCTGAATAACTATTGCTTTGTGTGTAATCATGAGTCCAGGCAAAGCTTGGGGTACCTGCTGGCATCAAGGGACTTCTTGTTCAAATAGGCTCATGTGCTGGCCGTTCTGTCTTCACTACTGCCCCAAAATTTCAAGTCATATTTGTGTCTTAGTGTACAGTGCAGGGTTCAGATAGCACCATCTGTCTTCTGGGCTTTCCTGTAAGGCCCATGCTTAAACTCCCTCCTCCTTGTTGGCTTCAGCTTTGTATATAATCCACTAGATTACAGGACTTTGAATCCATGAGTTACAGCTTTTGAAGTACATAAATGATAAAATCTTTCTAATATTGCTGCTGATAATTTAGTTTTACAAGCTTTACAGCATTTTCTGTGCATCAAATAAGCTGACTACAACTGGAATTTGTTCCTCCCTTCAGTATGAGACCTTTCAGGCAGTTGCATCACTGTAGTGACCAATTCCAGGAATTCTGTCTCCTTATTTCATGTAGGAGGTTAAGGGCTGATTTGCTCAGCCTGAGGACCTGAAATGTTACAGTATGGATGTTGTTATCAGACAAACTTATTACAAGATAAAAGAGTTTTGATGACAAAATGTGCCATTAAAAAATTTACCAAGGCTATGATGGATGTTCTATCTCTGGCTATCTTCGCAATTAAGACAGGCTATTTTCTTGTTCTCGTTGAATCACTGTTGGACACGAAGTAGGAAGGGAAATTAGGAATATCTTATACTCTAGGTTAAACGGCATGATTGACCCTTCCCAGCCTCAAAACCTTTAGCTTATATTTGTCTCTCTGAATGTAGTACTCTATTTTACGTTCTGTTATTGTTGTTGCAAGACAGAAAATTATTAATAGATGTTTGGAAAATTCAATTTTTTGGAAGAATTTATACACACAAATCTTGTTTACTGTTACTGTAAAGCAGACAGTTATTTTAAAGTCAGTATCTTAAAACTAAAAACACTTGAGACATACTTTTCCAAATTCCTTTCCATTGTGTAACTGTTTCTGATAGCAGCTAGATTTCATGTAAGTGAATTTTTCAGTCAGCACTTAGCAGTAGGTAATACATGTTTCAATGGCACATCAATGATAACGTCAATGCTTTGTTCACAGTACTCTAAATTCATGAGCGAAGAAGGAGAATGACTTGGGAAGCATTTCTAAAATGAGTTCACTATTTCTTGTTCATATTAATTGGGAAGCTGCTTTAATGATGCTATCAGTTACTCACAGTGCAGGTGAATTTACTTAATCTGAAAAGATCTTTTCAGATGCCTGAGAAAGTAAAGCAGCAGTTATTTTGTACCTGCTATAACATTCCTCAATCCCTTTTCAGACTGTAGGTTATCTTCAACTGTATGTTTATTATTGGCTGAATGGCATAGACTTATTTTGTTCTGGACTTCTGTAGCAAGTATGACTTTATCTGTAAAAGAAAAAAAAATTAAATCCTTATAAAAACAACTATCCTCTTTCCTGTTGTGAATGGCCTCTATTTGACATTTCTCCAAACACAGCAGTTTATGGGACTCCATCTGTTATATCTTATCATGAAAGCTCTGGTGGGATTTTCAAAAGCCCTTGCCAATGTTTTGCTCCTGTTCCATGAGCCATTCCACTGGCTTCAAGCATCAGGTGTGAACATGAGGGATTTCTGCTGTCCCACTTTTTGGTTCTCTTCCTGAAAACAGTTACCAAGTGTTTCAGAATAAATCTTTGCACCGAGCCACTGATTTCAGTGGGAAAATACCACTGTGGTTCTCACATGCTTGTCGTCTAAAATCAAAGAGCAGAGATTCGTGTACCTTTGTGTAAAATTTAGATCTTCACAACTGTTGCCTAATCCTGGAAATGTTCCTGTAAATCCCTTTAGCGCTTCTGGTTTTGTTTTTTTTACCTCCTCTTCCTCTCCTCCCCCCCACCCCTTCCTCCGAAAAGGGCCCAAATGTCTTCAGCTTTTTACCTACCTAATGACTTAAGATTTGATAGCCCTAACTTACTCCATATTTGTCTCACACCTAGTATCCACCCATCACAGCTAATTCCAGCAAGGCATTTCCCTCTTTATACACTACTGTACATTCAGCTCAGCAGCTTGCTCAGAGCTCCTGACCTTGCAGGAAATAGAGGAAACACTAACCTCTCTCCCTTCAGTCCCACCTCATTCAATAGTCTATGCTTGGAGCAATCACCTGGCATGGGATTGATCATAGTTCAAATCCTCTCTCTGCCTGAAAGGAGTAAACCTTTGACAAAAGGTTTCTTAGAGCCATTCCATACTACTCTGATAGCACATGATTCAGGAGGGTCACATTTATTTTCTCCTATGGAATCTGCTCCCTTTTGCTCAAATTAAAACCCATAGGGATAGTACTAACTTTCACATTTTTGAGCTTCTTTTCTGCCCCAAAGACTAGGTTTTACTCAAACTAGAAGGTGTTCAGCCTCTCCTGGATAAGAAAGGGAAATGGAAAACAGTATGGTTTATGCCTGAGTTGAAGGACCTTCACAAAGATTTCTGTATACAATGGAAGGGCTTGAAACCTTCATTTTTCATCCCGTTCCTCCAAGGGTTCCCATGTTGAAGTCAACCCTCAACCAAAGGAAGTTGCTTTCCCTGCCAGTGGTGCTGCTGGTCCAAGGAAAGGGTGGCAGGGATGGACTGTGACTCAATGCCAGCCTCCACCCAGGGTTTCTTTTCAGAGCTGCTGTAACTACTATCTGACTCCTCCCTCACCAAAAACACCCAAGTGAATGTTAATATACTTTAAAAAAAGACACTGAATTTCAGATTTGACACTTGGAACAAGATCAGTTATAAAGCTCAATACGTTTTACTGGATTGTGCTTTTTACATCTATGACAAAACCATTTCCTGTTTCAGCTTTCTGGCAGAGAATACCACAAACATCAAGTTAGTTTTCCAGATTACCCCTCTGTAATTACCTTATGTAATAAAAAATGACTCAACAAAGTGTCATTTGGCTCAGTATGTGCTACGAATACAAATCATAAGAGGATATATTTACTGTATCAGAATATCTTTAACTGCTCAGCTGAAATTGTCACTGTTGTAACAATGCAGTTGTAACATCAGGAAAATGAGCAGATTTCAAATGGATAAGTATATAGTAGGAGTCTGGGAGCTGGAAAAATGTATTAATGCATTGTTGAGCAAAAAACCCCAAACTTTTCCATTGGTCCCTTATTCTCCATACGTGTCATGTTTTAAATTTGTCCCTCAAAACTCAGAGAATGTGTTAAAGAGTAGGTGAATGGGAATAAAAGTATATTTTTACTGCAAAGTGCCTGCAAATACTTAGGTCTTATTTTTACAGAATTTTGGTCAGATTTAACAATCCTCTTGAAACATGAGCTATAGATTAGGTAAGCGCTAGGCTACTGAGCTGAATAATAAACATTTGCTCCGTCACTTGTGTGAATTGCTCCTAAGACTTTCAGAGGACCTCTTCTGTGCCTTTAATCAATGTTGAAGTAGCAGAAATTTAAACATTAAGGACCAGTTCTGAAGGAATTTAACCAGCAATTCCACATAAGTTATGTGCAATCAGGATAAAAAATAAAGCTTTTCATCAGCTTTATGAGCTCTAAGACCTAGACGTCTTGTACTCATTTTCTGCTTTGCACTGGTGGTAGATGATGCTATGGAATTGAATGAATCCATTTTTAGACTAGAAAAAGGATTCTGAGATATCGTTTTCTTTCTTTCTTTCTTTCTTTCTTTCTTTCTATCTTTCTTTCTTTCTTTCTTTGTTCTTTTTTCTCTTTTCTTTTTTTTTTCTTTTTTTTTTTTTTTAAGATAAATGGTTGGTTTTCATTGTCCGGAACAGACCTTGTGCTTTTCAGGCTACACACAAACAAGTTTTGCCTAAATAATATGGTTCCTCAGTTGTTTTGTTTTCATTGGTTTCATACTCCTTTTGTACAAGTCAAAACTGTGCTAAGTGCCTTCCTTGTGCCCAAACCATAACCATGGTTTCTGTGTGTTAACAACATTATATTAATTTTTGTTCTAGTGTAGTCTTTGTTTTAACAAAAATGCAAATCACTCTTTTAACCTTACAGTCTTCATTTTCTTTGACACTAGCATTTCTGTTATGCTAAAGAGCAAATACCAGGCTATTCCTTTCACCTGTGGGCTGACATTTGATATTTTTGCAGTAGAGGAAGATATGTATTTTACCATGATTTTCTTATTGAAAAACAGGAGACTCAAGGGCATGCTGGGGCATAAATGCAACATATAAGAGGATCCTGAGGCATTATGAATTCAGTTATTGTATCCTGATCCTAATGAAGCTCTTGCCTACGCTATCATCTTCTAGCTCTCATGGTGCCCCTATTTTTAAATTCCAGCAATTTTCTATAATGAAATCTGAAAAGACTTTTCAAAGATCAATACTTGCTTTTAAAGCAATTCTGATGCATGGTCTCCTCCCTTCTAGTGCAGAAATGTGATGATAGCTCCCCACATATCAAGAAAGTCCTGTCTCTGTGTGCAGTTTCTATGCCATGGAAGAAGAAAATATATTGCAGCAGCGCATTAACACTGTGCATTAATATCTCTCATGCAAAACAGTTATTATGTCTGCATATGAATACAGCTGCCAAGAAGCTAGGAAAATCCCACTGTCCTATGTCTGTGTAGAATATATTTGACAGCATATTAGTAGCATTATGTTGTAGCTTAAATTGTGATTTCAAATTTTCATGTACATTTGAGCAAAATGCTTAGTGCAACAGGAATAATTTCCCCTACAGTGTGTGGTACCTCATAATATAGGTGTACCTCATGTCGTGAACCACATTTTGCATACCTGTGGAAACTGAAAAACCTCATACAGTTGCTTGTACCATCACTGTGTCTAAATTAATCTTTTTAACTGCTAGGCAAGATAAAGGAAAACAGGACTGATTCTAATAGAGTAAAAGGTTTAATTATTTCAATGCTCAAAACAATTGAAGAAGGGAAGTTAGTCACAGGAAAGCTAAAATTTAAAATACACTTGACATTGATCTCTGTTGGACTAACTGCCGTATAAAACTTGTATAAGGATCCTTGTGACTGAAGAAGAGAAGGAATGATTTCCAGTTCCAAAACAATGCATTTCAGGGGGCAGCCCTGCCCTGGTTGCACTAAGCAAGTTACGCAGGAGGTTATATTGTGCTGTTGAGTGCCACTAGACAATCATGGCTATAACACCGTCATTACAAGAAAAAAGAATTTTCCAGACAGTTCTTGAAGTTTTCCTTTTCTCCTTCAGCTTTAAAAATTCAATAATTAAGGAAAACTAATTATATTGTAGACATGGTTTGTTTTGGGTGAGAAAATATATGAATCATTTTTTTAAGTTTGACTGAAGCTGAGTAATATTTGATATGCAATGGTTCCTTACTATGCTGATGTTCCATTCTAGATTTGCCTGGTGGTTTAAGAAGCCAGCTGAACTAAAATTTCCTCCAGTTCCTTCTTTTGCAGACATATGGAATTCCAACTTACTGCATCTCTTTTGTGAATTACACATCAAGGAAATACACTCACAATTCATGACATATGAATGACTCCTTGTAGATAGTACATGTGACATATTAAGAGGTTACATAGATCAATGGCAAGATTTCATTAAAAGAAAAGTGTCGAGTCATCAAAAGAGGTTATCTGTTCACAATGTAAAGAATATAATGACAAAGAAATGAAAATTTGAAATGCTAATAGCATGTATTTCTCTGTTAGTAAAAAAGTCCATATTTTAATTTTTCATACTTTCTGTTTTAAATTTACCATTAATTCCTATGATTTAGATTTCATGCACCTCATTTTAAAGACTAGAGTCATCTTTCCCATTATTTTTATTAATTCTGGTGATTATGGTTGTCCTGTGTTTTACCTCAGGTATTTAGTCATAACAGAGATGTTGAATTATTAACAGGTATTGGAGAGGGTACAATGTGGCTATACAAGTGAATGAACATACATTCAATCTATGTGACAATAATTACATTCTTGATCACTTTATTTAAATCAGGATGTATTTCTCCACTAGTGTTTTGAATTGCCATTAAAAAAATTAATAATGTTCCTAATGAAGCAGGAGCATGCAATTTCCTTTTCTAATTAATTGTGTATGAAAATAAACTCTGATGAGAGAAACACCAATAAAAGCATAAACGGTTTGTGACAAAAGACTTACAAAGTCATTGAAGCAGAATGAAATAAGATAGAGTTGGGCTGCTTATGCTGAACACTCAGTATAGGACCTGAATCAGTAAAACCAAAATTTATGAACACGTGCTAGTATGGTTCAAATGGAAGTGGCCTTTGAAAAACAAAGTAGCAAGAAAAAAAGGCAAAATCTGCAGTAAGTAGTTTATTCTAATGCTACGTTCAGATAATGATTACTTATCAGACGTAACATGTTATTCAATATTCTTCATACCTACCAAAATATACAAAAATAGCATAAGAAAAAGAAAATAAGACGCTGTGGTTAAAAGAAGCACACCTATCTTGCAGTACTTCTTATGCTTCTGCTCTCTTTCTCACAGTGAAATTGAGTTTATTAGATTTCAAAGACTGCCTTAAGGTATAGGCTTGATCAAAACTAGATAGAAAGCAGGCATTTAATCTCATTAAAAAATACAGCTTCAGCATTTAGCATGTTGTTCTGAATCTAAATACAAAGACCAAAAACTGTCAGAAGGGTCAACAAAAAAAATTAAAAAGTTAGATAAAACATATCTTATACATGGTGAATGTCTTAGTCACAAACATTCTGGAGCTGAGTTTTGTTGAAGCAGATATATTTCTGTAAAGAATCCAGCTGAACAAGCTGAAATTTTCACATGGAAAAAAAGCTTTATTGAAAAACTTCCAACTCCTTCAATTTCTCATTAAGGAATATATTGTTTGCAGTGAATCTTATGTATCTGAATCACAGTTACAGGGAAAATCATGTTTTGTTCTGAGAATTAGTGCAATTTTTGAAAGCAGTTTTCCAAAACACTGAGTTGATTTTGAGTTAAAAAGTATAATATCAGCAGTTTTTACTTGAAAATTTAGGTTTCCTATAAACATTGATGGCAGTAAAACCATATATTTGTGGTGGTCTGAAATGTGCCAGAAGAAATAGAGGTGTTTTATCAGTAGTTGGATCCCCATGAGATAGTCAACCCTGTTTGTACTATTCCTATCATATATATACTTGTGTGAAAAATGAAGGACGAGACCATTTCTTCATGGGATAAGGTTAGAGATAGGTACTCAGAGGAAAAATAGAGTAGGGGGTCTGTAGTCCTGGTACTATGTTGTCTGGTAACACAGGCAGTTGCCTGAAGGCTGCTTGGGAAAGAAGGTGGGATCTTGCCTTCTAAAACCTCTTATAACTTTCCAAGCCCCTTTTCTTAGTCCCTCCCTCTGTAATGCATCCCATTTCCACCACTTACTTCCCCTTCAATGTCCTTCAAAGAAAGGAAAAGCCCATGCTAGATATTCCTTCATTATGAAGAATATTCTGAATTAGTCCAAGACTGACAAGTGAGGTATCTCTCTAGTGCAGGAGGTCAGGTAGCATAGCAAGGATGGGTAGAATTTTACCACAGGCACTGGATAAGTGTCTGGATAGAGAAGCAGATCTGACTTGGGCTCAAGACTGTCTAGAGGCAGGAAGGACTTTGCTGACATGAAGCCAACAGTCACCTGTCTGGGCTCAGGAGGTGAGATGGGAATGAATGACGCATATGAGACTTGATCTTGAATCCCAGATTTTTGTTTGCAGGAACAGAAGGACCAGCTCTTCCAAAAGTTCTCAAGGAGTAGTTGTACAAATATAAACAAAAATCCAGTTTTCCCTGTGATGAGCAGCACTAAAACCCCTCTCTGTCTCTGCACTGTGCAGTGCCACAGCTCCCAATAACGTATATTATACACTCTATGCTTCAAATATTCTTGTGAAAGAGCTAGCCATGAAGGACAGTTAATCCCAGGACAGGAGCTAAGTAAACTGGAACATATAAGTGTTGATTAGCACGTGCCTACCATTTAAGCGTCTCATGTTACCTGGTAACAGGCATATCAGCTTCGCTGCACAATCAGATAGATGATGTATTGAGAAGAAGAAAGACCTATTCCCTTGATGTCAGAGGCAGGAAGAGAGGAAGCTTGCTTTATCCATTCTCTGAAGCATGGATGTTCTGTAAAGAAAACTAAATGGTTCTAGATGCTTTTATTTTTTGATGGCCCTGAAAGATCCCTATATTTTTTAAACACTAGCAGTGGGAAACACTATCTGCTTTTGTAGTCTCTGAAGCAAATGCATGCAACATTCTCTCTTATGTAATATCCTCTAGGGTATGAAAATAAATGATTATCTAGAGATTATGTGATGATCATGAAAAGGTCATTAATCATAGGAAGTCACTGCACCAAATATGCTTTGTGAACCAAGAATCATCCCTCTCTTGCAGCAACAAATCAACACAAAGCAGAACAAGAAAGGGATCATAGCAGGTGAGCATCTGAGCTTTACAAGTGAGTTAGAAAAACATCCAATACTGAGAGATATTTCATAATTACATTGATGTCTAAGCGTGGTGCCACGATGCTAGCCCTTTCCTTGTTTCCTTCTTGGAGGACCTTGGTGCAGAACACTTTCAACAAGCAAGGGGTAGAAATGTCAATGGACTCCTTCCTCCACTGAACCCAGAAGCTCATGCTAGCCAAGTATGGGTCAACAGGGTGTTCAGCTGGAGGAGATGAAGTCTAGTGCCAGATTTCAGGTTGCCTGACAAGGCTGTGGATTCTACTTGGATAGTCACGTTTCAGGCCTTGAGCAACCTAGTCTAACCGGTCTTTCTCTGAGCAGGTAGTTGGAAAAAAAAAAAATAAATGTAGCAGTTAAGTAATTTAAAGAGAGGTTTGGATAAGTTCATTAAGATAAAAATTATAATACAACCCTGTTTCCAAAAGCTGATGATAATGCATTAAGATTTTATTTTTTAACTCTGCAACACACGTAAAATAAGTTACAAAAATCATTCATACTGTAGATTGTTATATAACATTATATACTTCATATATATGAAAATGTGTTCATTAGGCAAATGCACAGCAAAGGTATTCATTAAACTTTTTCATTAAAAATAAGAGTTTGGCAGCAGAAGAACCCTTTGAAAATTCATGATTTTTGTTTGAATTGTTGGTGGAAAAGAGTAGCACTGCGAGGAACAAAAATTCTGAAGTCTGCAACTTACTAACATTTTCCAAATGAAGCAGTTAATTTTTCTAATTTGAGGCAAGGCTTTTTCCCCTCCAAATGTGCTTTAACATGATGTTTAAAATCCACGTGAACCATTTTATGTCAAACGAAGTGCTTCTTTCTATTTCAAATAATTTTCAACTTTATTTTGCTGAAATTTTTTTGATTGACCTGAAATGTTTCTTTTGGAACTGCAAGCAAAATGAATCAGTCCATGAGGAGAAACCTAAATAAGCTTTAATCAAAACAGCATTAAACTTGTTCTTAAACCAAGACTAAAGCAAGCTGTGAAATGCTCTTTGATTTGCAGACTGAACAGTTAGAAGTGCATGTTCTGTGTCTAACAGGCTGATACTAAATAGCTGAATTAAGCCATGAATAATCCAATCAAATATAGAACCTGCAGGAGCTACAATCTCAGAATCATCTTGCAAACTTAAGGATTTGCCTTCCCCTTGGTTCCAGTAGCTCAAGTGGATAAGAATTTTGAGCTTTGTGTGAACATGTCCAACTTTCTCAAAAACTCACTAACATCCTAGCCCTATCCAAAAGCAAATTTCCCTTTTATTCATCTCTGAGATTTATGAGCAATGAAAAATGTTTAGAGAAATATATCCAAAGGAAAGAACAAAAGCAACTGAGAGAAATTCTTATTTCTATGAAGGGACAAAAACATACTGTCTGTCTTTTCCACTTGAGTATTCTTCAGCAGTGAGCTTCCTTTAGGCTTTTCCAAATATTTTTTTTGCACAACATACAAAAGTCCTTTTGTAATAGAAACTGTATCCAAGAATGATAAACGTAAGTTTCACAGCATGGTGAACCTGCTAAATGAATAAGAGGAATGAAATAACAGTAAGAAAAGCAGAGAATAAGATTACAGTCCCAAACAAAGATTGAAAATGTCATGGAGCTATCCAAGGACCTTGTTTACAGGTCTTACTGAAGAACTTTAGGTGGCTTCATTGGAATGTTTGAAGCCCAGCACTTCTGGATGGAAAAAGTCCACCTCTGTCTGTGTATGGCCAGTTTATTGAACTTTGGGAAGAAACACACACTTCTTGAATGCCAAGCAGGACATAACAACCCGAGTGACTTGCCACTGGGTCTGAATCAACTCCTAGAAAATGTATTCCTCAGTCTTTTTGCATTAGCAAGAATGATCAGGCAGACCTATCTTTGCCTTTTATACCTTTCTCACCACAACACCACTCCAAAGCCAAGAGAGCTTCAACCATGCAAAGGAGTGTTGAAGTGAATCTGGAGCTTGAGTGCTACCAAATAGATTGATATGAGGAGGCTGCACATTGGAAACAGTAAAATTTCTAAGTAAATACTTAAAAGTACTTTTGTTTCAGTGGCAGGTTGTACAAATGTTTACTGAGCTACAGGAAGAACCAGGTCTGTGCACTGATTCTCCGTAAAAGTAAGATGGCCAAAAAAGGTGTTTTCAGGTTATGCTAGCTCCATAGCCTGGTTCAGTAATGCAAGCAGCTGAACTTGCTCAGCTGAGGGGGCATCAAGGAGGTGGAAAGGACATGAAAAGAAAAACAAAGAATCTTAGTCCACAGACTTAGTGATTTCTGCTATGAAGCTCTGAGAGGAAAAGTGTGATAAAAAGCATGAAAAGAGATTTTTCTTAACAAATCTCAATCCTCTCACAGAAGATATGAAAAAAAATGAACCGAAGCAGGGCTTTCTGCCCTCTACACTCAAAAAATTATGGTTGCTTAAGCAAACAAAATGTAATTATTCCGGGATATCAAATCATACCTCACAAGGAAATGTTAAGTGGCACAGAACTGGATCCAATGACACAAAAAGAGAGATGTTATGCAGCAGAGTAATATAGCAACAGTATAACAACAGTACTATGAAAACAAAGAAAAAGAGCCATTTCACAAAACTGAATCTAAACAGTCACAGTACGTTAATGATAATACATGGTTGATATTGATGATTTCCAAATTATCAATAAATCTTTCCACATTCTGCAGTTTTGAAATTAAAGCAAAATATTCTTTCTCAAGTATGTTTGTGCATTTGCATTCATTTTGCTGGATTTGTTTGATAGGAAAAAACACGGCTTTCAATGGCAAAAAGAACATACATGTTTTCCCGTTATGCTACCTGACAGTTAAGGTTGTCATTTGTACTTTCCTGTCAACTTTTAAGACTTAAAGGCTTAAGCACCAGACAAAAAACCACAAGGGTCAGATGGGCCATACATTTTCATGTCCAAGTTAGAAGTGTCATTTAGCTTTAGTGCCTCTGGAGCAGCCCACAGAGGAGCAGAAGTAAAACCAGTAAGACATAGAGAGATGAGAAACCACAGTAACCTACAAAAAATGTAACTCCTATTACTCCTTTTCAGATGCAAAATTTTCTTCTTGTGTTTCATACAGGTTCTGTGTATCATCTTGCCCGTGTGCAACTGTCAGTATTGTCCCATGCACTAGATCTCTTTTTTTATCTCATCAAGACAATGCGTATGTCAAAGGCAAGACCTTTTTCTACAAAAATCACAGTAGCTCAGACTTTTTTCAATCAAATATTTCTTCAAGGGTCCCCAAAACAGATGAGAAAAACAGCTGAGTAGATGTATGAAGAAGAAAATGTTCTTCTACAGCTAGCTTAAGAAACACAGTCACGACTCCAATACCTCTTTTTGCTATGAATTTTAGTGCTTTAACAACAACACACATGTTGTGAATGCAGAAAAATTGTGTATCTACTACTATGAAAGAAGAATTCTCCACTCATTACATACCAATTATCTTACTTTAAATACATTTTCTTTCATCTTAAATGCAACAAATATGACTTTTTGGAAGTTCTAGGCACTGTTAGTGTTAATTCAAACCTAACTACTAAAACAGTTACAAATCCTTTCAGTCATCAGGTTTCCATCTCTCTTTGTTACGTAATGGTCTGACAGAACAGCCCCAATGTAAACTCCTAGCACATGCAATCCCATGTAGCTAAAGAAAACACCACAATTGTTTCTTGCTATGAGACAGAACATGTAAGAATGGATGAGACTGTAGGAAGCAGAGAATGATGGACTCCAATCTTTTGGACCAGGTTGCAAAGTCAACATCTCCTCAAAGAGAGTATCTTGCTGTCAGTTCCATTTTGATTTTTAAAGATCGTCCTTTGAATGTGGTTTTCAACATCAAAATGGAAGGATACCATACAAAGAAATGCAATTTCCCAGATAAACCATCTCCAAGTAATTTAGGTAGGTTAGAAATGATACTTTTCTCTTTCTGCAAAAGTCAGTGGAAATGAAAACCCACATTATTTTTCCACTACAGTATATAAACTCTTTGAAGTAGATATGATTTATTACTACATTTAGGCTTTCTAGGCCTTCTAGGACACAGTGGTATTTTTAGAAGAACTCAGTCATACACAGATTTCACTGGGATACAAAACAGACCATCAGAGTGCCTTTATAAAGCTCATACAGAAACAACAACAATGCACCTCTTAAAATGGTGGTACTCTACGCTGATTAAAATTGCCCTTTCATCAGCTGCATACTTTCTTTGCACAGGGAGAAAAGTTCCACATTTAACTTTGCAAACATAATGTTTTACTAGATGCATAAAGATCTATATTGTGAAATTTATCCTTTTCCACATTGTAGGTAAGCTTTGTGGAATAACAGTTTGTATGAAAGTAATCTTTCTGTTTGTAGAGACACAAAATTCATACTCTTGGGGCAGTTAATGCAGGAACGCTGTATATTATATGTATGAGTAAAAACTCCACTCTCAGCTCTGATAAAGGCAAGTCCACGCTAACAGCTTGCATAACCCTGTCAACACTACAACATATTATAAATCTGTCTGGAACTGCTCCTTGGACTGACACAGCTATATTAGCTGAAGTCCATAGTCAGCTTGGGCTGCACTTGAAATTGTAGAAAGCCCTGAGACTGACTGCTGTAAAGCAGGATCCTATTCCCTAAAGTTACAGAGTATATGTCCTATATATATCCCCTGTATATACAGAGTATATATCCTATTCCCAGAGTTACACTGGTGTAAGTAAAAGGAATTATCAGGATAAGCATTGACTTTTCCAAACTTATACCTGATTTACAAATGAGCTAACAGGAATGCAATGTTCCTCTGCCTGCTTCTATTCTCAGTTTGTCCACCAAACATTTATCAAGTAAATAATTCTGCTGCTCTGTAATATCTGATCTATGTACTGGAGGCTAAATTTTGCACAGAAAACTTTATTACTTTTGCACCAGCATGCTGTGAGATTTTACTTTGCAAGAAGCCAGTTGACTGTAGAACTCACCATCATGGCAGATGAGCTGATGTCTGAAATAGGCTTGTCAGTTTTAAGAACAGCACAATTTCTTCCTGCAACTGTCTCAAATTCTTCAGAATGACCATGCAGTTTCTTCAAAGTAATTTTCTATGCAATCTGGACCTTTTCTAATCCTCCACACAAAGGTATCTTTACAACAAAACTCCACCTACTTTTGACTTTTAAATTTGGTTTTGTCTGCTTATCTTATCTCATAAGAAATGCTATTCAAATAGACATGTGGGTGTAGATAACAGGATTTTCTATGGATAAGCAAATAAACATTTAGAAGTGGAAAAAGAATATTGGACTACTACTCCTCAAGTCACAATGTAAGGTAAATGCATACAACCCTTTGTAGTGACTCCAAATCAAATTTATTTAACCTGAAGCACCTGGTGCCAAATAAAGATTTGATTTAGTGTCAACAGAGGCAGTATGAAGTCCCTTTCTTGAACACAACATTTGAACAGGCACAGAGAAGGGAAAACATACTTTTTAGAAAGAATTCTACTGTAAATCTAGAGCAGTACAGTGCAGTTCCTATCCTACCACAGACGTATATGTGCTTCCTTGAGGGTTTTCACCAAGGATGAAAACGGGTGTCTGCATATTACGCTGTGAGCTCTGGAACACAGGCACTCCCTGTGTCATTTTTGGGCAGTTTATAATCTTCGAAAACCTGATTGCTGTATCTCTTTTATGGACACAGGACACCTTACTTTAATTTAGTAGTTTTGTAGAGCAGTATTTGAGGAAGTCTTACTGTGAATGCAATGTCCTGCACCTCATGTCTGCAGGTGTCAGCTGCATGCTACTGAGGCAGCTCTTGGAGGAAGGCTGGTAGATCCACCCATGCAGCTCTGCAGGATCAGGAGACAGTAGGGATTAACCACTTTTGGCCTTTCTGTGTTAGAAGGAGTTTTTGTTTGCCTCAGAGAAGGTAACCTGTGCTCTGACACTCATCCATACCAAGATCAATAGTGGACCAAATGAAGAAAATACATTTGAGTTCAGAATGAGCTATGCAAGTAATGATCTAGTACACAAAGTGAAAAGTTTGGGGCAATTGGTTAATTCAACCAACAAGACTAAAAATTGTTGTCTTTAGGTTGTGCTCCAAACATAGAATCATAGAATCACCTAGGCTGGAAGAGACCTTTAAGATCATCCTATCAACATAACACTGCCAAAACCACCACTAAATCATGTTCCTAAGTGCCACATCTACCCATCTTCTAAATACCTCCAGGGATCGTGATTCCACCACTTCCCTGGGCAGCCTGTTCCAATGCTTGATAACCCTTTCTGTGAAGAAATTTTTCCTAATATCCAATCTAAATCTGCCCTGGCTCAACTTGAGGCGATTTCCTCTTGTCCTATCACTTCTTACTTGGAAGGAGTGATGGACCTCCACCTCTCTACTACCTCCCTTTGGGTAGCCGTAGAGAGCCGTAAGGTGATGGAAAGTAGAGAAGACTCTGGCTGTGAATTCAGATTTCACAGGTAAAACAAATAAAATTTCACCATGCAGAAATATGTGAGAATAAGAACCTAGTTGAAGCACAGATTGGAGAGATCATTCTGTAGGCATCTAACATGTTTAACAAGCAAGTCTTTTCCCATATTCATCTTTTCTGGTTGTTTAACTGATTATGAGTAATTTCTTCTTACTTATGGAATTAAAAAAACAAAAGGAAAAAATTGTTGGAGATTTTATATTTTCCTCTAACAGAGGAGAATGCAAGCACCATTTTTTAATATATCTAAGAAACCTGAAGTACAGGCATGCAGTCAATAGTAAGATAGGTGCCTCAAGACATCTCTTTTATATTGAAAATAATCCTTTGTTGTGAAAACTTTCTTGAACCATTTGAATGCTACTCACCAACGGCGTGTACCGAGGCATTGCTACTCAGCAGGCAGTGAAGCTGTTACTGCTGGTTCCTCAGATGGTGCTTTTGCACCAGTGCTTTCCTCTGCAGTAGAAACTATAGCAGAATTGATGTCATAAGTTTAGCAATATCAGGAAAGTTATGAAACACCTTTTCATATACAACACAATAAGAGAACAACATGACACTGAATTTATGGAATATATTCCTATTGTCCTATTTTTTCCTCTAATCACATACATGAGGTATTAATAGTCTGGTGCTATTTTTTTAGAATTATTATTTACGGACTCTGATAAAAATATATGCATTTTTCAGGTGATAATTCAGGAAGGACAAGTCCATGTCCTAGAAAAGTTTCAACTAACTGACAGAGAAAGAGTTATTGGCTTAGGCACAAGAATGATGCAGGTCTATGTGATAAGGAAGTAAATGTTACACAAATTTGCAAAAGTAGAAGTTTTAAGAGGAGGTAAAGAGAGGAAGGACATTTACTGCACAGACAGTGCAGAATTAATCTCTTTGCCTGGATCAGTAAAGCACAGTTTAGACTGATAAAAAGAGATATTTTGCCTCCTCACAACGATACATTAAAAAAATTGACTTTAACGCTGAGGAAATTTGAGATAAAATATGCTATTTGTGCCCAAAACCACTGTGCCCAACTTTTTCAGGTGACAAGGGGATCTCTGTTTGTTGTTAATTGATTAAAGTAAGCTCCTCTGAAGGAGATGGAAGAAAAGACAGACTTAAGGAAGACCTGAACAGCTGCAGCCTTGGTCTGGTGGTACCCTGGCTTCCCTTCAGGGACGCAGAAGACAGAGGCAGAAGACAGCCTCGTCTCACTCACACTTACTTCCAGCAGAAGCCTAGCGAAGGTTTTGTAGCACACCAATGTGGCCTCAGGAAGCCTGCAACAGCTTGTAAGTCAAGCTGCTGGTGTGCTGGAGAACTGCTAGTCTGAGACTGGTGCCAGTAACCAATCTGAGGCCCAGGAAATGAGCCAGAGGGTTGGTCTTGACAACACGTCATGGCAGCGTTCACAGCACCTGCTTGTCTCATATGCCTCGCTCCCTGCAGACTTGAGGGTGGCAGATGTCTAAACACGGTGTCAGAGCGGGGACAGTATGGGTGCTGGAAGGCGCAGGCAGATGAGGACTCTCTCTGCCTCAGCTGGAAGCAAGGCACAGGTGAACTACACCTGGTAGAAACACTTCAGAAACCCTAACGTGTATGCAGTCCAGGCTAATGGGAAAAGTGATATCTTTGAGGGGGTTGAGAATAGGTGTTCATGGGATACCTGTAGGGCTGTGTATAGGGTGCACACGTGGTGGTGTTCCAAGTAACATCTCTGGGGTAGGTGTTTGGAAAGCTCTGAGAAAACACGAATTCACAACAGGCTCTGCGATTAACTTAGTTCTTCTGCATGGAAAGAACAGAGAGAGAGTTGTAGTTACAGACAAACTGAGAAACAGGGGATTGTAACAAGGTACTTCTAGAGATCAGAAAGGTAAGAGAAGTTACATCTTGTGCCAGTCAGCAATGTGAGGGGATGCTGACTACTGAGCTCCTAACCTGGCAAATAAAGAGAAGAGCCTGCTTTCCAACTCAGCTGTTTCAAAATGCGCACATTCATTTCAATTTTGGATATCTATTCTAATAGGGTGACATGCCTTACTTTGCAGGGAGTCAGCATGACTGACTCAGCCAAGTTCTCCTGAGCCCTACCTGCAGTTCTTCAGTTTCGTGTAAACCTGATTAGGGTGCTCTGCCAGGGAGGTCACTGCTGTTACACTGGTGATGCAGTGCCACAGTGGACGTGCAGGGACACAGACCAGAGAATGTGACAATGAAATTTATCCAGCTGCAGACAGCAATCAGTAGAGTTGATAGCTTCTCTTAAATGAAAGTAAAAGATGTTTGGGATAAAACCATGATTCCTCCTCAATGGTTTTGATGGGAACAAGCTTCAAATATGTTCTGTAACAAGATATTTATTTAGACAAAATTATGTCATAAATGAGGCATGGAATTACACGTGGTAAGCAGTTCTGAAATTAAAAGAGAAATCATACTTCAGAGGGACAACCTGAGGTTTGAATTAAATAAAGCTATACTCTTTAGCTGGCTTAAAACGAGAGGCAAAATACGGTTGTTCCTATAGAACTGTGGCCATTTACTCACTCTTGCAGTGCATCAGAGTTCAAAAACTTGGTATTAGATGAATCGTTAGATAACTCAGTATTAATGAATTTGCATGAAAATAATAAATAGTAATTACTAAACTAAAACTAGGCAGAAGCCACTCAATGTTACAGAGAACAATGGGGAACACAAGGTATAGTGCACCATTACTCTTTTTCTTCCATAAAAAAAACCCCAAAACACCACTTTTTTTTTCAGCTGTGGATTTCTTATTGGTAGGACAAGTAAAGTGTATCTCCCTACCAATTAAACTGAACCCCGTAGCCTAGAGAAACTACAATAATATCCTGGAATTTTTCAGCATCCTGATAGAAATTCTGAAAATAAAAAAAATATATTTTTATGTCATTGTATATCACAATGAATAATCCAGTTTGTATATAATTTAATTTATTTCTTGCTGTCCCCAGTTTTAGTTTTCAGTGAACTTAACTTTATGAGCTGTCAACTTGCAGGTAAAACATAATTAATTAAGGCTGGACAATGACATCTCCCTTCTAGAATACGGATTTAAGCATAACTCAAGATTTGAAAAGCAGGAAATGAAGAGTTAAGAACATATCTGTTCCTTAACCTTGACCCTGCTGGAGCTGGGAATTGCAGGTAGGTATGCCTATGTTTGTAAGCAATTCAGCTCTGTTTACTGTGCTAGGTTTAGCTTCACAGAACGGACCTTGTGATCTGAGATGGGCTGGGAAGTCTGAAACTCCAAGTTTTCTGATTCTTAGAGTTCTGCTGAACCTGATGTTCTGCAAAAGCACAAAGAAGCCCTCAGATAATTAACTCTTTTTTAACCAGGTGTTTAGTTCATGAATTTCCTACTAACATTTTAAGAAAAGGGAAACATTACTTATAGGCATTATGGATCACTTAAACACCCAGATTACTTGCAAATCTATGTGAGGAGATGCTAGTGGGGTCAGTTAGAAATTGCATAGCATCCTTGTGTCTTTGTTTTTCCTATAGACTTCATTATGGTAGAACAAGAGTTAAAGTTCTACCTAAAAATCTTTGGAGTTCTCTGTGAAGAAGAGGCTGGTGCTGTAAGGTCACGACTACATGAAAGGTGGACTGCTGTGATGAGGGACTGGAGGCAAATCCCTGATGATAACCATCTCAAGCAGAATGAGCACAGATGGACAGCCCTGTTGGGGCTGCAGGGAAGAAGTGAACCCACAGACAGCATTGAAACAGGAGGAATTTATGTATTGAAACTAGGTAAAAACTTCGAGAGGTTGCATTTTTCTTAGGACAGCTGAGATTTTCTACCAGGCACAGTCAATGTCGTAAAACCTGAGATTCTTTTATTTAATGCTTAGTTTAGAAAATTTCACCACATGCATTAGAAGTGGTCCTAAAGTTCTCCACCACCACTATTTCCATTTCATCTCCTTGTTAAGATACTAGGTTCTTAGATGCTGCTAACATTTAGAAAGTTGCTCCTTGAGATGTTTGATCCTGTGATGCAGATCAGAAGAAAGGGACCAAAACTACCATCCTCTGTGAGAGCGAAGCAGGTAGAACCCAGCTGTTACAGCTGTTTGGCAGCTCTTCCAGCCTCCTCTGTCTGACATGTTGTGACTGCACCAGATGTACAGAGAGAATGAAAATTACTGCACTTACTGATGTGGCTAAGAAGACGACAAGCACAAACCTAAAGGAAACTAGTCTGCTTTTTGTTTTGAAAAAAAAAACCAAACCCAAGAACCTGGTTTAGTTTAACACCACCATTGTAAATCCCTGCAAACTGTGGAAATACAGACTTAGGCAGCACAGTTGTCCTGGAGAATATGGTCATGGGGAGGAACGAGAGAATCATAGGCACTTGAAATATATTCCACTTCAGCAGGACGTCACCTCTGTACGTTGGGAAGAGACCAGTGTTAGTTTGACCTCTGAGAAATTCAAACCACTTGCAAAATTAAGATTTCCAGGAAACTAAATTTAAGTCTGGTATTTGTACCTTGACGCATTTTGCCAAGTTCACATCTTCGACAGTCTGTTTCTTTTTCTTGCAAATTTGTTCTTTGTTCAAATATTTTTAAAGGATATGGTAAGTGAAGGGCTGATAATCTTCATCAGTTGTACAGCCTCAGACACTAACAGTGCTTGTACACAAAAGTGTGTGAATAGGCAAGCCTGCACAGCTACTGAATGAGTCAGTGAGCCATGCATTCTCCCTCCCTTATCCACTGCCTGAATTTCTGGCCATCCATTATATGAGATTATGCGCGTAACTGGGGTTGATGCCTAGTTGATATAAACTAATAAATTCTTATTCTGATTGAGCTGTTGAAATGTTCTGCAAGCTTTTACAAACTCTAGGAGGTCTTCAGCATACTCAAACAGTCACTATTGTCAGGAAATACCTACAATTTTCATCTGACTATTAAGAGACATTCTAATTAAAAACAAATGCAATTTTGCTGAAGGTCAGGGAAATAGGACAGATAACAATTGGAAAGAGACGAGGAGGATTGAAATTGGAAGGGTGAAGTCACCAGTCTGAAATATTTATTTATTTAAGGAACTTCAATAACACATTCATGGCTCCAGAGCATGAATTGAATTAGTGTTTACTTCCATGTACTCCATGTATTAAGTATTCCTTCTCTTCTGTGGCTTAGCCCTAGAGAATGGTCTCACAATAACAGTTAAAATATCTGACAAGCATAAAATCAAATTTTTAAAAATGTTTCAACATCCAGTATTGTGCAACTAGACTTATACGTGCCCAAAAATTAATCATTCTGACCTCTCTCTACATATTTTACAGGTACCTATAAGCAATTCAGCGTTTGATCCTGACATTCTGTGTTAGAAAAGCTATTTAACTCTGCTCTAAATCTAATGGGCTTTAAAGCAGTGCATCTTGCTTTCAAATTGCCTCACAGTACATCTGAAATAAACTCCCAGGTCTAAAGGTCTTTGTAATTACTTATGCTGCTTTTACTAAGCAGAATTTAATAACAGGTTGTTCAATCGTCACCAACTGATATTTAAAAAATTTTCTACTAAATTAAAATATTAGAAAATACTCTGGTTAATAAGACTGTTTCCACTCAACTGCAACTTTACTGTTCTATGGCTGAGGAGGAAGATACGCTGCTGGGAGGTGTGGAGGAAGTTAAGGAATGGCAGAAGAAGGGGGAATTCACAGTGAGAAAGGACAGTAATCCAGCAGCGGAGCAGGCTTTCACTGTACCTGACATTTGCAAAACTGGCCATGTGTCATCTCTGCTGCCCAGGCCACAGGAAGGAGCCAGTGCTGCCTACAACAGGCAGGAGTATTTACAAATCTCAGCTGCCCACTTCTGAGTCAGCACAAGCAGAGCGATGAAGCACAGTTGGGAAGTGTGGAAAGAGAGGCAGCATACAGTGCCTGTTTGCTATCAGCCACTTCAGTGGCCCTCAATGTGCTGGACAGGCAATATCTGGACTTTCACAAATACGAGTTTCCTACCCACTTGTTGCCCCACAGAAGGAAGTGAAAGTAACATCACCATCTAAAATGAAATGAAACAAATATGACCCCTTAAACTAGCTGAACAGCTCCTGATGTAAAGTCCATGGAAGTCAGCAGAAAGAAGTCAACTTGCTGGCCATGTAAATGTTTCGTAACTTCGAATATTGAAAAAAACCTCAAAATAGCTCAAACATGGTTTAAGAAAATATTTGGTTATAGGCTTGCTAACACCTATGCTAAAAGTACCTATGTCTCTAAGCTTTGGTGGGACATTTAAACAAACGTTTTCCCATTAATACAAACTGGAGTTCAAGCCTAGCAACACTTCACTATTTGACCCAGAGAAAGGTCCCAGCTTCCATATACCTTGGCCAGGATCTAAGGGGTTCCCCCTGCAGTGGGTTTGGCTGCCGGTTCCCGGAGCATTTTGGAGTGGGAGCAGCTGAAAGAAGCTCCCATCCCACTACAGATATCGACCTGGACCCATCTGCAGAGGACTGCAACACAGGATGGCAGAGTCCCCTCACACCCTTCCACCAGAATGCTGATGAATTAAATGCAAGGACAGAAGAGATATTTAATCTTTTAATACTTTACTATTTATATAATGAATAGAATATATAATCCTTCTAGTTCTGTGACAAAAGCTTAAGCAACAGTCAGGCTAAAGAAATTTTTTGCTTAGAATATCTACAATTTACATGACAGAGATACTTGATTCTCCAAGATATTTCTCTGAACAAAATACTTTCTTTGGAGGGGAATACGGACCTGACTATATATTTTTCAAAATGAAAAAAAAAAAAGGTCCTGTATATACACCCACACAAATATACATATATACAGAGTAAAAGATGTGTTATTTGTAAATATTTGCTTAATTATTGAGTTGAAAGTCCTTAGCACCTGTATTGTTTGAAAAAGTATGACCCTTTTATTATTTGCACTTTGTGGTTGACCAGCTGAGTTATGTGAACTCATTATTGTTAAGTGAATGTTGAGAAGAGTAATGTTGGCAGTTAGCAGATAAAACATTAATGATCAGCAAACATTTACACAAATGCCTAGTAATCACCCTCTTTTCATCAGGAGCAAAGAAATGACCTGGTAATTACAACAAGCACTGCCCTGCTTTATGCAAAAATGTCATTTGTTTTAGTTATTCGTCTTGTATTTTTGTTCCCTCGGCATCAGGATTGCTATTATTGCAAGTTGGTATGTGCAGCTGTTGCATGGGAAGTGAAACTAGAAATTTAGAGGTGAGGAAAAAAAAAAAAAGCAAAATTCAGTTTAGGACCTAAATACATCAGTGGACTTATGGTGATGAATTTAATGCTTTTTTATTAGATTCTGAATGCATTTATGTTAATGAAAGATTAAAAGTGCTATAGAAAATACCATTATATATGTGCTCTAAGTATTCATACTTTTGGTAAGTACCAGAACTGTTAAGTATTTCCATAGTTTAAAATTTATCTAATAGGTAAATATACAAACACACAGATTTACACAGTCACTATCGTTTATTCCAAAGGTTTCTGAGGGAAGCCACTGCTCACTCCTGAGTATCAGCTGGGTTTCCTACCTGTCCCTACTATGACCTGTTTTAGAAATGGCACTAAACAAAAAATCCTGGGGGTAAAAAACAAACTTAGTTTCTCCTTGAAGCCAATAGGAGCAGCCCCACGGAGATCAGGTCTTATTTACAGCACCAAGCTTTCTATGATCCAGCCACTGAGATATAGTCATTTGCTTGAGATAAGCAGTACTTTTGTTATGTCCAGTAAAATTTGGTCAGTAAAGTCCGGCAGCTTACACTACACTGATATTGGTATGGTATGGTATGGTATGGTATGGTATGGTATGGTATGGTATGGTATGGTATGGTATGGTATGGTATGGTATGGTATGTCATGTCCAGTAAAATCTGGCAGCTTGAAAGTTTTCACCAAGATGTTCTTTTGCCATAGTTTGCTTTCTCTTTCACTATTGAAGTGGCACAGGAGACCATGGAAAAGCAACTGCTCTTATAAAGCATCCGTAACCAGTCAAAACAACCTGAACTTACTCATAGGTCACTTATCATTAATACAGACCTTATCTTAACAGATACATAAGAATATGTATCTATATCTAGATGAACATACAGCTAAGATCCATCATTATGCTGCAGCTTTATGTTGCCTCATGGATGTAAAAGGCACTACATGCCTCACTTAAATACAAACCTGTAGTTGCTTGGTACCACTGGAGTAACACAAAGGGTCCAGATAACTCATAATATAGGTCCTCCAGGTGCCACATTTCCTTAACAAGTCTGCCCAAGATACCTTCTTACAAGACTTCTTTGAACTGCATGTAATCTAGAAAAAAAATAACGACTTGTGCTGAAATATGGTTATCTGCTGTGGGACAATTTTTTTACTCAGAGAAAACTACACCACAAAGCACTGCTGAAGAGAAGCTGGGATCCCTTTTCTGTTGAAATACCAGTTCCTGGCTGAAGACAGCACACCGACACTGCAACCTGGAGGCAGGGTCGTGGAGACTGCCCTTGCTGGGACCTGACATGCAAAGAATCGTAGAATTATAGAATAGAATAATAGACTAATTTAGGTTGGAGAAGACTCTTAGGACCATGGAGTACAACTGTAAATGTAACACAATGAAGTCCACCACTAAACCATGTCCTTAAGCACTAAGCTAAGAGAAGCAGGGTGGCTTGCCCCAGAGCTGTCTCCAAGGGCAAGAAGGTTAGCAGGTGACTGGAAAAGAGAAACTGAGGTAAGAAATGCAAGGAGGAACAAGGCACTGGAAATAACCAGAATAAGGCAAAGAGAAACAGGCTGAGGATAATAGCAGGGAAGGGATAGGACCAGGCACAAACAGAACTAAAGACGATGCACAGAAGCAGGCAAATGTAGTGGTAGGAGAAACAGAAAGAAAAACTGGGCAAGAATCTGATTGTTAACAGATGTGGGGTTTTTTTCAAGAGGAAGTTGGATATGAGGAGGACACCAGGCTCAGCAAATCAAGTGGAACAACATGCTGGAGCAGGAAGAAAATGACAGCAGAATGTGAGGAGCAAACGCAGACATTGATAAGTCCCAGGTCCCTCCACTAAAATCTCTGAGGAAAGTGCTTGGTTCCTCAGTGGTAGAGAATAACCTACCACTGATCTCAGTTATGGTAGCAGCTCAGCTGGCAGGCATCTACAGATAACAGATGGCCTTTGATATGATCGTAAAATTTTCATAACATTTCTAGCATTTCTTTCAGTTTTCTTTTTGGAAAAGAAACAGGAAGTGACACACAAAACACTGTTAAAGAGAACACAGCATTGCAAAATCTAATGCTTAGTAGGTGGAAAATGACAGAATTGAGGTTTATGGTGTAACTTTAATTTGCATTCTCTATGTAAATGTACTATGTCACCATCCCCATGCACCTGATAACATGACTCTCGCAGACTGGTCACACCAACATTCAAGATGGAGCAACTTGTCAGACAGCTGTTTTGTTCCTCTCGATAAAGGTAATTTATGAACCTTATCTTCCTTGTTAAGGAACCTGGGAGCTCTAGAAATGCAAAGAAGACCTGCAGTTAAAGCAGATGAATACAGAGAACAAAAACACATCTTTGTTAAAGGTGGTGAGTGAATATTGACTTTGTCTCCTATCTGGAATGCCTGTAAGGCTTCTACCTTCTACTACAGAGAACAGATGAACATCAAGGAGTTTCTCTTTACCAAGTATAAATTAATTTATATCCCAGATTAAATGCATTATCTGGCTTTAATAAATGTCAAATCTTGAGAGAAATTCTTCAAAGTTTTAATCTTCAAAATAATGGGAGATATGTCAATTTTTTTTTTGGTTCAACACAAATTTTTATCTTGTTCATACATACTCAATTTACATTCCGTTCCACCTGGGTTTAGTGGAAAGTGTTCACACAAGTTAGCCACAGTAATCCATGGTTTCAGAGACATTAATAATTTCATGATGTTTGTAAACAGATGACTCAGATTTGCCTCGAAGAAGTAAGACAAAGTTGAACTAGAACGTTTGTGATGTAAGCTGTAGGGAAATAGAGGACTTTTCAGCTCCTCTGGAACCACATGTAAAATAGAGCTGCTTTCAGTTAATTGAAAATGCAGTATGCATGCTACATTTAGACTGTACATTTTTTCCCAGTAGGAGAGGAGGAACAAATAACCTGGAGTAAAGGCTCACAAAGAGAAAAACAGTCAGCTGCAAACCAAATGTTTGATGTTGCCAGAGGAGCAAGAACACTGACAAAAACAAAAAACAGCAGGCAAATCCATTGTGTGTAGGGATGATAAGAATCTGAGTTTCCAGAAAATACGTTCCCGAGAAGAAGAGCTGCTAATGTACTGAACAAACTGCCATGCCATCAAAACTCCTTACCAATCCTCTAAGCTTTTTGACTTTAGCCAGTATCCACCCCTTTACATGCAGGAGTATGAACAAAGAGATGGAGTGGAGCGCAATCAACCACTTCTGCTGGTTCACTTCTTATCTTTTTCATTCTTCCTTCAAAATAACCTCAAAAATTGGTCCTCAGATTAGTCTAGTACCTGCCGTCACTGTGACAGCAAGAACAAATTTGAAAACAGACCATATTAGAGCTAGTAACTGAAAGTTAATCATATTAGTATGAATTTTAAATTCTGAAAATAATTCAGAGCTGGTGTTCACATTGTCTTTTAACACTTTGGTCAAGTTTGCACCATAGCAAATGTGTAATTTTTTAAAAGCATCACCAGTTCTGGATGCATTCCCACACAGCAGTTCATTACTCCTCACTATCATAACAGTAAACAAATTTAGCAAATGCCTTTGAAAATGAAGGAAAAAAAAAAAATTTTATGGTCCTTGATACAGAAAAAAGCATACACACATAAATATTAATATCTTGGCAATTATGTCCATAATTTCTTTTTTAATCAAATGTATATGAATGTGATATTACATCAACTATTTAGTTAGTCTATATAAATCAGCTTAGAGATTTATTACAATTTCTTATTTCAACTTCTGGATAACCACATACACATGTACAAAATGAATTTATGCCAACATGAGATGCAGTCATATCTCACTGTAAATAAGACCAGTGCTAATATATTCCTGTGGATTCACTGCAGTCTCTCAGCAGAGAGCAATAGAGATGCCTTCTACTTAAGCAGGTTATATAAAACTTACGAAGCCATATCAACAATGATATATGCATTGACATCTTGCTAAAGATGTAATACTTAGTAGTGTTGAAAATCAATATTTAGATTTATTACAATAGCAAAATGTACCAGGAAATGCAATACATCTCTATCTGTATCTTATACTCACCATGCAGTCTTAAATCAGAAAAGCCTAAAGTACATTGTTCTGTTCTTAGTCAAATCCACCTAACCATTCCTGAGCTGAACAGTGAATTTTGTATTTCTGATGTCCTCATATAAAATTGTGACTCATGTCAGGATCCATTAAACAGCTATAAGATCTCTTTGCATGGGAAGGATCACTTGAAAGGCGGAATCTGTCAGTGGGCTTACTTGATACCAAGGTGCGCCAAGCATAGAAACCCTGTTCTTCCAGGAAAAAGGCAGATTCTACTGAATAAGATCAAATGGGTTTGATTTTCCAGTGCTGTAATGGGCTTATTTAATAGCTATAATATTAGTTAATGAGATTGTTGTAATTTCCAACAACTAAAAGCTACAATAAGGTCTTGGTACCATAAAGATTGTGCTGTTATCTGCAGAGCCACCTTTCTGGATTTAGACAGTATCCTGATGAAGTTTAACAGTTTGATTTGACTTCTTTCAGAACCTGTGAAAGATAGATACCTGTACTAGTCAGTTTTCCTTTGAAAGTAACTGGTATTTGGAAATTCATAGTCTTCCAGAACAGCTGAGGTTCAACATAAAGCTATGCCAAGAGCTACTCAGGAAATTAGGAAGAAGGATCAATATACAAATATTTTACTGAGCCAGTATTGATAATTAGAGGAAAGTTCAGAGTTTTGCATAAGTCTAGTTGTTGCATTAAATATACAATCCATTGATAAACTGACAACAGATGTATCATATGAAAGTATTAAAGTAAGGTGAACTGAAATTTTATTACTACTCGTATGGTTCAGAGATTTGAGAATCCGTATACAGTTACAGGGTGGGGTTTTGTTGTTTGTTGGTTTTGGTTTGGTTTTTTTTTTGGTTTAGAATGAGAATTCGAGGTACTATTAAGCAAAATTAGTTTTTTCAATAGATGTTTAGTAAAGTTTTCTGTATTTAGTACCCTAGCTTTAAGAATAAATATTAAAATGGAATTTTGTCTCTTTTGAGGCTGAAAGTGGTAGCCAGTACAGAATGTCCCACATAAGGAGTCTGAGACATACAATTGGTCCAAGAAACGACTTCTGGTAATAACCATTACATTTGAGTTCTCACTTCTGTAGAATTGAGTCATTCAACTTCCCAACATCGTTTCCAAGAACTTAGAGACACAGCCCTTCTGCAGAGCTCTGATCCAGCAGGGAGTCATGTACAAACAGATTTTTTTTTTCCAGAGTGTGATAATCCTAATAGAAAACAGATCTGGATACTCATAAAGACCTACAAGGAAAAGCTTTTTCCAAAGGATGATGACTATGTGGACTGTAACTTCTGCAAATAGATTTTTTTTTTTGCATATTCTACTCACCTAAGTGGAGCTACAAAGCAGCTATAATTCAGTGTCATAATTTGTGTTTAACAATAATTTGCCAAGGTGGGAGGAAAGAAGAGCTACAGCAAATATATAGAAGAAGGTGATACCCTATTTGCCATTTTTAAGAGCAGGCAGGAGTACCCTGCTCCAGGAGTTGCATTTTATTTTTTGTTAGTCCTGGCTAAAAACACTCTAGTGTGTGTCACCCAAGGCTCTATCATATCAATACATTTTAAAATACATAAGTAGTATTACTCAATGTAAATTAATTCATTTGACTGACAATACGTTACAGAGAATACAAAAAGAATAAACCTCAAGATAGGAGGATTTGGAGCATTTGGTAGTGTTTACTAGCAATGGTTTTGAAATTAAAAACCAGCATCACGACTTACTCTAGATAAATGGCCCATCACAGAGAGACAAAAAGTGCTGTGCTTCTGATTCACCCCTACTCAGTAAATATTTTGACTTCTAAGTGCAACTTGCTTTTAAATAATGGTTTGTAAGACATAAATTTTCAAGAAAAACAGGGAGCAAATCCATCTTATTGCCAAAGCAACACCAGCTTGTTCAGTATGTGTGTGTTTACCAACTTCCAAGCTGTATAGTTATCTGACTACCTACCACTTTACCAGCTTCAAAAAGCAGAACACTTAACTTTTTATATTTTATATCATGACAAATATTGTTGTGACCAGAGGCAAAGTAAATAATTTTCTTAGCATGTAATAGAAATTAGTTAATATTTTGTGTCACAGGCATTTTATTACTTGCAACTCTGTGAACTGTGAGGCAATGTGTACTAGTAATGTGATTTAGAATTTGATTTTCACAGCATTTAAACTGAATCCTGAAGTTACTCATAAAAGCTGGTTCTGTGCTCTTCTAGGGTGGTGTGACTTCACTGTAGTGTGCTTTTGTGGTACATCATTGTGCGACACCATTACCTAGGCATCAGCAGTGATCAATACGTTTTCGTCAGACCATATCCTATATATATCCGGGGCTGTTTAATCTAGATTTCTCCAAGGAGAGGGCAGGCAGATTTGAACTCAGTTTTCAGATTTACCTGTTGATGCCTGGAAAGAAGCATGTTACTGCAATTCTTTTCTTTGTAAAAGAAAATGTAAGCTGTAACTGCAGGGATCTGGAACTCTTGCAAGATGCCGGCCTTTCTCTGAAGATAGCCTATCTGCAAAATGAATAGTGTAAGACTAACTATGAAGACTGATGATCTAGCACTACATCACTGTGAGCTCCTTTTATACTATGGAAAGTCTGTAAAAGTCCCCCTTGTAATCTAACCAGTATTTACTGTGCTTTAAGGGAATTCAACTCTTGTTTGTATTGGAAGTTAAGATCACAAGCCCTAATTTTCCTCCTTTCCACATGTTTAACAAACCCAGATACTCATCCGGATCAGCAAGGAAGATGAGTCTTCCCCAAGTCCACAAATGATGTGACTGTCTTCTAGTAAGTGAGACTTGCTGAAATATCCTCATCACTACCTAGGCCACCTCTGAATTTTTCCCGTCTTTGGTGTTGCAATTCTCACATACCCCAAAGTAACAGAAAGTCATGTGGATTTGGGCCCCACTTCACAAAGTTGTCAAATGACTGTTAGAGCAATTAAAAAGAGTTTCTGTGGCATTATAAGTTCTATACTGCCTGGTGGGTAATTGAGAACAAAGGTTTTACTACGCACCTTCTCTTTGAATGCCAGGTCTGCAATGCCATCTTGGACAGAGAGAAATGACTAGATAAGATTTTGCGCTCTGACCTGAATCATGCTTCAGTGCAAGCAGACTCTAGGAAGATATAGTAGTGAATGGAGATAATATTTTAACACCACAGACGCCAGATGGAAAAAATGTAAAATATGAAAATATTAAATCACTGAAACCCAGAGATCATAGAATCCCTTACAGTGCTCCAGCAAACCACAAGACCTCTCTTTGGATCCAAGACATTAATTTTAGCTTTCCAAAAGCAAACCAGGAATTTGAGACAAGTAGTATCTGCATGTATGTACAACCTTATTCACCTCAATAGTATTAAAATGCTATAGCAGAACATTTGTGTATCTTTAAAAAGCCACAGAGCAAACCTGCATGTCTAATAATGAATCTCTTGTTTAACTATCTCTGAGAAACAAAACATTTATTGTAGGGATGTCTGTGCTCCTACTTTTACACTGCAATATGCAATGCACAGGTATATATAATACAATGCCCTTATTTCACACAACCTATTTGTAATCGCTGTAACCACAAGTTGGTTGCAGCCCAGCAACATCACATGTTCCTAATATGAACTGCTGTGTACTATAGTCTGCGTCACAGTGCTTTGTAGAAAGTGACTCATTGAAATGCAAATCATGTCTTAAACTGACTTCTTTGGCTCTGATATGTCATCTCATCTCCAGTGTGACTCTACACAAACATAAAACAAGACAGAAGGAGGACTTGTCTCACTCTTGCAGGAAGGGTGCCACAAATGCAGTGTGAAGCTTCATAGCTTTCTGTTAAGCTGTCCTCTAAATAGCATTCTGAAACAGCTGACAATAAACTATTTTTAAATGTTACTACTAAGCTGGCTTGATTTTATTCATCATTTGAATAAAGTACCTGTCACAGAGTACATAACTATTTACAGACTGGTACAATTCGATTAATGTTATAATGACCTTTAGTTACGACTGCAGAAAAAGGTACATCTGTGCAGTATTCTGAATATGAAGTATTTTGCATTTCAAATGTTCAGTTAGATCAAAACTTGTTAGTTTCTGTATCAAAGTCAGATTTTAAATAACATTTGCAATATAGTAGGTCCTGTTTCTTACTATAAATATAAGGAAGATGCTAAGTCAGACTGTTAGCCTGTACAAATTATTTTTTCCCAGTGACCTTCACTTAGACTATGTCCTAACTGACTTCAAGGTGCATTTTATTCAAGGACTGCATGAAAAGACACAATAACATTAGGCAGAGGAACAGAAGTCCTTCCTTGCAGGGAAATGTACTGTACCAGCCTAATCTGTATGTAGGTTTTACAGACTACATAATATTTTTGATTATTTTCTTTTCTCGTTTTAAGCTTTTAATACTAGTTAGCTTTTACTATATTCAAATTACAGCTTTTGGAGAATTTCAGTAACAAGTGGAAAAGCTTTTGTGTAGGAGTTGCACCTAAGCTTGCCATTCTCTATTTTTGGTGAGATATAAAATCAGAATCAATATTTCACACAAATGGTAGGTAACAATGTGTAATTTTAAATAAACACTCAAAGCAAGATGCTGTGATATGTAACTGAATTCACTAGAATTGTTTGTCTAGAAAAAAGTCTGCTTCAGTTTTTGTCTATATAGCCTTTTAACACACACTTTTTTACATGACTGCACAGAATCCACCTCCAGAATAATATGTAAATTACTTAGAAAATTGACAGTACTTGCATGATGGCAGAGAAGCAGATGAAGGCCAATGTTGTGCCAGTTTCAATAAGGTTTCTGCTGAAAACCGCAGGGCTTTTAAGTCTAGCACTCGTGCCAGAGAATGTTTTAGCACCTTTTACAAAAAGGTGAACTGCTTAGCTTTTTAAGCGCACATTGTGGGAGTGTGACAACCAAGAGGAGTTTGAGGGCAGTGCATCTGATCAGACAAATTCTTTGACTGGACGAATCTAGATTGCAGGCAATTCAGTAGATGCCATTTGCACAATTTAGAGGTTATGGTTTCTGAGGAACAGATTCTGCAGGGATGAGAGCACTTCAACCCAGAAACCCTCTGTGTACGCCTCTCGGGGACTACAATTAGCAGAAATGGCCAGGCTGGGTTTGCCTGGCTTTGAAAGCAGACACTAAAAGCACACCACACAACTTTGCCTAACGCTGCTTCTGTTGTTTCTCAACATGTTCAGATGTGGGAGTGGAAGACAAAAGCCAGTGATCCAAAACATGTTTTCTAATGTCTGATGTCCTAAACTGGCCCACTTTGAATAACAAATAATGACACTGTATTTTTCTGTCCTCGGTAGTTGGGATCTAACTTCTGTTGCACTAGGACCTACAGATGTAAGCAGCTGTTGGTTGGATGCTAAGAGCCTTTTTTGCTTTCTATTAAAATGTCTGTCAAAAAATAAATTAACTTTGCCAGTTTACTGCCTGGATCGACAGCTACACACTGTGCACAAGGTTCTTCTGTGCATCTCAGAGGCTTCTGGAAGTTCTGCTTTCCAGAAAAATCTCCATTTGGGACAATCTTCATACTCCAAGGTATACAATCTGCTAATAAAGCACTCAACTTGATACTCTAAAATAATAATAATAAAAAAAGACAGTTGAGATTTTAAAGCATTAAAGATCCAAGGGTTAGTGCCTGAAATTTTCATGTCACCTTAACATAAGAATAAGTTTTTGTAGTAGAAATATTTCCTTCAGAAATGAGGGACACAGCTTCTGGTGTTTATATTTTATAGTATTTTTCAGTTGCCTACTGTGTTGTCTAAATCCAGAAAACTTCTGAACACTTCTCCTTGGCTGGATTTTTTTGTCCAACAGCAGTCCATATTCTGAGCTAAGAGGCAAGACTGTGCCTCTCTCTCTGCCTCTGTTCTAGCAAGAACACATCATTAAAAATGGAGGAATAGAAACCTCACATTTTACATCATTGTCCTCCAAGCCTTTGGATTGTCTTGCTTGCCAACACCTTAACACTACTGAACCTCTTTTTATAATGTTGATGCAGAAAACAACCATTAAGCTGTGACCCATTAAAACCTCCATGGAGGAAAAGGAGCACCCTAGATGAAAGGGATGGTAAAACCCTCTGAACTCCTTCCAGATTGTCTAAGGCCATGAATGCACGTTTTGGAAAGGGTCACTCCCCTCCTTATTTTATATTCCTCTTGTAGTCAGATAACTGACTCCACAGGATTAAAGAAAATTAAGCTGGAAATTTGAAAGCAGCTTCAAAGGAGTTCAGCATCTAATTCTATTGATGGCTTTTTTGAAGATGCGGACCTTTACCTCTAAAATAATGTACATCTTTTTAGAATGTTCTATTATTGCACAGACACTGAAAGCTCAACATTAAAAAGCTTTTCAATTAAATGATTTGAATTATTATTCTTCCTTCCCAAGCTTTGGGTTTATTCAGAATGCTCTGAAATGAGCCTCTCTGATTGAGCATGCTATTTCATAAATAGTGCCACGAAACAAAGTGTTTCAATATGTCAACGTAAAGTCTAAGGTTATTAAAGGACAGAAGACAACCACAGAAAGCTGACTAGTAGGAGTGAAGCTAAAAGATATTAGTAATAATTAAGATTGTATCCCTAAATTAAAAGTAGAAAAGCATAGTCTGCTATGGCTCGGTTTCTAAAAACGCACATATATCCCAGCACCAGCTCAAATAAATTGAGTAGCTGAACATAATGGGGAAGGTCTGATAGTGTTCATGGTTTAACTTGCAGGAAGGTGAGTGGACCTTTGCTCATCACAGCTGTCACTCCTGAGATTTCAGGCCTGCAATTACATGCAAGGAGGGGAACAGGAGCAAGAGCTATCAGCTCTGACATCTACAGTGAGTGTGACAGAAGAAGCAGGTCTAAAGCCCTTTCCCACACCCCTAACAAAAACCACAGTAATAGACTCATCTTATTTTCCTTCATGCCAGAACTCCAGAAGCTATTTTGGCCCACCTTGAGATATTATCTCCTGGAGCTCCCACTGGTGGAAAGTGCTTTATTTCTGCTCCAAATAAATGACTGCACATATGGACAGTCAAACCACATGTTCAGAAGCATTAGAAGCATCAGAAGCATCCCCACACAAGTTTGTTACCAGCTATTTACTGCTTTCTCAGTGAAAGTCATTCAAGCCACTTCATAAGTCTACTATGCAGCACAAATGGGAAACAGAAGGTCAAATAAGAAATTTATCCTCCAGGAAGACTTTATGTGCATCTTAAGGAAAAAGTCTAAGAAAGCCTAATTGTGCCTGAAAGCATAATGGCCTAACTTCATCCTCCGCTAAAGTCATACATAAAGTTTCCTTTAAAATTCTCAGAACATAAAGCTAGCTAAAGTGAAAATTTTCCATGGCCAATTTAGAAAATATTTTGACTTTGAATTTAAAGGGTACCATCTGCCTTCACTTGAAAAAGCAAAGAAATATATTATATACTACCTACCCAATACTTTGGATGTACATAAATGTTTACCAGACACTTGTCAAAGAAATACGTGGTGAAAAGAAAAGGAAATATGAACAGTTCAGTAAAAATAATCTTGCTTTTTTAGATGTAGGGTGTAAATGGTTTTTCTTCTCAAGTTAGTTTAATGTATGAAGCATATAGTTTTATTCTGGAGCTTCAGCACAATGAACCTAGCATGTACAATGTCAGAAATAATTGCTACCAGGGTGCTTATTTGCTCTACTAAAGAAAATCTTACAAGGATAAAACCTAAAGTTTGATTGCATTCTCCTTTCCCAATATTTGAAAGGCCTGCCACTTGCTGCCAGCCACAGTCAATTTTATTTTGATGTTTATTATTTTCTTTAATAGCAAACCTGAAGAAGCAGTAAGCAAAGATCCATAAATCAATAGGATGTATAAATGGAAATACAGACTTAAGATAAAATCCCATTCTTCTCATTTTATACATCTGAGATTGACAACACATGAATAATATAGTGCTATATGAAAGGCACTTTGGATTAACTATATGAAAATATTTTTAATTACATACTGTTAAAACCGAAATTAAAACATAAACCCCCATTAACACCTGTAAAAAAGGTCAAACACTGCAATTTCAGAATATGCAATTACTTGTTTTTCACAGTTCAATGCACTAATAGTTAATGTGCCTTCAATAAAATACATTTAGAAAAGGATGTCTTAATTACCATATGATTGCCTGATAGACTTGTAGTCTGCTATAATTGAATTCTGTAAGTATATACATTTACATATGGTTATGCCCACTGATAAACTTATCAGGTACTCAGAATTTGTTGATACAGCTTGTGGTGTCACAATATGATAGACTTTTGCTAGAGGTAGGCTGAAAGAGTTCTCTTAAGGCAACACAAGAAAATATTCTGTGCTTTCTTAGCCCTTTAACAGTACATTCTTACTAGATGAAGGGACATAACCCGGTTGATATTACACTGTAGAGCTCCATCAATTAAACAAACTATGACTCCATTTGGCACATCTAGAAATAACAGCATAGTGCTAGACAAAGTCTGCAAAATCATTTAGGTATAGAGGGTCCAGTTGGAGGGAATTTAGTAGTGTGTTGTCAGAGATAGGCAGGACTTTTTGCTTTAGAAGAATGTTTTCAAGAATGTCAAAGGTAATAAAATTACTGTGGTAACTTTCATTTCCCGAATAAAAGAGATCTTTGTATAGACTGGCTTTGGATTTATTAGCTGAGATCATTCTTTTGTCTGCTAAAAGTATGTCTGCAGGCTTTTTATTATCACTTGTTAGTATATCTTCAAATAATGTAAGCATTCCTGTCTGATCATAGCTCATCCCAAAATCTTTAAAGTTTATAGATAAGAGCACAACACAGAAGGCTAATGCCAGGTAGAGCACATGTAGGGTGACAGGGGGGTGAGAAATAAGTAGTTATGCTCTTTGCTGTACAGACCTACAATCAATCCACATCTCACACTATCATATGCCCTGAATTTATGCAAAGAAATTTGTCAACAATTCTCAAGGTTCCTTGTAGAGTGGTGGGGACACCTGAGATCACATGAACTTTCATAAATCTTGGTTTTGACACACAGATCACAAGACTGATGTGTCTGGCCATTTCGAATAATCTGTTGATCTTCCTGCTGCGATCAGAAGGCATCTATAAGATGACAGTAGACCTTTAAGCATACTAATAAACATGCAAATTAAGTTCCTGTTTCATTACCAACTCTTCTTTAAGAAACAGTTGCCAAAGAAAGGGAGAGAATTTGCTCTTCTGACTTCCTTGTTAGCAGAGATGAGATTCCTGGTGGTAAATTGCAGAACATGTAGCACTGGGATGGAGATTCTCGAAGGAACGGCTTCCTTGTAAGGGAATGGAGAGATTTTCAGAGTTTGTCCAGGCACCTGTCTCTGTTGTAAAGGCCTTCATGAACAGGAATGTTTAGGGTGAGTCCTACCTGGTATTTATTAGTTGGCTTTACAGAATGCACAGCATAAAAAAACCAAACCAAACCAAACCAACTGGTAAATGCAAAAGGGGGTGGGATAAAACCATCTTGTTGGTGCCACTGTAAACTCAAAATAATTTGTACTAAAATATTCCCATGGGATTGGTGATATGTGATCTTAGGCAGGTTTTTAGGGTTGCTTATAGCCCCCAGATAGTTTTACTTCATTCTTGTTCTGGACTGGGTTCTGTTTCTCACACTCATTTCCAGACTAGCAGCAGTTTTTCCAAATTCTTTTCAATACTTTTTTTTTAACAGATCTGGAAATATTTTACATTTGCCTAACGTCTCAGGTTGCCAATAATTCCCCTTTCTCCCTCCCATATTCTGTCTTCATACTAAGCTTTTTTTTGTATTTCAGATGAAGGTCCACGTAACCTGTAACACAAATGCTGGCCTTCACTTATTTTGCATATGTTCCTAAGGATAGCAAAGATGTTTGAGAGTTGGGTTATATTGATTCATTGTAGCTGTGACTGAAATACTTTGCAAACTTCTCTCATTTTTTGTTTGCCTACCATTTGCCTATCAACCTTACATTCATTTATTTTCTTGTTGAATATTTTATCAATTTTTTATTAATTTCTTTTTTTTTCTTGCCCGTTAATATTTCCCTTCAGCTATGTTGTTCTCAATGACTTATTTTTCTTTCCCAGTCTTGGAAACCTGAACATGTAACTACAGCAGCATAGTGAGTTTTGATGGTCTGAGCCATTACATACGCTTTTCTGTTAATCTAAGACATACTTACATCAAAACCTTGTTTAGGAGCTGAAGGAGTGTCTGAAATAAAAGCAGTCCAGATTCCACTGTTCTTTTTCAGGTGCTCTCCACAAATGAATGGATGGTTTGAATTCATGTACTGCTGGGAACTCTGGGAGACATATGGTACTTTCACAGTCTTTGGACGTAAACTGTCAGGAAAGGTCCCTGTGATAGACTCTGTAGTACTGGAGCATGAAGGTACAGCTGTGGTGTAGGTCTCAGGACTTTCAGAAACTCTGAAAGATACTTATGTTTTGACAATTATCCCTGCACATAGTTTTTCTGTGACACTGGATCTAGTGAGTTTGGTCACTACAGACTATGCTGCACCTAATTTCCTGTTCTCTTGGTGTGAAAACTCAGGACATTTGGTGAGTCTCTGTGTCACCAGCAAATTGCCAGTCTGTCTCTCAGAAATGGCCGATCATTTCCTGGGCAGCATCTACCTAAGAACTTTTGCTGCAGTGTCTTTCCCTCTCTTAGTTAAGTCTTTCTGGAGAATGTAAAGATTGCACTTCCTTCAACAATCTGCTGTATCCCACCCGCATTTCTTTTTCCTTAGCTAAGATTTTCATGAACTTCAAATGCTCCATAGTTTTGGCATCTTAACAACCTTGATATTTATTTTTCTGTGCATCTGGTACCACCAACCTTCTTCCAATCAGACTGCCACTCTCCCCCTTCATACCCTTACTAGCTTTATTTTATCCATGTTTCTGTTGAACCCAAATTATTCCAGTATTGGGTAATGATTTTGCTGTGATAGACTAGGAGGGGCATAATATTTTGGCAAGGCTCTGTCTGTCGATTGAGATTTCAGTCCCCCACCAGTGTGACTTAGTCTTCCATCCCACCTGCCTGACAGCCTCCAGGGCCATTCCTGCAGCCTCTCTCACTGTGCCAACAGGGAAACTGGGAACATTTGCAGCACAGCAAATTATGTAAAAAGAAACAGTCTTCCCATAAAGTAATCCAGTAATCCTGACCTTGATTCTGACAGGATCTGTGGCAGTTACCCTTTTTGTCGAGCAGTAAGATGATAATTTCCTCAGACATTAGCCTGAACAACTGTTACGGCCAAGTTTATTTCAGTAAGCTAGAACACACATGCTAAGTGTAGAGAAGACAACGTGGCCTTATTCATGGAGATGTAAGCTGATGTTGTTCCAGTAAAACCAGCAGAACGTACTTTGGTTCCTCAGTCAGGGGATTTACAGTCTAAAGTTTAGATGTGTAATAATATACCAAAAGCTATTTCAGAGACTATTCATGTTGCACAGAAAAGCACTTCAAAACTCAAAAAGGAGGACTTCCTTTTTTAATTCCTTCGTTCTCTTCTTCCTCTAAAATAAAAATACTTCACCTAAAGTCTACACAGCAAAGTCATAATGCTCTAGTTTTTGTAGCTACAGAGTTGCATAAAGCACAAGGTAACACATAAACTGGTGTTTACAACAGATTATTTCCATTAAGATTTTTGGTGTCGAGTTGGTTTTAGTATTGTCAGTAGTCACTTTGACTTGTTTCAGTAACCACTTTGACTTGTTTAATGGCTTCACTGACAGATCTGATCACAATTGTTCATGAGAAACACAGAAAAAATATTTTGAAACATAGCCTTGACTGAAATTAGATTCCTTTTTCTCATCTATTTTAGTGAACCTAAAAAATATTAAAAGCAGCTCAGTTGTCTGGAAGTTAGTTTTTTGTTAAACTTCCTCTGCTTCCTATAATTTGTCATTTCCTCATGAATTATCCATATTATCTGCTGACACAAGTTACAGACACCCATACAAATTTAACTGACACTTTTAACTGGGTTATATAATCATGAAAGGTCTTTGGAATATCACTTAAAAAATACAAATCTACAATAAACCAAAATACTATGTGCATTTACTCATTGCTCCACATTAATGTGAACAGCAAACTAATTATTGAATGAAGAACTTGATTATGAGGCCACAGTACACCTACTATGTGTTTGAAATACCAATCAACTGCAACAGTTTAATATGTACAAATATTGTAAGCTTACTGCCTTTATTTAAAATTTTATTACGTTTTAAGAGTCATTTAAATACCCCAAATTATGATTTCTCCCAACATGACATTTTTAAGTTCAGTTACAAAAGGGAGTATTTACAGTCTGTTCAATCCATTAAAGTATTAAAGGATTTCCTGAGGTGGAAATAATAGTGAAAGTCTTTTTCACACATTTACTTTTCTCTACTAATGAAGTTACCCAAAACTTAAACACATTTAGGTCCTGACTTTGCACTGTGACCTGTTAGCAGGGATATTTGAATCACCAGAAAGTTCTCCAGAAACAAGCATTCACAGCAACAGGTTGCACTGAAAGACATGAGTCTTGCTTTGTCATTTACAATACGTATGTCTTATGTAAGAACTGCAGAACATAAAATCTGAAGGCTAACTAACTTATAGGTTGGATTGGGGGTTATTTTGTTCGTTCTGTAAAATAACTGTTAGCTTATCGTTCTCTCTTCCCCCTCCTCCCCACTCTGCCAACATAAATGAGAATGCTGAGAATGTTATAAACTAGAAAAAATTTTGCACAAGGTCAGTGAAGGTATTTTTTGCTTCCCCCTTCCCTCCTTTTTATTTTTTCAGCACTCAAGCATAAATAATTTTTCTACAAGAAAAGTTAGGAATTACATTCATATATTGTCAAAATGTGAAGTTTCAACTGTCTGAACTTCACACTGGGAAATCAGCTAAAACCAGCTGCCCTGCATGCCACTGATTTTAAAATATCAGCATTATCTATGAACATGACTCTGACAAGACATTTCTGCAGGGCAGCTACGCACATATCTGAGGAAGACGTTTTCCCCTGATTCCCTCCAGATAAGAGAGTACGATGTAGCAATTGGTTATGTGCCAGGACACGCAAGTTCAGGTGTGGGTGCGGGGCCCGAGCCTGGGGAGCCAGGAGCTGTGCAACTGGGAGTGCTAAAGGGGAAAGGTGAGGACGAGCTCTAGGAGTTGAGTCCTCGTTGGGAAAAGTGGTGAGATATGTCAGGCAAGTGCTTGAAATTGCACCCCATGACATGACCCACAGTTCGATTTTCTGGAATAAATTAGAATCTGGTCTCCAAATTCTCTTTAGTGTCTTATAGCATGATTTAATCCTCACACATTGATGTTGATGCAACTTTTCTTTCTTTCAGATGAGTTATACCGGTGCAAACATGGAGTAAAATGTTACCTGATTAGTTGCCTCTCCCACCGTCCACCTTCTGGGCTACAGTAGTTAATAAAGGCTTCTGAGGAAGCTGCCAGAGGGTTTGACTCTCCTATTGGTAAAACAACATTATTTTTGAAAGAAAACAAAGGGGGAGGGGAAGGGTGAGATAAATGAATGGGATAAATCAAAATTTTAAAAGAGCTACTCGGACTGTCTTCTCTCCTCCTGCAACATAAAAATAACCATATTTTTATCTTATTTTAAATTTTAGTTTTATCTATGTTGGACACAGCTGAATTTTAGCTAGAAAAAATATTTTATGAATACATTTGGTTTTGATTAGACGTTTCTGACTTCCATTAAGATGTGAAATAGCACAGTACTGAATTTCATAAGGTGATGTACTGAAATAACAGACTCTAGAGAACAAGAGCTAAAGAGACTTGTAAGAACCAATATGGAAGGTTTTCAACAGGAGTTTTGTGATGCCACATAATATAAAAAATTGCTTAATAAATCAGAAAACAGTTTAGCTTTTTTAAAAATAACATTATTATCTATCCCTGAAAATCTTCCCTGTAGGCAAGGCAGTCTCAATCAGATATTAATTTGAAATCCCCTTTGAATTGAGATTTTCTGTTTGATTTTGATTTCTAAATAGGCTGATTCTCCTTGGAGAAGTTTATATATATAATAGCTAAGATATCTATTCACTGGAAAATGCTGACTGGTGATGTTTCTCCCTTTTTCCTCAGAAACCAAGGATTCTTTTGGGGTAAAAGAGAGACATCAAGAAGACTAGTTTATAAATCCATTTCTAGCTGATTACAACCTTCATCCATTTTAGTTGTGGTGTACATGTCCCACTGTCCCCCTCCAGCCAGCGTTTTAGCTTGTTGCCTTAGCTATAACATGAGCTCCTCTTCAAACCACCCAGCTGGTTCCTTCCCTTTCATATCTCAAATGGTGTGACTGAGCTCAAACCAAATGTTACCTGTGTTTCTCAAAGTTAAAAGTAGACTTGCCTTGACGGCAAACTTTCTGAAGTTCGTGCTGGCCTGTGTATGTCAGAGAGCTTATCTCCATGTCTCCCAGGTTAGCAAGCCAAGTTCTAGGAGTAGAGCACGGCAACTTCTTGATCCAGGAAGATGTGATCAATTCAGACTCCCCATAAAATTATCCACCTGCATATGTTGAAATGGCAGAGCAGAAGATAACAACCAGCTCAAGCAGAGTGACAGGTAAGACAGCTCCTCTCTGCACCACTTGGGTATACCAGACAGGGAAGGCACACAGAGAAGACCTGCTCACACTCCTCCACATTTACCTTGCTGGAGAGGAGAAATGGGGGTGGGACTTTTCTGCCAATGCCACCACTGCAGGAGAGGGAAGGGAGCCTGAGAAGGCAGAACTGTTGCAAAGGTAAGGTGGTTGTGACAGGCAGATTTTGGAGTGCAGAAGTACCAAAATCACTGTGTTTTCTTTACTTATGATTGGCAATACAGGTTGTTTTCCATACCCATCAAGTATGAGGGTTTATGAAGATATTTAAAAATTTAAATACAGATCAGTAACATGGTATATACAGTCCTTAATCCTGATGAGAACCTCTGAGACTTTCTTTCTGAGGTACTGAAGTTAGCAATAGTCAGTATATTCAATTGGCCTCGGGAATAATGGGCCCTGTTAAAGTTCTCTCTATATATACATAGATCAGATGTACCCAGAGGTAAGTAGGCTGGGCCAAAACTAGGATATTTGTTAAATTATATTTTCATGAATTTGAGTATTCTCTTTAAGCAAGTCAAATCAGGGAAAAAAAGTCAAATATAATAGCAGTGACCAATAAGAAACTCTGCTGCTACATTTTACAAGCCTAACTAATTACATAAACAATAATTCATACATAGGTCTTCCTATGATGGTTATACTTAAAGAAAAAATAAATTTATATAGGTGCTACCAGACCTGTGTACCTAGCAAGCAACAGTAAATACCAGAAAGCAATTTAAAAAATCAAAAAAATTTAAGAAAATAATACATTCTGTAACCTTTCCATTTACCTTTCTGTTTAAGAACAAAGTTCTTACTTTCAGTCTTTTTTATAAGTATGAAGACTAAAAACTTTCTTCCCTGAAAGCTGCGGATCTTGTTCAAGTGCACAACTAAGGGAGCTGAATCTTAAAAAGAATTCAGCCTTCACAAGGCACGTGGTAACATCAGAAAACTGAGATGATAGTTCAAAAGGACTATTCAGACTCCAGGATACCAATGTGTAACAAACATAACATTGTAACTAGCATGTCTGTTTGTTGCTTTTCAGCTTTAGGGCAAAATGAAGGAATTGGGGTTTTTCTTTCTCTATAAAAGACCAAGAGATTTTCATCTTTTCCAACAAATATTGTATCCTATTACAGTAACAATAATATAACTTGAGTTCTGAGTCAGCCAGTATACTGTCATGTTCACCTAGCAATTCTAAAATATCACTAGCTGTCTTCAACCTGAGCTGCCTTTTTTAATGTTTCTTGATCGGTTAGACTAACAGCAAGAATAGCTCTTGAAATCTGTCCTGCAGCAAAGCTTGACTAGCTAACAAAAGATTATATTTAGGCAACACAAATACGCATTTAAAAATTGGGAATGTTCCATCTTTCTCAGCATCTATAGAGTATAAATCACCATGACATTCAAGTATATATTATGATGTCTGGCAGGATTTTAACATGAATTCCCACAAGACCTGGCAAAGGGCTAGCATATTTAAAATTTCTTGAAATGTTGAATTATGAGGTATTAATTGTGGTTCAATTTCTATTGATGATGTAGTATCTTCGTATTGTTTCTTCAAATAATACATTAAATCAGAAGGAAAGTTTACTGGTCCTTCTACAGTGAGTCACACTAAAAAGCAACATCTGAAATAATATCATTCTGTATTTCTGGACAAAGATCTGATTTAGAATAATGTATTTTCTGAGAAGTTAGTATTCTGGCTGAAACAGTTGTGAACAGTTTCTCACCTCTGACTGCACAAGGAAAGCAGTGGGTAAAGAGGCACTGTTGCTCCCCATTCTGTCTGCCAAATGATGTCTGATTTTCTATTATCCGTCATAAGTAAGGAAAGCTGGAAATGAACTTTATTAATTCAAAACTTATACTGCTTACTAAACTTATTCATGGAGTTTTCTAAGAGTTTCTCCCTCTTATCGCCATCTAATATTTTTTAATATAAAAAAAGAAAAAAAGATTGAAAGGTGGAAACTACTTAGAAAAATTAGGAAAACTTGAAAGGAACTGACTTAAGGAAGTTAATCTTTTTCTGCAAAGTGAGTTTTGCAGGTGCCCCACCTCTACTGCAATGAAACTTGGATGTTAGTGAATGCAAATAACTTAGCAGGTGTTTGTCTGTTTTGAACTCCATCAGTGATGAGGATTTATTTTATTCTTAATGACATATTTGAATGTTTTCAGAGGCTAAAACTATTTGAAAATACATCTGCTGATGCTGGTGCCACTTTGATTGGGCTGATTTGATTGCTGTGTAGCTGGGTTAGCTTTGGTAGTACATTACGTGGATCCATCTCACTTTCATAGACTTAATAGGACTCTCAGTCTTTTTGTTGGAGTCCATGAAATGCAACAGTAATCCACAGTTGTTGAAGCAAGAGTCTTTCCATCGGTTTCAATAGGCTTTGAATTAGGTTCAAAAGCTGGTATTTGCTCTCCAGGAGCAGCAGCAGTAGTTTGCACACTTGGGAGGATTTGCCACACCAGCTGCAGAAGGTCAATTCTGCAAGCGAAGAAGCAACAGCTCTAATGAGGACTCTTCAATGTCCTGTGCAACTGGGACAGTGCTACAAATCACAGAGGTTTAATTTTGATTGAATTGTGACTCTTTGAATGAAATTTGCAGAAATGGAAAATGTCTCAGCATAACTCCCTATCTTATTGTTACAAGCTATTTGAGGACTAATCACCATTTTCTGACATTAGGTTTCCCTGGTGGATCACTAGTGGTAAATGGCTAGAAACGTGGAATTCTCTAAAGGGATTTTTAACTATGCATTCTGCATACAGAAAGGCAGCACAGACACTGATCAACTGCACCAATATTGTACTAACAGGTAGGAACTAAATGTACTTTAGGAAACCAAGGATGAAGTGAGGGGGGGAAAGCCAGGATAGAGGGGTTATAAAAAGGAAAGGAGTCTTTGGAGTCAGCATTCCCTAAGGAAAGGAAAACACAGGTGAAGAGAACCTCTTGAATTTTTACATTAGGAATCTCTGAAGCTTGCAAGTCACATCCATCACCTGTTCTAATTGGAATACCAGAAGAGTCTCTCAGTGTGAGAACATACACAGAAGAGCAGTTTTGTCCCTACGGACAAAAAATTATATGCAACCTCCTTATACCAGGAACCTTAATCACAATATGACATATATATGACAAATGTTCTCAATGAGTTTGCTTTCTGTTTGAGACAGAAATTCCCTAGAGAACTGATCAGAATTTTTTTTTAAATATGGTTGTAAAAAATTATTATATTTTATCTATAAATTACTGTTTTGTTTCCCTTTACCATTTATTTGTTTGTCCCGTGTGCTAAATAATCCAACTTGCCATCTGACGATGGGCAGCAATAACTCAAGAGGAGATACTGCAAAAAAAGTAGCCATATGTAGAAAAGTCTGGCCAAGATAACAATTCATCCTAATCCAGATGATGGGAAGCATGAAATTTATAGAAGTCTTTGTTTGCATCAAGGATTCTGCTTATCTATTGTTCGTTTTGCTACAACGGACGACTGTTTTCCTAAAGGATGTAATGAATACGAAACAACACTTTCTGTTTAATTTTCCTATTTACAGAAAATACTTCTGGTAAAATTGTACCTTTTGGGATTCATAAATATTTTTTAAAAAGCAGAACCCTTCTCTGAATTCTCTCACATAACTGCAATGCCTCTGCAACATAGAACACAGTAATTGGATACTTTTATTAGCAGAATAATATAGACCAACTATTTTCGTTGCACAACCTAGCTAGTTGCAGTGGAGACAATGACGACAGCACCAAGACTGTGATTATCGAGTTACAGCTCAGAGGTGAATCCTCACAAAGACATTTGGAGATGCAAAAAGAACACCCTGATCTGCAGAAAAGAGGACAAGCAGTAGTGAAGAGAAGGACTGAAAAGAAGGTTGTTGGAGATAAAGTACTTGGCTCTTCTGGTTAGCAAACAGTCTTCAGGTTGCGTGGAATAAAAAGCTGGTTTCCCAACCATTTTGGAATTGCTTTGCCTCTCTCTGCAGAAGCTGGTGCTGCGCATGTGCTCTCGGGAGGCAACATGCTCTGCTGGCTGAGACAGCACAGTAGCTCTTTTTTCTGCTCAGAAGTGTTTGAAGTCTGGTTTCCCGCTGAATGTATTTCTAGTCTACCACACTTGGGTAATGGATTTCATTTGAAGTAAAGGTTATTCAATTTCTTTCCAGTTTATCCTTTTATTTGTGCTGATTTTTACAAAAGAAAGTCACTGGACAATAGTTATTGATCTGTGATGGTCTTCTTGGTAGCTGGAATGAGACAGCTGGTTACTCACAGCTCTACAGGCACTGTGATGACAGGTTCCTTTTTTCCCCAGAGTGTGTGAATGTGAAATATTCTTTAACTGGTAGATTAATTTTACATTAAACTTAAAGCCTCAGTCCCCATAAAGACAGTGAGCTTAGTAATTTAGTGAGACAGTCAGAATCCATCTGATGAAAATATGCACCAAAGGCAAGATGTGTTTAGCCCCATATCTTACTAATCTGCAATGGTAAAGATTAAAATATCCAGCAGGTCAGCACCAATGCTGAACGCTGCCATGCCTTCTTGGCAACTTGAGCCTACCCTTTTCACTCTTGTAATATACAGCTTACCCAACGAGACATTTATAGCCGTCTTCAACAACAAACTCTGAACTGCCTAGATTAAATTTCTATACGTATGCAAGCATCTTCATAAAACTTCAAAAGTTTTGGAACTGTATTATTCAAACTGTCAAACTACCAGAGTGTCCCTGACACATGCTTAACCTGTGCCTAATAACATTTTCCCAAATAATTCCCAAGCCACACTTTAGGAATTAGAAGGAGCTACAGACAATTTGTACAGAACTATTCTCTGTCAGGTAAGAGGATTTAATACCGTGGACACGGGCTCTCTGCACTGGATGGCTGGGGCTGGAGGTTCGTTTCAGTCATACTTTAATTTCCAGGTATGGTTACAGCCAAAGACAATAAGAAATGTTATTCTGAATTCAGATAGTGGGGAATGGATGTTTCTATGGCAAGCTCACACTCCTGCTGATGAGTCTTTCTGAGGTCTACCAAACTGTTTCTCTCTTTTGTACTTCTCTTCTTACCTTGTTGCTCAGCATTGATCTATGTCCCAGGTGATCTATCCTCTTTCTTCCTCTTACGTCTACTGTCCTATTCAAATTTCCCCGTATGTCTTTCAAACTCTCATTTCCAGGTTTCACATTCCTCAAAAATCAGTTCTCAGTTTTCTTGCCCATTTCTATCTTTTGCCCATTTCTCTCCTTCCTGTTCTTTATAAAATCCTTAATTATACTGCAAAATACAACAATTTTCTCCCTTTCATCTGTTTTGGATACCTTCCAATCTGACTTACTGCATTTCTACACTGATACTATTCTCACTAGTGTTGCTAAGGACATATCCATTTCCAGAAACCTGCCACTTCTTTGTCCTCAACATCTCCACAGAACAATCCTTATAATCTCCATCCTTATGGCCAAACATCTCATTCAGGCCCTCATGCATGCTGCCTTGATTAGTAAAGGATTCTCCAAAATGCAGTCATTGCCTTCATCAGCCCACATAAATCACTGTTTTTTATTTCATCTCCATTGTCTGCATGTTTGAACATTAACTCCCCTCATCAACTCTGTCCACTGGCTTCCTGTCCAAAATCTTTTCAACCTTGAGAATACCCTCAAACTCAAGGTGGCCGCCCTTTGTCGTTATGCTCCCCTGCTCCGCTGTCTTGTCAGCCTGCTTCCTCCTTCTGCAGCTTCTCTCTACTCCTTGTCTCATTGGCCTTCTCTACAAGTTATGAGTGTCTTGATTTTATTGACAAACTCATCATCTCACCCACACATGCTGCATTTTAAAGTCTTGCTTGTGGCCTGTAGTAAATTAAGATGAATTTGCTTTCTCTTTTTCCCCTACCTTCAGTCTTTCTTTGTGATCTGTCCTTTAACAAAAGGTAGTTACAGATTTTTGTGCATAAATTCACTAAGTGCAATGCTGAGTGGCTCAGCATTGATCACCATACCATTATCTGGAAAAATGCCACTATTTGGTATCCAAATTAAAGTAGTCATAAATTTTTTTTAAAGTAGTCAAGGAGTTTCTGACATATCTTTTAATTTAAGTGGCAATAATGTATCTATTTTCATTATACTACTTGGAAACTTCTAAGTAAGAACATCATGGTGTGACGACTTTGGAAATGACTATGCACAAAGCAGGAAGTCTGTCCAATACGACATGAATAAGCAAACTATGCTTAGTAAATGAATAAGCGAACGTTGAAGTGAATAAGAAAACTACGCTCCAATACTATACTGAATAAGCAAATTCCATCTTCCTTCTTGGTTTTATCTCTGTCTTTAATTCTGACAGTTGCCACAGGGTCAACAGTAGAAGGAGATTAAATTTTCAGTATTCTCCATTTAGATGGAGCCATCTTGGAAAACGTGAGACCGGTACTTCTCAGGGAGAGCCAGTTTTTCAGGTCACTACGCTGTATGTGTGCTCATAACCAAGGAAGAGTCCTCTTGAAGGAGCAGGAGCAGTTTGCCGTGACTCTGAAGACAGAGAAAACTGAAGGGCTACGAAGAGGAGTGTGCTCATTTAGCTGATGGCCGTGTTAACAGCTCAGGAGAAGAACTTCATTTTCAAGAATCTGATCACATAGAGGAGCCAGGCCTTCCAGGATACGACAGGAATGTCCGTTTTTATCTCCAACAAACTGTCTGCCCTTATACTTTCTGTGTTAAGAGCAATGGAGTCTTCTTTAACCCCTGTGAAAACACTGGAAGTATTTGCCCTCAGCATCAAAGCTCAGATCGTCCCAGACTGGGATTCTGGCAGACTGCACATATACACACACCATAATGATCAGTGAGAGGTAGGACCAGCATTACCATCAAGGCTAGGCTTCAGGAAGGGAGGCTTGGCAGGATCTGCTTCTTGAAAGTATCTGTGAGTGTTAAAATAGGAGTGATGTCTAAAGCCCACTTAGATCCAGCTGCTTTACATATGTCAGACCTAACACAAATTTTTGGAGCTTATCCAGGCAGGGGAAACCCTGCTAGATCTGGGACAAAGGTTTTGTGGCCATGTGGCCTGTGATCAGATGAAACCATAGCTGTTTCTATGCTTAGATGATGTGTCAAAGTAAAATATTCATAACATGCAGAGTGACATAAAACATTAAAAAAAGTCTGAACTAATGAACATTGTATTCATTGTAAAGACAAAAAAATGGCAATAGAGCATGAAAGAATTAAAATCTGACTACTGTATGAGAAGACAGCAAGCAGTTGGAAAGGAGTTAGGCAGGAAACAAGTCTAATCCCTGATGACAGTGCTGACTAAACATTTAATGATCACTGGATTTACATGCCAGGAGTAATTCTGAACATGGGGTTCACAGCCTAGCTCATTGCTTAAACCCAGGTGCCTCACATTAGGAGGTTACAAAGCTGAATGCCACAACACTCACAACACTGAGGCCTTTTTTTTTTTTTTCTTCATCAGGCACAAGCTGAGAAGTCGTTTATGTGATGTGGCCTTGCATACTTGGAATTTTGTAATACAGATGTAAACAAAAGAAGGTGTTTAACACAATCCACAAAACCCATTATTGGTTTTATATCTTTGTTATCAGTGGAGAAACATTACAAAAGGATTTCAATCACTGATATTTATTGAATGCAAGTGTAACACTTGAGGAAAATGCTTTTAGTATAGAGTAATTCTATCTACCTATGTGCCTTTTTTGTACTGCATTATTCATTCTACTATATGGCTCTTGTATCTCCGTTGTAAAGCAAATAAATCCTCAAGTTGTGCCCTCTCAGACTTCCCTGGCTCCATGCCAGTGGTAAAAAATAACTTCATAGAAGCTGAAGTAATATTGGAAACAACATGGAAAAACCAAGAACCTTTCTAGCTGGTAAGTTGTCTGAAGAGCAAACTGGTGGCACTGGTTTTGTAGCATGAATATATATCAGTAGTCTTTAATAAATCTGAGAAAGATTTATGTGGCATAGAGCAGACATAGTTGTATGGAATGGCTCTTTACTATATTGCTGTGGCATAAAGACATTTTCTCCTTAGGCAATAATGAGGAATTACAAAGCATGCAGATTTTTTTAAAGTCATTCCAAATACCATTAGGCTTATGACCCAGACATAATTGCAGTCTGAAGTTATCTACAAGCTAAGAAAGCAATATCTCCATGAATTTTTTTCTTCAGTTCTTTTTTTGCTTTTCTGTGTTTGCTTTCTCTTACCAACTGCTGAGAAGACATCTTACATCCTGTCATGTTTAAAGAAGTCAAGATCCCTGTGGATACACAGTGCCAGTTTTTTTCCTCTATCTACAAATCATTTTCACAGGTTGATAATTAAGGACATGAACAGACAAAATGAGTTTAGTGTTTACAGCAGGTTTATATATGGGTTTAGTGGCCAAACGAAATTTGACTCTACCAGAGCGATTTATCTTTGGCTGCAATCACAAGTAACACGCAGATTCTGTGAAACCAGGATAAAAATACTCATTGGCTATTTCACAAGACCATGAGACAGTCTTCTTCCCTGCTTCCCGAGCAGCCTTGTAAATGCTGTAGTTTTCTGGACAGCAAGGAAGGCTATGACAACCATCCTGAATTCAAATACTGTAGTAGGAGCTTTATAAGAGAGTTTGCTTTCTTTCATGGTGGTATAGGCTTCCCACTGAGGACACTCATGGTGGGTCAAACACCCTTACCAAACTAGGAAACAGGTTACATAGCCTACTTCAAGCCCCCATGCAGATCAACGTTACCTAAAACATTTCTTTTGTCTGAACAACTTTTAATTACCCTAGGCAAGCCATTTCTGAGCTTGACCACCCTTGTGGTTAGAAAGGTTGTGATGGCATTTCCCTTGCAATTCACTTTTTCTGCCACTTGAGCTCAATTATTTCTTGTCTTAAATACTGTCCCTTCATTTTGTGGAGTGATTCTTGTATATGTGTCTCCGAAGCTGCCCCATGCTTCTAGCAGTATGAAGCTGTTTCTTTCTTTCAAAGAATGATCAGTAAGTGTATGGGTTTAAGGCAATCAGACTAATTCCATGAACAGTCTCACAGTTTGGCCAGTGTCCATGGGCCTGTCGTGTCCCTTGTGGGCTGGCAGTATTTTGTCTGGCACCTAGTGCCAAAGTACCTGCGATCTTATTCATGCTGCCACGTGCCTGCCATTCCCAGTGCTGCAAAGTCAACGTGCTCTCCCTCATCCTGGGGCCACAGGGCTGACGTCCTCCTGTAGGGCGAGACAAGGAGGGAGACAGGTATCGGAGTGCAGCACTATTGACCATGCACATGCTCTGGGCTCCACCACTGCATGGAGCAGAACTGCCTAAACACAAAGAAAGTATCTTTCCTTCCCCAGGGAGAGTGCATGTGTCTCAAGCTGTGCAGAATCTGACCCTGAGGTCCTGACACCATTCACAACAACTCCCCCTCCCGTGCTTCGACTCTGCTCAGGGTTGTGCCTCGCTGGGACATGATCTGCTATGGAAAGTGCCTCTGTTTCTTAGATTTGCATGTCAGAGGGAGATTTCCCAGTTCCACCCCTAGCTGCTGCAGTACAAATATTCAGTCCTGTCTGCACTGGTTAAGAAAGCTATGTTGATATTTAACAAGCTGAAAATCAAATAGTAATGTCTTTTTGGCCCATTGCAATGGGCAAGAGTTAAGCTAGGTAATGCATAAAGCTGTCAGGAGGAGGAGATCACTTTGCTTCTCTGTAGGAGGTCCGCAGAATTAGGAGGGGACTGGTTGGTTTAGATTTGAAGTGGAGAGAGAGGGGATAGAGAGAAATCAAAATTTCCAATGCACTGGCAGGTGACATGTGTACACTAGACAAGCAGCTAAGGATGCATTATGAAAAAAGCTATATGCCCATTTTTCTAAGCAGCTCTTATAACTGTGAATGCCAGGCCATAATTTGATGTGCACATAGGCTTTTCTGTATATGTCTAACAATTTTGTATTCTTAAAAGTCCATTTGCATTTGCAAATCTGGGATTTGTATGCAGAACTTGAATGTACCTTTTTCTAGGGTTTCACAGTCAAACTATCACATTCTTGTTATGTATTTAGTCTATGCTTGCTTATCTGGTTATAAAAGGGTACAGTATTTCAAAATATCTCTAGCCAATACATTTTACATCAGAAAAAACTAAGGGTGGCAAATAAGGCTTCTTTGCTGATCCTCTTTCAGTTATAAAAATTTCGGTATAAGTACTGATCCATGAGAAAAAGGGTTTCCATCAACAATTTGAATACACCAGATCCAAGTAACCAGAATGTTATGAGAGCATGTGAAAAACTGCTGTTCAGACATTCTCCATGTTGGAAGAGTTTCTACATTACAGTTTTTGCCGTGCAAGAAAGCATAGGATTTTGTCATTCTTCATTCACAGTTCTAAACCTGCACAGAGTGCTAGACTATTTCTCTCAACTTTCTGAGTTAGCCTCTTGAAATACAATGAGGATCTAAGTGGTGCAATCCAGACGTGGTGACAGCCACAATCTTAGTCCACAGATCTGAGATAAGCATTCATGTTCCTATCTCAACGGAGGTGTTTAAATGTAGAATCACAGAATTTGCCATATCTGAGCAGTACAACACTATGTAATCCAACATAATAATGTATATAAAGTCCAACCTAGAATTTCAGGGGAAGGGTTTGCAATTCTTTAAGAAGCAACTACAGACTCTTTGCGTGTGCCTTATTTGGATCTAAACTTTCCTTAACCAGTGTGTGTCAGCAAGTGACACAAGAAGTGTCATTCCTTGGCTAATGTAATCTTTCAATTCCATTTAGTGTGAATTTCTTTCTTTCATTATTCTTTAAGTATTTGTTGTATCAGTAGCCCATTTAAAATGAAACATTATTGCTTACCAGTCTTCCTAGATTCCTAATATTGCCACAGAAGTTTTATATTTAGTCTTGGTTTTGTTACTTATTTCTTGGTGTGTGGTAAAACAGAACTTATAGAAACTACTTTTTACCACTTTCTGACTAATTTTATTTTTTTTTTTAAGATCCGCCCTACATTTTTTGGATGATTCAGAACTCTCATATCTTCATCCCTACAGAATATGTCATCCCAAACTGCATGTTCTTCTTTCCTTTTTCATCTTCCCACAGTTCTCAATTCAAATAACTCTACTATCAACTTTTCAGTGTCACAAGCCTGCTTCCATTTTGGTTCAGATGGAGCTAGGAAGAAATGCCATTCCTTCTCCAATGTCTCCAGCTATACCTGCAATTCATAATTAGTATAAACTCCTCTTCCATGCACTGTTTCCTCAACTGTTCATCAATACCTCTCTGGTCGTAGGTGCTATATTGCGAGGATTTCAGACTGTCCTCCCATTAAGTTCAAGTCTATTACAGCTTAAACTGTGGAGTAACTCCTCTTATCCCTTATTCATTTGCACTTACATAGGCCACAACAAAGGTTCCTACACAACTCTATTCTCAACGCTGTGTGCAGGCTGCTACCTCTGCCCCAGCAGGCACGTAACCAGACTGTCTACACAGCGTGTAACTATACCTACATGAATCCCCGGAATAACAGTCCCAAGCGTGCATACGCCTGACAAGAGAAATCTCGCCTTTCACCATCCCACCAACCACTATAGCCCACATCCTCCAATTGGAATCCCTGGCAATGAAGTGATATTTTGGGGGTGGGAAAATGCAAGGCCATTGCTTGATATGGAAGTCTCACTGACTTGAATAAAATAATCATAAAATCCCTGAGTTTTATCCATAAAAGCCTCTTGCCGATGGTTGTCATTCTATAAGACCAAAGAGGACAAAAACCACAAGCTTCTTTAAATTTCTGTTGGGAAGCAGATAAATGCAACACCAAACTAAGAAGATAGAGTTGACAAGTATAATACTTTTCAGAAGCTTTTACAAAAAACTAAGATGACATTTTGACATAACCGCTAGGAACACTTGCAAATTTTCCATAGTCCCCTCACTGTCCAACTTTGCTGTGCAGAATTTAACCTCATTCCATAATTTATTTTCACTGGCTTATGCATTATTTATATTTTTAAGAACTTCATTCACAAAATAAATGTTGATATGTTTCCACCCACAAAAATTTCATGTCTATCTTCTTTGGGCTCAAACATACCAAAATGAATGGTTCATGGCCTCTGGTGGTGACTGGGTTTTTTTAAGATATCCTTTATCTCTCTCATTCCTTTCATGAAGGAAACTACTAAGTTTTGTTACTCAATCATCTGTTTCTCTAATATGGCATGCAAAAAATGAGACTTCAGGAATCTTAAGTTTCTAAGTCTTTAAAATTGTCTTAGTAGGAATCTATCAAACTACCTGGCGAAAAAACCACCTTGATTTATAATTCAGCTAAAGAAGTTTGTGATTTCGCTTTAAAGTAGATCTAATTTACAGCTAAAAAGAAAAAAAAAATATTCTCCTTTTCATTATGTGTAGCTATTCATTTTATTGCCAGATATTTTTATACCATTCTATACAATAAGTTCAGTGATGAAATTAACTACTGACTAGGTCAAGAGGCTCTGTACCCAAATGCAGACAGGAAAACAGTAATAAAAGCCTGTGAAAATACAACATCTTCAATTGTAATAAGATGAAAAATTCAAGTACTGTGGGAAAATGAAATCTACCTGTAGAGGGATTTTTTTTCCTAAAGAATCTAATCACTGTATCTAGTCACACACGCACATAGCAGCAATAGTCTGAAAACAAATTACACCTGAATATCTCTGGAACAATCTCATTCTAGTGACACATTTACTGTTTAATATTCTAGCCAGAAGGAAGCTGACTGGAAGCCTTGGCTACTCATTTTCCAGGAATAATTTTGATTATTTGTTATAGATATGGTTGGAAAAGAACTGCACATCTTGTACAGTGTGTTAGAAGGGTTAGTCACAGACTGCAGCAAGTACGCCACAGCACAGACCGAGTTTCTGTGAGACTGTGGTGAACAGCTCATCACAGTCTGGGTGCGAAGGGTAGCTGCTCACTTCACTGACTATTGGATGAAGGGAAGGAGGAAAAGCCATTCCTTCCAGAAAATCGTGGCTCAGATCCAGTGGTGTTGTACTATTTTAGTTCTATGCAATGTTAAGAATCAAGTTTACTGTCTGAGAAGCTACACAACTATTTTTAAGCTTTATTCTGGCATATTTAGGACAAGATTATATATTCTTATATCTTTGTGGGGAGCTAGCAGTGTTCCTCAGGGGTTAGTACTGGGTCCAGTCCTGTTCAACATATTCATCAACAACCTGGATAAGGGGACAGAGTGTACCATCAGCAAGTTTGCTGGTGACACAAATCTGGGAGGGGTGGCTGACACACCAGAAGGCTGTGCTGCCATGCAGCAAGAGCTGGACAGGCTAGAGAGTTGGGCAGAGAGGAACCTAATGAAGTTCAACAAGGGCAAACGTAGGGTCCTGCAACTAGGGAGGAATA